>JAXRKP010000043.1:90000-112500 GCA_037039925.1 Doris montereyensis | reverse complement strand
AAGTCTGTCCATGAATTATATTTCGTCTTGTCTTACACGCCTTATGACTTCCTTGTTCATTTCCTGGTATTGAGTTGACAATTTTTATTTCAATGTGCTTGATTTTGCATCAAGTATATTCTTCTTAATTTCCTTCCTCTTTTCAATTGTTTTCCATGTGTCATTTGATAGCCATTCTTTCCTTTTGTGTCTTTTTGTTCCTAAGCATGCTTTCGCTGTCTCTGTTTGATAGTGTTCAATCTGCTGTTGATTTCATTTCCATCACATGGTTTGTCATCATCCATATCAGTCAGCACCTGAAACCTATTCTTCAAGCTTATCATAAAAGTTTTGGCTGTGTTAGGATCTTTAAGTTTGTCCATGTCGTATCGTTCTCTACCTTTTCCTGTTGTATTTGCTTTTCTCAGTTTGATTTTTAGATTTGCAACCATTAGATGGTGGTCATTTCCAACATCAGCTCTTGTTTTTACTTTCACATCAAGAAGGGATCTTCTCCATGTTCCATTTATGAGAAGATGATCGATCTGGTTTCTGTTTGGTGAACACCATGTAAGCTTCTGTTTGGTGAACACCATGTAAGCTTGTGAATCTCCTTATGAGGAAACAGAGTCCCACCAATACCAAAATCGTTAGTGTTGCAAAAATCCAATAATCTTTTTTTTCCTTTGTCATTTATAACGCCACATCTTCTTTTCCCATAACTCTTTCATTTGTACTTTTGTTGCAACCAACCTTTGCATTTAGGTCACCCATTATAATTGTTGTATCTTGCTTTGATATTTTCTACAATTCAGCCGTTAGTTGGTCATTAAAAATACTCTTTGTCTTCATCCTTACTTTCGTTTGTGAAGCTGTAACATTGTATAATCGAAACATTGACATGCTTTCCTTTCATTCTTATCTCTATCAATCTGCTGTTAATGGGTTTCCATTCCATCATATTTTTCTCTTCCTTTCTTCAATATAATGGCTACACGCTCAGATTGTCTATAATCAGGCCCTAATTATGATCATGATCATGATTAATTATTATAATTATTAATATAATTATCCTAATTATTATTACTGTTATTATCATCATCATCATTATTATTATTATTATTATTATTATTATTATTATTATTATTATTATTATTATTATTATTATTATTATTATTATTATTGTTATTATTATTATCATCACCATCTCATCATCATCATCATCATCATCATCATCATCATCATCATTATGATTATTATTATCATTATTATCATTATTATTATTATTATTATTATTATTTTAATTATTTTTATTATTGTTATTATTATTATTATTATTATTATTATTATTATTATCATTATTATTATTATTATTATTATTATTATTATTATTATTATTATTATTATTATTATTATTATATTATTACTATTATTATTATTATTATTATTATTATTATTATTATTATTATTATTATTGTTTTTAGTTTTAGTTTTTATTATTATTATTATTATTATTATTATTATTATTATTATTATTATTATTATTATTATTATTATTATTATTATTATTATTATTATTATTATCATTATTATTATTATTATTATTATTATTATTATTATTATTATTATTATTATTATTATTATTATTATTATTATTATTATTATTATTATTATTATTATTATTATTATTATTATTATTATTATTATTATTATTATTATTATTATTATTATTTATTATTATTATTATTATTATTATTATTATTATTATTATTATTATTATTATTATTATTATTATTATTATTATTATTATTATATTATCATTATTCTTTTAGAAAAAAAAATCTTTTTCTTTTAAAAAGCAGTATAAAAATGAATAAATAAAACCGCAAGCGTACAAAACTGTGCATTAGATAAAGATAACCTCAACAACAAAAATGTTGATGTGAGTTTCCTTTTTCATTGTTCATGGATATGTCATAAGAATCAATTTCAAACATGATGACTGTATCTCATTATCACTATTTATTGTAATGTTTGTAGTTAATAGAAAAAGTGAACATAAAACTATTATTGAACGTGGCTTGAGTGGGTTGCTTTGTTTTCCCTTTGAGTTTGAGAAACAAAAGCGACGTTAAGTAGAATGGCTCGTTGTGTCAGTGCCAAACGATTAGGCTACGAACTTGGGATCAGGAAATCAAGGGTTCGAATCCTAGGAAAGCTAGGCCTGATGTTGTGTTCCTTGGGAAAGATACTTAACGTACGTTTTCCACACGGCCCAGGTGCAAATGGGTACAAACATTAGCTTTGGATTGGGAGTAAAAATCCGCGTCAGACTTGCATCTTGTCCGGGCTTTGAATATTA
Organism: Doris montereyensis; assembly: GCA_037039925.1. Classification (NCBI taxonomy): domain Eukaryota; kingdom Metazoa; phylum Mollusca; class Gastropoda; order Nudibranchia; family Dorididae; genus Doris; species Doris montereyensis. Next base: position 110,159 of record JAXRKP010000043.1, on the reverse strand, counting down.
TCACATGCTCCGATTCGCGCTATGGAAACCAGGATAAGCTTCGACTCTATGGGCCGTTTTGGCATTGAAGGAACTTTACTGAGTAGAGATCCCCCCCCCCCCCACTGTTATCTTCTCTGCAACAAAGTACAGAGCTTTATCACAAGAGCTGTGAGTAGAAGGTGTTTTAGCTGAACCGTAGTGTTGTGTACCTGTAATCACGACGACACTGGTTCAAACCCCACGATTGGTACAGGTAGGCTTTATTTTTCACAACGTTGTTCTCTTAGGAGATGTATTTCACTCTACTGTTCTCACTTGACTCAGGTGTGAACGAATACCCTACTATAGGTAGAGAAAGATCCTTTTAGTGCGTTGGTACAAAAAGCCTAACAAGCATGTGTCTTGAATGCACCACACCACACTCCTCCCCCCATCACCCCTCCTGGGGGTTGAGAAGGACTTTGAATGAAGTAAATGATGTATAGCCGGTGAGCCTGCAATTGTGCAGCAGATGTGGACTATAAATCCGTTTTTTATCTTCTCTGTTTTATTATTATTATTATTAATGACTCGACAACCATGGCCCTTGTTCGTGGACCAACGCTACAAGCAAACATGTTGATAGCACTGGAGTCAGGTGTAGACAGCAGGAACAAAAATATATATTGGAAATAAGCTGTTTTCAGCTGCTTGTTATAGGGGAGCATGATGGTCCAGAGGCAATGTGTTGGTCTCTCAAATAGAAATTCGTGAGTTCAAGCCCCGGTAGTTTGAAACGTTTTCTCAAGATTTTCGTTGCTGTAAGTAAGAACATAATTTTACAGGACATATAAACAATATTGCAGGCCAGTCTTGGTTGACCAAAGGCTAAGGGAGTTAACCCTGACATAAAATAACAACCTGCTGCCTTGCAGGCTGGTCTTGATTGACCAATTGCTAAGGGAGTTAACCCTGACAGAAAATAACAAGGGCTGGTAGGGGCCTCAAGGTGGCAGCCCCATCATCTACCTAGGGTACAGTGGACTAATCCCTGCTTATCCAAAACCAAACTGATTCAGAGAACTAAATATAATATAACCGGGTTGATTTTTCGAAGACGAACTTGGAAATGAATACGGGCTGTGATTTTGGAACATGGAACGTTAGGGCAATAAATGGAAAAGAGTTAGAATTAGTTGAAGAAATGGAAAAATTCAAAGTAGACATTTTGGCCATTACAGAAACAAAGAAAAAGGGAATAGGAAATGTAGGACCGAATCATATCTTAATCTTCTCAGGAGCAGATGTCAATGGTAGAGCTAGAGCAGGAGTAGGCCCCCTAGTGCATAAAAGGCATGAAAAGCTACTAGAAAGTTGGAAATTTATAAGTCCACGGCTATTAGAAGTAAATATTAAACCAAAAGGAGGAGAAATCAAATTATTAAATTATTAATAGCTTATGGACCAAACGAATACGCCACTAAAGAAGATATTTTCGAAAACGATTTACTAATAGCTGCAGAGAATCTTAAACCCAAACAGGAACTAATGCTTTTAGGAGATTTAAACGCTAGAGTAGGCAACAATGTAGAAACGCCAGAAGGAGTAATAGGTAAAGAAGGAGAGACAACAACTTCTCCAAATGGAGAAAGACTAATCGATTTTTGCCTAAAGAATAACATGAAAATAGCCAACACCTTTTTTCCTCATAAAGATATCCACAAATATACAAGAGTAAATGGAGACAGGTGTGAAAAGTCAATGATAGACTACATAATAGTTAGCAGCTCCCTTTTTTGCAGTACATTGGATGCAAGAGTAAACAGACGAGCAAATATATGTAATGATCATCAGTGATTGCAAAAATAAGATTACTGACTAGAGAAAATAAACAGAAAAGGAAAGAGAATAAATCTACTAAACTCAAAATAGAGGAACTAAATAAACCGGTAGTAAAACAGGTATACGAATCTAGGATAAAAAGATTTATCAATGAAAGACAGATGGATCTGAATGATAGCACAATAGAAGAAAAGTGGCAGATGTATAAAGAAACACTCTCTAGTTGCACTGAAGAGGTCTGTGGTAGGAAACAAATTAAAAGAGAAAGGAAAAGAGCAGCATGGTGGAATGAGAATGTCAAGACTAAGATCAAAGAAAAGAAGAATGCCTGGAAGAAATACTTGAAAACAAAGAGACCAGAAGATAGGATAGATTACGTGAATAAAAGAACTATGGCCAAAGAGGAAGTGAGGAAAGCAAAACAGGAACAATGGGAATAGTTTGGAGAAAGACTTCAAGAAAGTTATCAAGGAAATGAAAAGCTGTTCTGGGGGGGCAATGAAGAGCATGAGAAAGACCAAAACATGCCCAATACGACAAATTAAGAATGTCAAAGGAGAAATAATGAAAGAAGACAGCCAAATCATGGAAACGTGGAGAAAGTATTTTCAACAATTACATAGTCCCTCCAGAACGTATGAAACAAGGAGTAAAAATCAATTAGTAAGAGTAACAAGTAATCTAGAGGAGACAGCTGAAGATGTAGATATCGCAATGGAAGAAATCCAAACAGCTATAAGAAAAGTGAAATTAGGAAAAGCCCCAGGAGCAGATCAAGTTTATCCAGAAATGATTAAAAACCAAGGGAAAGAGGCAGACAAACTTCTACATGCAATATGCCAACAAGCATGAAAGTCCAAACAGGTGCCAGACGACTGGAGAAAGGGAACGGTAGTACCAATACATAAGAAAGGATCAACTATGGAATTCTCAAACTATAGAGGGATATCACTACTTAGCGTTCCAGGAAAAGTATATACCTGAATACTGGAAATGAGACGAAGGAAAAGAGTAGAAGATCGGATTGAAGAGCGTCAGAGTGGATTTAGACCAGGAAGAAATGTACAAGACCACATATTTACAATTAGACAAATAATAGAAAAATTCATTGTGAGAAACATCGACTTGCACTTATGTTTTATGAACTTAGAAAAAGCATTTGACACTGTGAGGAGGGACAAACTATGGCATTCCTTAAAAGAACACAATGTAGAGCAAAATTTAATAGAAGCCATTAAATTTTTTTACACTAAATCAACATGTGCAGTGAGAGTAGCTGGAAACATATCTGCAGAATTTGATGTAGATATAGAAGTAAGACAGGGTCGTATCATAAGTCCTCTTTCGTTTATCACATTTATGGATTCAGTCGCAAAGGCATCCTCAAAAATGAAGAAATGAATGTAGGTATGTGGAAGCTCAAACCAGTAAATGTATCAATGCTTTCATTTGCCGATGATTTAGTTCTGTTTGGAAAATCAGAAAGTGACTTTCAGTCGAATATCAACATTATGAACAATAAATTAAATGTCAAAGGACGGAGAATAAATGCGAAGAAAACCAAAACAATGTTAGTAACTAGGGAAGCTAAAACACAAATTTTTTAATTGGGCAAGGAGAATTTAGAACAAGTTCAAAGCTACAATTACCTAGGAGTAACTATTAACTCAGGGGGAAAACTAAGAGAAGAAATCAGCCAGAGAATCAAAAAGGCACGTGCAATATATAATCATCTAGAAAAAGCATTTGTAGGTAAGCAAGAATTGTCAATAAAAACCAAAATGGCAGTATACAATGCAGTTTATTGTCCTACTCTCCTCTATGGCAGCGAAACCTGGACCTTAGACAGTAATGAATACAGTAGAGTATAGGCAACTGAAATGAAATATCTAAGATTAGAATAGTAGGGAAAACTAAAAGACACAAAATCAGAAACACAACAATAAGAGATCAAACCAAAGCAGATGGCATAAAACTAAGATAGAAACAAATCAATTGAGATGGTTTGGGCATGTAAACAGAATGAATGACAATAGAATAGCTAAATCAGTATACAGTGCTAAAGCCCAAGGTAAAAGACAAAAGGCAAACCTCGGAGAAAGTGGGAGAAGAAGACAAAAAAAGAGGCATTGAAGCATAGAAATTTAACTTTTTCGAAGGAAAAGAAAATGCCAGGACAGGGCATCCTGGAGAAAGACCATCTCGGGCATCTGAACCCATACACCGAAAGGTAGAATGAGAAATGATAAAGAAAGAAAGAAATAAACAATGAAAAACAGTAGACAAGTATGTAAACAAACCATTTTGTCAATTCATATAAACAATGAAAGAAAACTGTAGACAAGTATGTAAATAAACCATTTAGTTAACTCATATAAACAATGGAAAAGAAAACAGAAGACAAGTATGTAAAAAAAACCATTTAGTCAACTCATATAAACAATGGAAAAGAAAACAGAAGACAAGTATGTAAATAAACCATTTAGTCAACTCATATAAACAATGGAAAAGAAAACAGAAGACAAGTATGTAAACAAACCATTTGGTCAACTCATATAAACAATGGAAAAGAAAACTGTAGACAAGTATGTAAACAAACCATTTAGTCAACTCATGTAAACAATGAAAGAAAACAGTAGACAAGTATGTAAACAAACCATTTAGTCAACTCATGTAAACAATGGAAAAGAAAAGAGTAGACAAGTATGTAAACAAACCATTTAGTCAACTCATGTAAACAATGGAAAAGAAAACAGTAGACAAGTATGTAAATAAACCATTTAGTCAACTCATGTAAACAATGAAAGAAAACAGTAGACAAGTATGTAAACAAACCATTTAGTCAACTCATGTAAACAATGAAAGAAAACAGTAGACAAGTATGTAAACAAACCATTTAGTCAACTCATGTAAACAATGGAAAAGAAAACAGTAGACAAGTATGTAAACAAACCATTTAGTCAACTCATATAAACAATGGAAAAGAAAAGAGTAGACAAGTATGTAAACAAACCATTTAGTCAACTCATATAAACAATGGAAAAGAAAACAGAAGACAAGTATGTAAACAAACCATTTGGTCAACTCATATAAACAATGGAAAAGAAAACAGTAGACAAGTATGTAAACAAACCATTTTGGTCAACTTAAGAGAAAAACTGCTTTGTATATACAATATTATGTATCTACTACATGACAACGTTGCATTCAAAAATATCACATGATAGCCATGCAGAGAGATTGTTGTACTCTCGGCTCACCTTCCATACACACATGTACACACAAAGAAACACACACACACACCAAATGTCTACACACACACACACACCAAATGTCTACACACACACACACAAACACACACATACACATGTACGTACATATCATGAGCATACGTTTATGCAGATTTTGATCTTATTACACGTCTATATCACAGCCATGCAACAACAATAAAATGAATATGAAGGATAAATACTTGTCAGATTTGAATATAAATACACTCTAGTGATGCGTTCACACTGACCTTAATTATCTGTTGTGTAGTTGCTCATTACAGCAACCAATTCAAACGTAGTTATATAGTTGTGAGTGAATTGAAGTGAATTGAAGAGTGACAGCAAAAGGAAAACATAAAGCAATATAGATATTGATGTTCCAACTGCGAATTGATGCAATTTGAAGAACATAGTTTGTTTTTTTAATATGATGTGACAGAGAGTGTCAGACAAAAACATATACTTGGGTGTATGTTTGTTTGTTTGTGCATATAATGTATTTATTAAGAGAGAGAGAGAGAGAGAGAGAGAGAGAGAGAGAGAGAGAGAGAGAGAGAGAGAGAGAGAGAGAGAGAGAGAGAGAGAGAGAGAGAGAGAGAGAGAGAGAGAGAGAGAGAGAGAGAGAGAGAGAGAGAGAGAGAGAGAGAGAGAGAGAGAGAGAGAGAGAGAGAGAGAGAGAGAGAGAGAGAGAGAGAGAGAGAGAGAGAGAGAGAGAGAGAGAGAGAGAGAGAGAGAGAGAGAGAGAGAGAGAGAGAGAGAGAGAGAGAGAGAGAGAGAGGCGTGTTCGTTTTTTTGATTATGCTTTTATCTTGTTTGGTTTTTTGTTGTTGTTATTTTGTTTTGTTTTTGATGCGGTTTTTTTTTTGTTTGTTTTTGCTTATTAGAAGAACTCAGTGGAACGTTTAGTCATCAGGTGCCTTTGGCAAGATTGCTTTGCGTTTTAACAATCTGACTGGCGGATATTTTTGGACCCCCCCCCCCCCCCCCCCCAACCTCAGCCCCAAGATAAGGCCAATCAAAATTCGAGCGGGCAAGGCAGCCTTACACTTACAATCAAAATTCGAGCGCGCAAGGCAGCCTTACACTTCCACAAGGGACGGCATAATGACTGAACGCTTCGCTTCTCAGGTTCGTCAGGCGAACGTTTGTTGAGTTTTGAGGGGTTTTTTCACACCGAGGCTGGTTTAGTCGTCAAAATGGCGTCGTACATGTTGGCACCGTCGATGTGTCGAAAGCGTGTGTTGACAAAGCCGTGCCCTTCCAACAAGCGTCCGTACTCAGGCGCCGTCCTCTCTCTGCCCGTGCTCATCATCGCCATCATGATGTCCACGGTCAGACCGATGATAGGACCGTTCTTCCCGTCGTAGAGAAATTTCTCCAGCATCAAAAGTTCTCCTCCTGTTTCAACAAGGGTGGATGAGAAGACAATACGATGTAATTGTATTTTAAGCTTGTTACAAGAAGAAAAGAAAAAGTTACCGTTATGCTTTATATTATTATTATTATTATTATTATTATTATTATTATTATTATTATTATTATTATTATTATTATTATTATTATTATTATTATTATTATTATTATTATTATCTTACTATGCTAGATCCACACTTGAAAGTTTCAGTGAACACGGCCCACGAACAGATGCTCTGGTGTTGTTGTTTTTTTGATGGTTTTATCTTATATTTTGCTGTACGGATCACACGGGGACTCCAGGGGCAAGATATTGGTTCTCTCAACCAAAAGGTAGTCGGTTTGTGCCCCGCCATAGGTTGAACAATTTTCTTTTTGTCGAGCAAAATCTACCCCCCCCCGTGTTCCAGGTCGGTGGATCGACACCTAATGCCACCGGAGACGGACCGTAACAAGGAGGTCCCGTGTGCGGATCACAACACTCTGTGCACGTAAGACACCCCCCTGGCTGTTTACAGGGCAGTCTGGGCAAAATTAAAAATCCTACCAAAGATCCCGAGCTCATCTTGATTGCCGATGTGGAGAAATCAGATCAAATAAGAATGAGCGTTTGCCATGTTCGTCTGTTCGCATGTCCGCATGTTCGCCATGCTCACCTGTTCACCATGTTCACCTGTTCGCCATGTTCACCTGTTCGCCATGTTCACCAGTTCGCCATGTTCGCCTGTTCGCCATGTTCACCTGTTCGCCATGTTCACCTGTTCGCCATGTTCACCTGTTCGCCATGTTCGCCTGTTCGCCATGTTCACCTGTTCGCCATGTTCACCTGTTCACCATGTTCATCTGTTCGCCATGTTCGCCTGTTCGCCATGTTCACCTGTTCGCCATGTTCACCTGTTCGCCATGTTCGCCTGTTCGCCATGTTCACCTGTTCGCCATGTTCACCTGTTCGCCATGTTCGCCTGTTCGCCATGTTCGCCTGTTCGCCATGTTCACCTGTTCGCCATGTTCACCTGTTCGCCATGTTCACCTGTTCGCCATGTTCGCCTGTTCGCCATGTTCCCCTGTTCGCCATGTTCACCTGTTCGCATGTCCACCTGTTCGCCACGTTCACCTGTTCGCATGTCCGCATGTTCGTCATGTTAGTCTCGCACGTTTGTCATGTTAGTCATGTTAGTCATGTCACGTTTGTCATGTTAGTCATGTTAGTCATGTCATGTTTGTCATGTTAGTCATGTTAGTCATGTTAGTCATGTCACGTTTGTCATGTTAGTCATGTTAGTCATGTCATGTTTGTCATGTTAGTCATGTTAGTCATGTCACACGTTTGTCATGTTAGTCATGTTAGTCATGTCACGTTTGTCATGTTAGTCATGTTAGTCATGTTAGTCATGTCACGTTTGTCATGTTAGTCATGTTAGTCATGTCACATTTGTCATGTTAGTCATGTTAGTCATGTCACGTTTGTCATGTTAGTCATGTTAGGCATGTTAGTCATGTTAGTCATCATCTTTGTCATGTTAGTCATGTTAGTCATGTCATGTGTGTCATGTTAATCATGTTAGTCATGTTAGTCATGTCACGTTTGTCATGTTAGTCATGTTTGTCATGATAGTCATGTTAGTCATGTCACGTTTGCCATGTTAGTCATGTTAGTCATGTTAGTCATGTCACGTTTGTCATGTTAGTCATGTTTGTCATGTTAGTCATGTTAGTCATGTTAGTCATGTTTGTCATGTTAGTCATGTTAGTCATGTTAGTCATGTCACGTTTGTCATGTTAGTCATGTTAGTCATATCACGTTTGTCATGTTAGTCATGTTAGTCATATCACGTTTGTCATGTTAGTCATGTTAGTCATGTTAGTTATATCACGTTTGTCATGTTTGTCATCTTAGTCATGTTTGTCATGTTAGTCATGTTAGGCATGTTAGTCATGTTAGTCATGTATCTTTGTCATGTTAGTCATGTCATGTTTGTCATGTTAGTCATGTTAGTCATGTCATGTTTGTCATGTTAGTCATGTTAGTCATCTCATGTTTGTCATGTTAGTCATGTCCTGTTTGTCATGTTAGTCATGTTAGTCATGTTAGTCATGTTAGTCATGTCATGTTAGTCATGTTACATTATGTTAGTCATGTTAGTCATGTTTGTCATGTTAGTCATGTTTGTCATGTTAGTCATGTTTGTCATGTTAGTCATGTTTGTCATGTTTGTCATGTTAGTCATGTTAGTCATGTCATGTTTGTCATGTTAGTCATGTTAGTCATGTTAGTCATGTCATGTTTGTCATGTTAGTCATGTTAGTTTGTCATGTTAGTCATGTTAGTCATGTTAGTCATGTTAGTCATGTTAGTCATGTTTGTCATGTTTGTCATGTTTGTCATGTTAGTCATGTTTGTCATGTTAGTCATGTCATGTTTGTCATGTTAGTCATGTTATGTTTGTCATGTTAGTCATGTTAGTCATGATTGTCATGTTAGTCATGTTTGTCATGTTAGTCATGTTAGTCATGTTAGTCATGTTTGTCATGTTAGTCATGTTTGTCATGTTAGTCATGTTTATCATGTTAGTCATGTTTGTCATGTTTCATGTTTATCGTGTTAGTCATGTCATGTTTGTCATGTTAGTCATGTTTGTCATGTTAGTTAGTCATGTTAGTCATGTCATGTTAGTCATGTTTGTCATGTTAGTCATGTCATGTTTGTCATGTTAGTCATGTTTGTCATGTTTGTCATGTTAGTCATGTTAGTCATGTCATGTTTGTCATGTTAGTCATGTTAGTCATGTTAGTCATGTTAGTCATGTCATGTTTGTCATGTTTGTCATGTTAGTCATGTTAGTCATGTCATGTTTGTCATGTTAGTCATGTTAGTCATATCACGTTAGTCATGTAAGTCATGTTGGTCATGTTAGTCATGTTAGTCATGTCATGTTAGTCATGTTAGTCATGTTAGTCATGTTAGTCATGTTAGTCATGTCATGTTAGTCATGTTAGTCATGTTAGTCATGTTAGTCATGTCATGTTAGTCATGTTATTCATGTTAGTCATGTCATGTTAGTCATGTTAGTCATGTTAGCCATGTCATGTTAGTCATGTTAGTCATGTTAGTCCTGTCATGTTAGTCATCTTAGTCATGTCATGTTAGTCATGTTAGTCATGTCATGTTAGTCATGTTAGTCAGTCATGTTAGTCATGTCATGTTAGTCATGTCATCATGTTAGTCATGTCATGTTAGTCATGTTAGTCATGTTATGTCATGTTAGTCATGTTAGTCATGTCATGTTTGTCATGTTTGTCATGTTAGTCATGTTTGTCATGTTTGTCATGTTAGTCATGTTTGTCATGTTTGTCATGTTTGTCATGTTTGTCATGTTAGTCATGTTAGTCATGTTTGTCATGTTTGTCATGTTAGTCATGTTAGTCATGTTTGTCATGTTAGTCATATTAGTCATGTCATGTTAGTCATGTTAATCATGTCATGTTTGTCATGTTAGTCATGTTTGTCAGTCATGTCATGGTAGTCATGTTAGTCATGTCATGTTAGTCATGTTCATGTCATGTTTGTCAGTTAGTCATGTCATGTTTGTCATGTTAGTCATGTGTTAGTCATGTCATGTTAGTCATGTTGTTTGTCATGTTAGTCCATGTCTGTTAGTCATGTCAGGTTAGTCATGTTAGTCATGTTAGTCATGTTAGGCATGTCATGTTTGTCATGTTAGTCATGTCATGTTTGTCATGTTAGTCATGTTAGTCATGTCATGTTAGTCATGTTTGTCATGTTAGTCATGTCATGTTTGTCATGTTAGTCATGTTTGTCATGTTAGTCATGTCAGGTTAGTCATGTTAGTCATGTTAGTCATGTTAGTCATGTCATGTATGTCATGTTAGTCATGTTAGTCATGTTTGTCATGTTAGTCCTGTTAGTCATGTTTGTCATGTTAGTCATGTTTGTCATGTTAGTCATGTTAATCACGTTAGTCATGTTTGTCCAGTTATCATGTTAGTCATGTTTGTCATGTTAGTCATGTTAGTCATGTTTGTCTTGTTAGTCATGTTTGTCATGTTAGTCATGTTAGTCATGTTAGTCATGTTAGTCATGTTTGTCATGTCATGTTTGTCATGTTTGTCATGTTTGTCATGTTATCATGTTAGTCATGTTAGTCATGTTAGTCATGTTAGTCATGTTAGTCATGTTTAGTTATGTTTGTCATGTTAGTCATGTTTGTCATGTTAGTTATGTTTGTCCCGTTATCATGTTAGTCATGTTAGTCATGTTAGTCATGTTTGTCATGTTAGTCATGTCATGTTTGCCATGTTAGTCATGTTTGTCGTGTAAGTCATGTTAGTCATGTTTGTCATGTTTGTCATGTTAGTCATGTTAGTCATGTTAGTCATGTTTGTCATGTCAGTCATGTTATCATGTTATCATGTTAGTCATGTTAGTCATGTTAGTCATGTTTGTCATGTTAGTTATGTTTGTCATGTTAGCCATGTTAGTCATATTAGTCATGTTTGTCATGTCATGTGTGTCATGTTAGTCATGTTAGTCATGTCATGTTAGTCATGTTAGTCATGTCATGTTTGTCATGTTAGTCATGTTTGTCATGTTAGTCATGTCATGTTTGTCATGTTAGTCATGTTATGTTTGTCATGTTAGTCATGTTAGTCATGTTTGTCATGTCAGTCATGTTTGTCATGTTAGTCATGTTAGTCATGTTAGTCATGTTTGTCATGTTAGTCATGTTTGTCATGTTAGTCACGTTTGTCATGTTAGTCATGTCATGTTTGTCATGTTAGTCATGTCATGTTTGTCATGTTAGTCATGTTAGTCATGTCATGTTAGTCATGTTTGTCATGTTAGTCATGTCATGTTTGTCATGTTAGTCATGTTTGTCATGTTTGTCATGTTAGTCATGTTAGTCATGTCATGTTTGTCATGTTAGTCATGTTAGTCATGTTAGTCATGTTAGTCATGTCATGTTTGTAATGTTAGTCATGTTAGTCATGTTAGTCATGTCATGTTTGTCATGTTAGTCATGTTAGTCATATCACGTTAGTCATGTTAGTCATGTTAGTCATGTTAGTCATGTCATGTTAGTCATGTTTGTCATGTTAGTCATGTTAGTCATGTTAGTCATGTCATGTTTGTCATGTTAGTCATGTTAGTCATGTTAGTCATGTTAGTCATGTCATGTTAGTCATGTTAGTCATGTTAGTCATGTTAGTCATGTCATGTTAGTCATGTTAGTCATGTTAGTCATGTTAGTCATGTTAGTCATCTCATGTTAGTCATGTTAGTCATGTCATGTTAGTCATGTTAGTCATGTCATGTTAGTCATGTTAGTCATGTCATGTTAGTCATGTCATGTTAGTCATGTTAGTCATGTTAGTCATGTTAGTCATGTTAGTCATGTCATGTTTGTCATGTTTGTCATGTTAGTCATGTTTGTCATGTTTGTCATGTTAGTCATGTTTGTCATGTTTGTCATGTTTGTCATGTTTGTCATGTTAGTCATGTTAGTCATGTTTGTCATGTTAGTCATATTAGTCATGTCATGTTAGTCATGTTATTCAAGGCATGTTTGTCATGTTAGTCATGTTAGTCATGTCATGTTAGTCATGTTAGTCATGTCATGTTAGTCATGTTAGTCATGTTAGTCATGTCATGTTTGTCATGTTAGTCGTGTTAGTCATGTCATGTTAGTCATGTTAGCCCTGTTAGTCATGTCAGGTTAGTCATGTTAGTCATGTTAGTCATGTTAGTCATGTTATGTTTGTCATGTTAGTCATGTTAGTCATGTCATGTTAGTCATGTCATGTTTGTCATGTTAGTCATGTTAGTCATGTTATGTTTGTCATGTTAGTCAGGTTTGTCACATTAGTCATGTTAGTGATGTCAGGTTAGTCATGTTAGTCATGTTAGTCATGTCATGTATGTCATGTTAGTCATGTTAGTCATGTTTGTCATGTTTGTCATGTTAGTCATGTTTGTCATGTTAGTCATGTTTGTCCTGTTAGTCATGTTAGTCATGTTAGTCATGTTAGTCATGTTAGTCATGTTAGTCATGTCATGTTTGTCATGTTAGTCATGTTAGTCATGTTAGTCATGTTAGTCATGTTAGTCATGTTTGTCATGTTTGTCATGTTAGTCATGTTTGTCATGTCATGTTAGTCATGTTTGTCATGTTAGTCATGTTTGTCCTGTTAGTCATGTTAGTCATGTCATGTTAGTCATGTTAGTCATGTTTGTCTTGTTAGTCATGTTTGTCCTGTTTGTCATGTTAGTCATGTCATGTTAGTCATGTTTGTCATGTTAGTCATGTTTGTCCTGTTAGTCATGTTAGTCATGTTAGTCATGTTTGTCATGTTTGTCATGTTAGTCATGTTAGTCATGTTAGTCATGTCATGTTTGTCATGTTAGTCATGTTAGTCATGTTTGTCATGTTAGTCATGTTTGTCATGTTTGTCATGTTAGTCATGTTAGTCATGTTAGTCATGTTTGTCATGTTTGTCATGTTTGTCATGTTAGTCATGTTAGTCATGTTAGTCATGTTTGTCATGTTAATCATGTTAGTCATGTTAGTCATGTTAGTCATGTTAGTCATGTTAGTCATGTTTGTCATGTTAGTCATGTCAGTCATGTTAGTCATGTTTGTCATGTTAGTCATGTTTCTCATGTTTGTCATGTTTGTCATGTTAGGCATGTTAGTCATGTTAGTCATGTTTGTCATGTTTGTCATGTTAGTCATGTTAGTCATGTTAGTCATGTTTGTCATGTTACTCATGTTTGTCCAGTTATCATGTTAGTCATGTTAGTCATGTTAGTCATGTCATGTTAGGAATGTTAGTCATGTTAGTCATGTTAGTCATGTTTGTCATGTTAGTTATGTTTGTCATGTTAGTCATGTTTATCCAGTTATCATGTTAGTCATGTTAGTCAGTTAGTCATGTTAGTCATGTTAATCAGGTTAGTCATGTTTGTCCAGTTATCATGTTAGTCATGGTTGTCATGTTAGTCATGTTAGTCATGTTTGTCTTGTTAGTCATGTTTGTCATGTTAGTCATGTTAGTCATGTTAGTCATGTTAGTCATGTTTGTCATGTTTGTCATGTTTGTCCAGTTATCATGTTAGTCATGTTAGTCATGTTAGTCATGTTAGTCGTGTTTGTCATGTTTGTCATGTTTGTCATGTTAGTCATGTTAGTCATGTTAGTCATGTTAGTCATGTTTGTCATGTTAATCATGTTAGTCATGTTAGTCATGTTAGTCATGTTAGTCATGTTAGTCATGTTTGTCATGTTAGTCATGTTAGTGATGTTAGTCATGTTTGTCATGTTAGTCATGTTTGTCATGTTTGTCATGTTTGTCATGTTAGTCATGTTAGTCATGTTAGTCATGTTAGTCATGTTTGTCATGTTTGTCATGTTAGTCATGTTAGTCATGTTAGTCATGTTTGTCATGTTACTCATGTTTGTCTAGTTATCATGTTAGTCATGTTAGTCATGTTAGTCATGTCATGTTAGGAATGTTAGTCATGTTAGTCATGTTTGTCATGTTTGTCATGTTAGTCATGTTTGTCATGTTAGTCATGTTTATCCAGTTATCATGTTAGTCATGTTAGTCATGTTAGTCATGTTAGTCATGTTAGTCATGTTAGTCATGTTAATCACGTTAGTCATGTTTGTCCAGTTATCATGTTAGTCATGTTTGTCATGTTAGTCATGTTAGTCATGTTTGTATTGTTAGTCATGTTTGTCATGTTAGTCATGTTAGTCATGTTAGTCATGTTAGTCATGTTAGTCATGTTTGTCATGTTAGTCATGTTTGTCATGTTAGTTATGTTTGTCAGTTATCATGTTAGTCATGTTAGTCATGTTAGTCATGTTAGTCATGTTAGTCATGTTAGTCATGTTTGTCATGTTAGTCATGTCATGTTTGCCATGTTAGTCATGTTTGTCGTGTTATTCATGTTAGTCATGTTAGTCATGTTTGTCATGTTTGTCATGTTAGTCATGTTAGTCATGTTAGTCATGTTTGTCATGTTAGTCATGTCATGTTTGTCATGTTAGTCATGTTTGTCATGTCAGTCATGTTATCATGTTATCATGTTAGTCATGTTAGTCATGTTAGTCATGTTTGTCATGTTAGTTATGTTAGTCATGTTTGTCATGTTAGTCATGTTAGTCATGTTAGTCATGTTTGTCATGTTAGTTATGTTAGTCATGTTAGTCATGTTAGTCATGTTTGTCATGTTAGTCATGTTAGTCATGTTTGTCATGTTAGTGATGTTAGTCATGTTAGTCATGTTTGTCATGTTAGTCATGTTTGTCATGTTAGTTATGTTAGTCATGTTAGTCATGTTAGTCATGTTAGTCATGTTAGTCATGTTAGTCATAATTAGTCATGTTAGTCATGTTTGTCATGTTAGTCATGTTAGTCATGTTTGTCATGTTTGTCATGTTAGTCATGTTAGTCATGTTAGTCATGTTTGTCATGTTAGTTATGTTAGTCATGTTAGTCATGTTAGTCATGTTAGTCATGTTAGTCATGTTAGTCATGTTAGTCATGTTTGTCATGTTTGTCATGTTAGTCATGTTTTTCATGTTTGTCATGTTTGTCATGTTAGTCATGTTAGTCCTGTCATGTTTGTCATGTTAGTCATGTTTGTCATGTTAGTCATGTTAGTCATGTTAGTCATGTTAGTCATGTTTGTCATGTTTGTCATGTTAGTCATGTTTGTCATGTTAGTCATGTTAGTCATGTTAGTCATGTTTGTCATGTTTGTCATGTTAGTCATGTTAGTCATGTTTGTCATGTTTGTCATGTTAGTCATGTTAGTCATGTCATGTTAGTCATGTTAGTCATGTTAGTCATGTTTGTCATGTTAGTCATGTCAGTCATGTTAGTCATGTTTGTCATGTTAGTCATGTTAGTCATGTTAGTCATGTTTGTCATGTTAGTCATGTTAGTCATGTTAGTCATGTTAGTCAAGTTAGTCATGTTTGTCATGTTAGTCATTTTAGTCATGTTTGTCATGTTTGTCATGTTAGTCATGTTAGTCATGTTATCATGTTAGTCATGTTAGTCATGTTAGTCATATTTGTCATGTTAGTCATGTTACTCATGTTTGTCATGTTAGTCATGTTAGTCATGTTTGTCATGTTAGTCATATTAGTCATGTTTGTCATGTTAGTCATGTTAGTCATGTTTGTCATGTTTGTCATGTTAGTCATGTTTGTCATGTTAGTCATGTTAGTCATGTTAGTCATGTTAGTCATGTTAGTCATGTTTGTCATGTTAGTCATGTTAGTCATATTAGTCATGTTAGTCATGTTAGTCATATTTGTCATGTTTGTTTGTCATGTTAGTCATGTTAGTCATGTTAGTCATGTTAGTCATGTTAGTCATGTTTGTCATGTTTGTCATGTTAGTCATGTTTTTCATGTTTGTCATGTTTGTCATGTTAGTCATGTTAGTCCTGTCATGTTTGTCATGTTAGTCATGTTTGTCATGTTAGTCATGTTAGTCATGTTAGTCATGTTAGTCATGTTTGTCATGTTTGTCATGTTAGTCATGTTTGTCATGTTAGTCATGTTAGTCATGTTAGTCATGTTTGTCATGTTTGTCATGTTAGTCATGTTAGTCATGTTTGTCATGTTTGTCATGTTAGTCATGTTAGTCATGTCATGTTAGTCATGTTAGTCATGTTAGTCATGTTTGTCATGTTAGTCATGTCAGTCATGTTAGTCATGTTTGTCATGTTAGTCATGTTAGTCATGTTAGTCATGTTTGTCATGTTAGTCATGTTAGTCATGTTAGTCATGTTAGTCAAGTTAGTTATGTTTGTCATGTTAGTCATTTTAGTCATGTTTGTCATGTTTGTCATGTTAGTCATGTTAGTCATGTTATCATGTTAGTCATGTTAGTCATGTTAGTCATATTTGTCATGTTAGTCATGTTACTCATGTTTGTCATGTTAGTCATGTTAGTCATGTTTGTCATGTTAGTCATATTAGTCATGTTTGTCATGTTAGTCATGTTAGTCATGTTTGTCATGTTTGTCATGTTAGTCATGTTTGTCATGTTAGTCATGTTAGTCATGTTAGTCATGTTAGTCATGTTAGTCATGTTTGTCATGTTAGTCATGTTAGTCATATTAGTCATGTTAGTCATGTTAGTCATATTTGTCATGTTTGTTTGTCATGTTAGTCATGTTAGTCATGTTAGTCATGTTAGTCATGTTAGTCATGTTAGTCATATTTGTCATGTTAGTCATGTTTGTCATGTTAGTCATGTTTGTCACGTTAGTCATGTTTGTCATGTTATCAAAATTATTTCCACAACCCCATTGTACTATACGACAAAATGAGATGATGACAAGAAGAGGTATGACATTTAAAGGATTTACCGTACCGGGAGGCAAAGAATTGAAAATTTTGTCCAGTAGTGTGTGGATTTGGGGTTCTGACCAGGAATGCAACACGTGGGCCAAAATGTACAAGTCTGCTGGAGGAAGCTCGTCCTTGAAGAAATCACCTGGAAAATGGGCCAAACAAAGCAAAATGAAACCAAGGCTGGACAATAGTACGTACATGTGTTTTTGTTTTTGTCTGTGACTTGTTTTCTTAGTTTTTGTTTTGTTTCTGTCATGGTAGTAGTAGTAGTAGTAGTAGTAGTAGTAGTAGTAGTAGTAGTAGTAGTAGTAGTAGTAGTAGTAGTAGTAGTAGTAGTAGTAGTAGTAGTAGTAGTAGTATTAGCAGTAGTAGTTGTAATAATAATAATAATAATAGTACCAGCAGCAGCATTAGCAGTAGTAGTTGTTGTCGTTTTGATGGTTTTTGTATGGTGTCGTTGTTACTGCTGATACTGTTGTTGTTAGTACAAGTGATAGTGGCGGTGATCATTTTGATATCACAGTTTCCACCAGACACTCACCTCCAACAAATGCGATTCGTTGATTGTAATTGGCTTGAGCCTCGAACTGGATTTGGGCCATGTTAGCAATGTGGGGCAGCTCGAACACCTGTACCGACAGTTTGGGATAGTGGTCAGCCAGCAGTTTGGCGATGAATCCAGAGCCACCTGCACAACGGTGAGAAGAAGACTTTGCTTTTAGTGTTAAAATTAAACTGAAGAAGAAAAAAGTGAAAAAAAGAATTTTTCCTTTATTTTTTTTTAATGATATAAATCTAGACTAGATAGATTCCATAATTGTAGAGTTCCAGCGGTTGACATGGCGATTGAAAGCGAAGAGCAAATTTCCAGAGAAAACGCAAGATTTTTTGTAAATGATTTGATTTGATTTACCCACATCCACAACTAAGGTGATCTCAGGGGTTTGGGTAGAATTTTGCACACTTTGTCTGTACTGCCATGTAAACAGCCAATGGATCTTTAATGCGCACGGAGGGTTTTAATCTGCACACGGAGTCTCCCTATATGGCTATACACCATTTGGACCAGTAAAAAGATTTGATAAAAAAATCATTTAGACTAGTAAATGTTCGAATACGAATCAGTTCATGTCAATCCAGTCATTTCCATAACGAATACAGATGTTTGAAATTAAATGCATGAAATGTCATCAGCTCCTTGAACACTGCGTTTTATTAAGACTGTTTAGTGTGGGTTATCTTGTTCTTTCGTCCCACATGACTTAACAATCGGACAATAAATACTTGTCCTGTAATATGTTCTCTGGCACGTTTCAATAATGTGTAGACAACGAGAGAATACGTTTCTTAGCCCACAGCCAGTGGAAACATGAAGACACAAGACCTGGAAAAGACAAAAGACAAAAAACAGAGGGAAACCGGCGCTATCGTACTCAAATTTGTATCTTCTGTTACAATATGAAGCAACCTCAACAGAGACATAGAGCAACCTCAACAGCGACATGAAGCAACTTCAACAGAAACATGAAGCAACTTCAACAGAGACATGAAGCAACTTCAACAGAGACATGAAGCAACTTCAACAGAGACATGAAGCAACTTCAACAGAGGCATGAAGCAACTTCAGCAGAGACATGAAGCAACTTCAGCAGAGACATGAAGCAACTCCAGCAGAGACATGAAGCAACTTCAGCAGAGACATGAAGCAACTTCAACAGAGACATGAAGCAACTTCAGCAGAAACATGAAGCAACTTCAACAGAGACATGAAGCAACTTCAACAGAGACATGGAGCAACTTCAACAGAGACATGGAGCAACTTCAACAGAGACATGGAGCAACTTCAACAAAGACATGGAGCAACTTCAACAGAGACATGGAGCAACTTCAACAGAGACATGAAGCAACGTCAACAGAAACATGAAGCAACTTCAACAGAGACATGAAGCAACTTCAACAGAGACATGAAGCAACTTCAACAGAGACATGAAGCAACTTCAACAGAGACATGAAGCAACTTCAGCAGAGACATGAAGCAACTTCAACAGAAACATGAAGCAACTTCAGCAGAGACATGAAGCAACTTCAGCAGAGACATGAAGCAACTTCAACAGAGACATGAAGAAGTACGAAAAAGAAGATGCACTTCCCGATTGACTGTCTCCTTGTTGCCGTCCATCTCCAAGGCAACTGGAGGTGTCGATCTACCTACATAAACCAGGGATGAACTAGAGGAGGGCAGGGGTGGGTTTACATAAACCAGGGATGAACTAGAGGAGGGCTAGGGGGTGGGTTTACATAAACCAGGGATGAACTAGAGGAGGGCTAGGGGTGGGTTCAACTGTTGGGGAATGAACCCACAATCTTTTGTTAAAGAAGTCAACACCTCGCCTCTGGACTACCGAATCCCCCTTTGTAAATGAATGAAAGGAGGTTTTTGTTGAAAATTAGCATGAAACAAAACGAATAGCGAAATTAGAGTCCCTTATCTGATGTTCCCATAAATACCGTCATCTTTTTATACCAAGAATCTTCACCCCTCCCAACGCACGCTCGTAACAAAAACAACAGTAACAACAACATATCACTGAATATTTTCAAAAAGAGAAACAAAACAAGACATAACAAAAACTGACCCTAAAATATTCACAAGCGAGGGACATAACCACATTTTTATTGCCTGTCTACAAACTATTAAGCAAGAGTAAGCTCCCTTTGTGCTATGCACCATTGCTATCTTATCTTATCGTTCTGGTTTTGAGAAATGAATTCAAGAATCTTAACTTATCTGTAAAACGTATAGACGAAGAACAAATTGTGCATTTACAATACCACAAATCAAAGGATAAAGACAAACAGTGAGGCAAGGGGCATGTCGAAAGGGAAAGAAATGGCATTGAACAACATCAAAACCCCATACGAATAAAGACGAGACACATACAAGGAATAGCCAGCAAAAAAACTTTGACCACCTTTAGTTTAAGGAGTCTAGTTAGCTCGGTTGATAACATGCTTTCTTTTCATGTCAAGGCGATGGGTGCCGGCGCAGAGGTTGCGGGTTCGATTCTCATAGTGGCCAATGTTTTGTTTATGTTTATTCCTTGTATTTGTCCCGTCTTTGTTCCTATGGGGCTTTGATATTATTCAGTGTCATTTATTTCACAAATCAAAGGGCACTATCAGATATACATACGCCCTAAAAACAGAGACGTATTATTCTATAACCCTTCATACGAAAGGTAACACTGTATCTATAAGGAGGGCAAAACTGGAC
>JAXRKP010000043.1:70000-82500 GCA_037039925.1 Doris montereyensis | reverse complement strand
ACATTGCTCAATTGCTTGCAAAATACGTTAAACGCTGAGTTGCGTGAATTAATTGTATAGATAGCTTTATTATGATATATTCTTGTAGTACATGTATTGGGTGATTTAAACTTCCAACCTTCCCATCCCTCTCTCACCCTTGTGAGTTGGCATAGTGGAAATTTCGTTTGTTTAATCAAAATTTTACCTCTGATCACCATATTATTATTATGCGATCCCAGCGTGAATTAAAAGGAAAACAGCAAAATGAAAAATAAGTGAAGGAGTGAGAGAAAAAAAGTAGGACCTACCAACCGCCCCCTAACGACCCACTTAGTAAGTTCCGCAGTCATAGTGGTGTTCCTCGGGAAAAGACACGTAACACGCATTTCCCCACCCGATTCAGGTGCAAAATGGGTACCTGCATTAGATTGAGACTAGCGTCATGTCCAGGAGGTGATTGTTATCACATGTTCTGCTTCACGTAATAGAAACCGGGATAAGCTCTGGTTTTATGGGCCGCAATGACGTTGAATGAACTTGCCTTATTTACAGCCATTGTTGAGCGTAAGGTAACCAGGTGCGTTTCTAGTGTAGGCATATTAGGGCATTCTAATAATAATGGATTATTATATGTCAGCTTGCCCTTCCTTGCTTTCAAGGCAGTCTTTATTTTTGCCGTCTGAATGCACCGAACACCGGATCTCTTGAGTGCAAAATCTTCCGGGTGGGAATTAGACTCGGGTCTCTTGAGTGCAAAATCTTCCCGGGTGGAAATTAGACTCGGGTCTCTTGAGTGCAAAATCTTCCGGGTGGAAATTAAACTCAGGTCTCTTTGAGTGCAAAATCTTCCCGGGCTGAAATTAAACTTAAGTTTCTTGAGTGACAAATAGTCAGACGCTCTGCTGACGTCAGTGGCTGAGCTGTTAAGCTGCCAGACTGAGAATCCTGATATCCTGAGTTCGAATCCTAGCAAAGCTAGGACTGACGACGTTGTCTTCCTTTGGAAAAGACACTTAACATACATTTTCCCGACTCTGCCCAGGTGTAATTGAGTACAAGCACGGGAGTAAAAACCTGCGTCAGACCAGCGTTCTGGCCAGGAGGATTATTGGCACCTGGTCCGATTGGCACTGTCGAAACCAGGATAACTTCGATTCCATGGGCTGTAACGGCCTGGATTCGATTCTATGGGCTGTAACGGCATGGCTTCACGATTCTATGGGCTGTAACGGCCTGGCTTCGATTCTATGGGCTGTAACGGCCTGGCTTCGATTCTATGGGCTGTAACGGCCTGGCTTCGATTCTATGGGCTGTAACGGCCTGGCTTCGATTCTATGGGCTGTAATGGCATGGCTTCGATTCTATGGGCTGTAACGGCACGGCTTCGATTCTATGGGCTGTAACGGCCTGGCTTCGATTCTATGGGCTGTAACGGCATGGATTCGATTCTATGGGCTGTAACGGCATGGCTTCGATTCCATGGGCTGTAACGGCCTGGATTCGATTCTATGGGCTGTAACGGCCTGGATTCGATGCTATGGCCTGTAACGGCACGGCTTCGATTCTATGGCTGTAACGGCATGGCTTTGATTCTATGCCTGTAACGGCACGGCTTCGATTCTATGGGCTGTAACGGCATGGCTTCGATTCTATGGGCTGTAACGGCCTGGAAGAAATTTTACTTTACTTTAATACTGACTGAGCTAGCATTGCCGCACATATCGTCGGCTGAGAATCACACATGTGCAGTCCCAGCTACACAGTTGACGATTTTGGAGTTTGTTTTTACTCTTAGGAAAGGTACTTAACTTTGCTTTTCTCACTTGACTCAGGTATGAATGAGTACCCAGCTATAGGAAGAGAAAGATCCTGTCTGAGTGTCAGTACAAAACGCCTAACAGGCTTGTGTACTGTATGCTCCCACGGGAGCTGAGAAGAACTGTGAATGAATTGGCCTACTGGGGGATAAATGATGTGCAGTCGGTGAGCCTGCGCTTGTGCGGGTATACGGACTATAAATCCATATTTAACCATCTTTGTCTTTAATGATCATCAGATTCACAGTCCTTGCCTCTGGACTACCGAATCCCCAACTCTCAGAACTAGTCTATGTTTGGTCAGAGTAGCATAGCTCTAGGTCAGGGGTTCCCAAACTTCGGGTCATGACCTCCAAATGAGTCATGAGCTTTTTCTGACGGTGGTGGAGAATTTAAAAAAAACCCAAATACATTCTTCTCATTAAACTACATGATTGAATCAATCCTTGTGAATAAACGTTGATAAACAATAGTAAACATGTGTTTGTTACTGCTGTGATTAATCTTTTGAATTTTAAAATAATCTATTATTTCAAACATAAAAGAGGATGTTTTCAGAAGGCGTATCAAGCTGTTTGGAGAAAGGGGTCATGATATGTTTGGTAACGTTGAAAAGGGGTCATGATATCTTTGATAACGTTGAAAGGGGGTCATGATATTTTTGGTAACGTTGAAAGGGGGTCATGATATGTTTGGTAACATTGAAAGGGTGTCATGATATGTTTGGTAACTTTGAAAGGGTGTCATGATATGTTTGGTAACGTTGAAAGGTGTCATGACATGTTTGGTATCGTTGAAAGGGTGTTATGATATGTTTGGTAACGTTGAAAAGGGTGTCATCATATGTCTGTTAACGTTGAAAGGGTGTCATGATATGTTTAGTAACGTTGAAAGGGTGTCATATGTTTGATAACGTTGAAAGGGCGTCATATGTTTGGTAACGTTGAAAAGGTGTCATGATATGTTTGGTAACGTTGAAAAGGTGTTATGACATGTTTGGTAACGTTGAAAGGTGTCATGATATATCTGGTAACGTTGAAAGGGTGTCATATGTTTGGTAACGTTGAAAGGGTGTCATGATATGTCTGGAAACGTTGAAAGGGTGTCATATGTTTGGTAACGTTGAAAGGGTGTCATGATATGTCTGGTAACGTTGAAAGGGTGTCATGATATGTCTGGTAACGTTGAAAGGGTGTCATATGTTTGGTAACGTTGAACGAGGGTCCTGATATGTTTGGTATCGTTGAAAGGGTGTTATGATATGTTTGGTAACGTTGAAAAGGTGTTATAATATGTTTGGTAACGTTGAAAGGGTGTCATGATATGTTTGGTAACGTTGAAAGGGTGTCATGATATGTTTGGTAACGTTGAAAAGGTGTCATGATATGTTTGGTAACGTTGAAAAGGTGTCATGATATGTTTGGTATCGTTGAAAGGGTGTCATATGTTTGGTAACGTTGAAAGGGTGTCATATGTTTGGTAACGTTGAAAAGGTGTCATGATATGTTTGGTAACGTTGAAAGGGTGTCATCATATGTTTGGTAACGTTGAAAGGGTGTCATATGTTTGATAACGTTGAAAAGGTGTCACGATATGTTTGGTAACGTTGAAAGGGTGTCATGATATGTTTGGTAACGTTGAAAGGGTGTCATATGTTTGATAACGTTGAAAGGGTGTCATATGTTTGATAACGTTGAAAAGGTGTCATATGTTTGGTAACGTTGAAAAGGTGTCATATGTTTGATAACGTTGAAAGGGTGTCATATGTTTGGTAACGTTGAAAAGGTGTCATATGTTTGGTAACGTTGAAAAGGTGTCATATGTTTGGTAACGTTGAAAAGATGTCATGATATGTTTGATAACGTTGAAAGGGTGTCATATGTTTGATAACGTTGAAAGGGTGTCATATGTTTGATAACGTTGAAAGGGTGTCATATGTTTGATAACGTTGAAAGGGTGTCATATGTTTGATAACGTTGAAAGGGTGTCATCATATGTTTGGTAACGTTGAAAAGGTGTCATATGTTTGGTAACGTTGAAAAGGTGTCATATGTTTGGTAACGTTGAAAGGGTGTCATGATATGTTTGATAACGTTGAAAGGGTGTCATATGTTTGATAACGTTGAAAGGGTGTCATATGTTTGATAACGTTGAAAAGATGTCATGATATGTTTGATAACGTTGAAAGGGTGTCATATGTTTGATAACGTTGAAAGGGTGTCATATGTTTTATAACGTTGAAAAGGTGTCATATGTTTGATAACGTTGAAAGGGTGTCATATGTTTGATAACGTTGAAAGGGTGTCATATGTTTGATAACGTTGAAAAGATGTCATGATATGTTTGATAACGTTGAAAAGGTGTCATGATATGTTTGATAACGTTGAAAGGGTGTCATATGTTTGGTAACGTTGAAAGGGTGTCATATGTTCGGTAACGTTGAAAGGGTGTCATGATATGTTTGATAACGTTCAAAGGGTGTCATATGTTTGGTAACGTTGAAAGGGTGTCATATGTTTGGTAACGTTGAAAGGGTGTCATATGTTTGGTAACGTTGAAAGGGTGTCATATGTTTGGTAACGTTGAAAAGTGTCGTGATATGTTTGGTAACGTTGAAAAGGTGTCATGATATGTTTGGTAACGTTGAAAAGGTGTCATGATATGTTTGGTAACTTTGAAAAGGTGTCATGATATGTTTGGTAACGTTGAAAAGGTGTCATGATATGTTTGGTAACGTTGAAAAGGTGTCATGATATGTTTGGTAACGTTGAAAAGGTGTCATGATATGTTTGGTAACTTTGAAAGGGTGTCATGACATGTTTGGTATCGTTAAAAGGGTGTTATGATATGTTTGGTAACGTTGAAAGGGTGTTATGATATGTTTGGTAACGTTGAAAGGGTGTCATCATATGTCTGTTAACGTTGAAAGGGTGTCATGATATGTTTAGTAACGTTGAAAGGGTGTCATATGTTTGGTAACGTTGAAAGGGCGTCATATGTTTGGTAACGTTGAAAAGGTGTCATGATATGTTTGGTAACGTTGAAAAGGTGTTATGACATGTTTGGTAACGTTGAAAGGGTGTCATGATATGTCTGGTAACGTTGAAAGGGTGTCATATGTTTGGTAACGTTGAAAGGGCGTCATATGTTTGGTAACGTGGAAAGGTGTCATGATATGTTTGGTAACGTTGAAAAGGTGTCATGATATGTTTGGTAACGTTGAAAAGGTGTCATGATATGTTTGGTATCGTTGAAAGGGTGTCATGATATGTCTGGTAACGTTGAAAGGGTGTCATATGTTTGGTAACGTTGAACGAGGGTCCTGATATGTTTGGTAACGTTGAAAGGGTGTCATCATATGTTTGGTATCGTTGAAAGGGTGTTATGATATGTTTGGTAACGTTGAAAAGGTGTTATAATATGTTTGGTAACGTTGAAAGGGTGTCATGATATGTTTGGTAACGTTGAAAAGGTGTCATGATATGTTTGGTAACGTTGAAAAGGTGTCATGATATGTTTGGTAACGTTGAAAAGGTGTCATGATATGTTTGGTAACGTTGAAAGGGTGTCATATGTTTGGTAACGTTGAAAAGGGTGTCATACGTTTGGTAACGTTGAAAAGGTGTCATGATATGTTTGGTAACGTTGAAAGGGTGTCATCATATGTTTGGTAACGTTGAAAGGGTGTCATATGTTTGATAACGTTGAAAAAGGTGTCACGATATGTTTGGTAACGTTGAAAGGGTGTCATGATATGTTTGGTAACGTTGAAAGGTGTCATATGTTTGATAACGTTGAAAGGGTGTCATATGTTTGATAACGTTGAAAAGGTGTGATATGTTTGGTAACGTTGAAAAGGTGTCATATGTTTGATAACGTTGAAAGGGTGTCATATGTTTGGTAACGTTGAAAAGGTGTCATATGTTTGGTAACGTTGAAAAGGTGTCATATGTTTGGTAACGTTGAAAAGATGTCATGATATGTTTGATAACGTTGAAAGGGTGTCATATGTTTGATAACGTTGAAAGGGTGTCATATGTTTGATAACGTTGAAAGGGTGTCATATGTTTGATAACGTTGAAAGGGTGTCATATGTTTGATAACGTTGAAAGGGTGTCATATGTTTGATAACGTTGAAAGGGTGTCATATGTTTGATAACGTTGAAAGGGTGTCATATGTTTGATAACGTTGAAAAGATGTCATGATATGTTTGATAACGTTGAAAAGGTGTCATGATATGTTTGGTAACGTTGAAAAGGTGTCATGATATGTTTGGTAACGTTGAAAAGGTGTCATGATATGTTTGGTAACGTTGAAAGGGTGTCATGATATGTTTGTATCGTTGAAAAGTGTCGTGATATGTTTGGTAACGTTGAAAAGGTGTCCTGATATGTTTGGTAACGTTGAAAGGGTGTCATATGTTTGGTAACGTTGAAAAGTGTCGTGATATGTTTGGTAACGTTGAAAAGGTGTCATGATATGTTTGGTAACGTTGAAAAGGTGTCATGATATGTTTGGTAACGTTGAAAAAGGTGTCATGATATGTTTGGTAACGTTGAAAGGGGTGTCATGATATGTTTGGTATCGTTGAAAGGCTGTCATGATATGTTTGGTATCGTTGAAAAGGTGTCATGCTATGTTTGGTAACGTTGAAAAAGTGTCATGATATGTTTGGTAACGTTGAAAAAGTGTCGTGATATGTTTGGTAACGTTGAAAAAGTGTCGTGATATGTTTGGTAACGTTGAAAAGGTGTCGTGATATGTTTGGTAACGTTGAAAAGGTGTCATGATATGTTTGGTAACGTTGAAAAAGTGTCGTGATATGTTTGGTAACGTTGAAAGGCTGTCATGATATGTTTGGTAACGTTGAAAAGTGTCGTGATATGTTTGGTAACGTTGTAAAGTGTCGTGATATGTTTGGTAACGTTGAAAGGGTGTCATGATATGTTTGGTAACGTTGAAAGGGTGTCATCATATGTTTGGTAACGTTGAAAGGGTGTCATGATATGTTTGGTAACGTTGAAAGGGTGTCATGATATGTTTGGTAACGTTGAAAGGGTGTCATCATATGTTTGGTATCGTTGAAAGGGTGTTATGATATGTTTGGTAACGTTGAAAGGGTGTCATGATATGTTTGGTAATGTTGAAAGGGTGTCATGATATGTTTGGTAACGTTGAAAAGGTGTCATGATATGTTTGGTAACGTTGAAAGGGTGTCATGATATGTTTGGTAACGTTGAACAGGTGTCATGATATGTTTGGTAACGTTGAAAAGGTGTCATGATATGTTTGGTAACGTTGAAAGGGTGTTATGATATGTTTGGTAACGTTGAAAGGGTGTTATGATATGTTTGGTATCGTTGAAATGGTGTCATGATATGTTTGGTATCGTTGAAAGGGTGTTATGATATGTTTGGTAACGTTGAAAGGGTGTCATCATACGTTTGTTAACGTTGAAAGGGTGTCATATGTTTGATAACGTTGAAAGGGTGTCATATGTTTGGTAACGTTGAAAGGGGTCATGATATGTTTGGTAACGTTGAAAGGGGTCATGATATGTTTGGTAACGTTGAAAGGGTGTCATGATATGTTTGGTAACGTTGAAAGGGTGTCATGATATGTTTGGTATCGTTGAAAGAGTGTCATCATATGTTTGTTAACGTTGAAAGGGTGTCATCATATGTTTGGTAACGTTAAAGGGTGTCTACTGTCATATGTTTGGTAACGTTGAAAGGGTGTCATCATATGTTTGTTAACGTTGAAAGGGTGTCATATGTTTGGTAACGTTGAAAGGGTGTCATGATATGTTTGGTAACGTTGAAAGGGTGTCATCATATGTTTGGTAACGTTGAAGGGTGTCATGATATGTTTGGTAACGTTGAAAGGGTGTCATGATATGTTTGGTAACGTTGAAAGGGTGTCATCATATGTTTGGTATCGTTGAAAGGGTGTTATGATATGTTTGGTAACGTTGAAAGGTGTCATGATATGTTTGGTAACGTTGAAAGGGTGTCATGATATGTTTGGTAACGTTGAAAAGGTGTCATGATATGTTTGGTAACGTTGAAAAGGTGTCATGATATGTTTGGTAACGTTGAAAGGGTGTCATGATATGTTTGGTATCGTTAAAAGGGTGTCATGATATGTCTGGTAACGTTGAAAGGGTGTCATATGTTTGGTAACGTTGAAAGGGGTCATGATATGTTTGGTAACGTTGAAAGGGTGTCATCATATGTTTGGTATCGTTGAAAGGGTGTTATGATATGTTTGGTAACGTTGAAAGGTGTTATGATATGTTTGGTAACGTTGAAAGGGTGTTATGATATGTTTGGTATCGTTGAAATGGTGTCATGATATGTTTGGTATCGTTGAAAAGTGTTATGATATGTTTGGTAACGTTGAAAGGGTGTCATCATACGTTTGTTAACGTTGAAAGGGTGTCATATGTTTGATAACGTTGAAAAGGGTGTCATATGTTTGGTAACGTTGAAAGGGGGTCATGATATGTTTGGTAACGTTGAAAGAAGGTCATGATATGTTTGGTAACGTTGAAAGGGTGTCATGATATGTTTGGTAACGTTGAAAGGGTGTCATGATATGTTTGGTATCGTTGAAAGAGTGTCATCATATGTTTGATAACGTTGAAAGGGTGTCATATGTTTGTTAACGTTGAAAGGTGTCATATGTTCGGTAACGTTGAAAGGTGTCATGATATGTTTGGTAACGTTCAAAGGTGT
The DNA here is from genome assembly GCA_037039925.1 of Doris montereyensis. Taxonomy (NCBI): domain Eukaryota; kingdom Metazoa; phylum Mollusca; class Gastropoda; order Nudibranchia; family Dorididae; genus Doris; species Doris montereyensis. Next base: position 73,963 of record JAXRKP010000043.1, on the reverse strand, counting down.
CATATGTTTGGTAACGTTGAAAGGGTGTCATATGTTTGGTAACGTTGAAAGGTGTCATATGTTTGGTAACGTTGAAAGGGTGTCATATGTTTGGTAACGTTGAAAAGTGTCGTGATATGTTTGGTAACGTTGAAAAGGTGTCATGATATGTTTGGTAACGTTGAAAAAGGTGTCATGATATGTTTGGTAACTTTGAAAAGGTGTCATGATATGTTTGGTAATGTTGAAAAGGTGTCATGATATGTTTGGTAACGTTGAAAAGGTGTCATGATATGTTTGGTAACGTTGAAAAGGTGTCATGATATGTTTGGTAACTTTGAAAGGGTGTCATGACATGTTTGGTATCGTTAAAAGGGTGTTATGATATGTTTGGTAACGTTGAAAGGGTGTTATGATATGTTTGGTAACGTTGAAAGGGTGTCATCATATGTCTGTTAACGTTGAAAGGGTGTCATGATATGTTTAGTAACGTTGAAAGGGTGTCATATGTTTGGTAACGTTGAAGGGCGTCATATGTTTGGTAACGTTGAAAAGGTGTCATGATATGTTTGGTAACGTTGAAAAGGTGTTATGACATGTTTGGTAACGTTGAAAGGGTGTCATGATATGTCTGGTAACGTTGAAAGGGTGTCATATGTTTGGTAACGTTGAAAGGGCGTCATATGTTTGGTAACGTGGAAAGGTGTCATGATATGTTTGGTAACGTTGAAAAGGTGTCATGATATGTTTGGTAACGTTGAAAAGGTGTCATGATATGTTTGGTATCGTTGAAAGGGTGTCATGATATGTCTGGTAACGTTGAAAGGGTGTCATATGTTTGGTAACGTTGAACGAGGGTCCTGATATGTTTGGTAACGTTGAAAGGGTGTCATCATATGTTTGGTATCGTTGAAAGGGTGTTATGATATGTTTGGTAACGTTGAAAAGGTGTTATAATATGTTTGGTAACGTTGAAAGGGTGTCATGATATGTTTGGTAACGTTGAAAAGGTGTCATGATATGTTTGGTAACGTTGAAAAAGGTGTCATGATATGTTTGGTAACGTTGAAAAGGTGTCATGATATGTTTGGTAACGTTGAAAAGGGTGTCATATGTTTGGTAACGTTGAAAGGGTGTCATACGTTTGGTAACGTTGAAAAGGTGTCATGATATGTTTGGTAACGTTGAAAGGGTGTCATCATATGTTTGGTAACGTTGAAAAGGGTGTCATATGTTTGATAACGTTGAAAAGGTGTCACGATATGTTTGGTAACGTTGAAAGGGTGTCATGATATGTTTGGTAACGTTGAAAGGGTGTCATATGTTTGATAACGTTGAAAAGGTGTCATATGTTTGATAACGTTGAAAAGGTGTCATATGTTTGGTAACGTTGAAAAGGTGTCATATGTTTGATAACGTTGAAAGGGTGTCATATGTTTGGTAACGTTGAAAAGGTGTCATATGTTTGGTAACGTTGAAAAGGTGTCATATGTTTGGTAACGTTGAAAAGATGTCATGATATGTTTGATAACGTTGAAAGGGTGTCATATGTTTGATAACGTTGAAAGGGTGTCATATGTTTGATAACGTTGAAAGGGTGTCATATGTTTGATAACGTTGAAAGGGTGTCATATGTTTGATAACGTTGAAAGGGTGTCATATGTTTGATAACGTTGAAAGGGTGTCATATGTTTGATAACGTTGAAAAGATGTCATATGTTTGATAACGTTGAAAGATGTCATGATATGTTTGATAACGTTGAAAAGGTGTCATGATATGTTTGGTAACGTTGAAAAGGTGTCATGATATGTTTGGTAACGTTGAAAGGGTGTCATGATATGTTTGGTATCGTTGAAAAGTGTCGTGATATGTTTGGTAACGTTGAAAAGGTGTCCTGATATGTTTGGTAACGTTGAAAGGGTGTCATATGTTTGGTAACGTTGAAAAGTGTCGTGATATGTTTGGTAACGTTGAAAAGGTGTCATGATATGTTTGGTAACGTTGAAAAGGTGTCATGATATGTTTGGTAACGTTGAAAAGGTGTCATGATATGTTTGGTAACGTTGAAAGGGTGTCATGATATGTTTGGTATCGTTGAAAGGCTGTCATGATATGTTTGGTATCGTTGAAAAGGTGTCATGCTATGTTTGGTAACGTTGAAAAAGTGTCATGATATGTTTGGTAACGTTGAAAAAGTGTCGTGATATGTTTGGTAACGTTGAAAAAGTGTCGTGATATGTTTGGTAACGTTGAAAAAAGTGTCGTGATATGTTTGGTAACGTTGAAAAGGTGTCATGATATGTTTGGTAACGTTGAAAAAGTGTCGTGATATGTTTGGTAACGTTGAAAGGCTGTCATGATATGTTTGGTAACGTTGAAAAGTGTCGTGATATGTTTGGTAACGTTGTAAAGTGTCGTGATATGTTTGGTAACGTTGAAAGGGTGTCATGATATGTTTGGTAACGTTGAAAGGGTGTCATCATATGTTTGGTAACGTTGAAAGGTGTCATGATATGTTTGGTAACGTTGAAAGGGTGTCATGATATGTTTGGTAACGTTGAAAGGGGTGTCATCATATGTTTGGTATCGTTGAAAGGGTGTTATGATATGTTTGGTAACGTTGAAAGGGTGTCATGATATGTTTGGTAATGTTGAAAGGGTGTCATGATATGTTTGGTAACGTTGAAAAGGTGTCATGATATGTTTGGTAACGTTGAAAGGGTGTCATGATATGTTTGGTAACGTTGAACAGGTGTCATGATATGTTTGGTAACGTTGAAAAGGTGTCATGATATGTTTGGTAACGTTGAAAGGGTGTTATGATATGTTTGGTAACGTTGAAAGGGTGTTATGATATGTTTGGTATCGTTGAAATGGTGTCATGATATGTTTGGTATCGTTGAAAGGGTGTTATGATATGTTTGGTAACGTTGAAAGGGTGTCATCATACGTTTGTTAACGTTGAAAGGGTGTCATATGTTTGATAACGTTGAAAGGGTGTCATATGTTTGGTAACGTTGAAAGGGGTCATGATATGTTTGGTAACGTTGAAAGGGGTCATGATATGTTTGGTAACGTTGAAAGGGTGTCATGATATGTTTGGTAACGTTGAAAGGGTGTCATGATATGTTTGGTATCGTTGAAAGAGTGTCATCATATGTTTGTTAACGTTGAAAGGGTGTCATCATATGTTTGGTAACGTTGAAAGGGTGTCTACTGTCATATGTTTGGTAACGTTGAAAGGGTGTCATCATATGTTTGTTAACGTTGAAAGGGTGTCATATGTTTGGTAACGTTGAAAGGGTGTCATGATATGTTTGGTAACGTTGAAAGGGTGTCATCATATGTTTGGTAACGTTGAAAGGGTGTCATGATATGTTTGGTAACGTTGAAAGGTGTCATGATATGTTTGGTAACGTTGAAAGGGTGTCATCATATGTTTGGTATCGTTGAAAGGGTGTTATGATATGTTTGGTAACGTTGAAAGGGTGTCATGATATGTTTGGTAACGTTGAAAGGTGTCATGATATGTTTGGTAACGTTGAAAAGGTGTCATGATATGTTTGGTAACGTTGAAAAGGTGTCATGATATGTTTGGTAACGTTGAAAGGGTGTCATGATATGTTTGGTATCGTTAAAAGGGTGTCATGATATGTCTGGTAACGTTGAAAGGGTGTCATATGTTTGGTAACGTTGAAAGGGGTCATGATATGTTTGGTAACGTTGAAAGGGTGTCATCATATGTTTGGTATCGTTGAAAGGGTGTTATGATATGTTTGGTAACGTTGAAAGGGTGTTATGATATGTTTGGTAACGTTGAAAGGGTGTTATGATATGTTTGGTATCGTTGAAATGGTGTCATGATATGTTTGGTATCGTTGAAAGGGTGTTATGATATGTTTGGTAACGTTGAAAGGTGTCATCATACGTTTGTTAACGTTGAAAGGGTGTCATATGTTTGATAACGTTGAAAGGGTGTCATA
>JAXRKP010000043.1:62500-65000 GCA_037039925.1 Doris montereyensis | reverse complement strand
CCACGGTATATTTAATGTACACAGACCGTTGCGATCTGCATACGGGACCTCCTTTTTATCGCTCGTCTCCGATGAGACTTAGTGTTGATCCACCAACCTGGACCAGGGGTGGGGTGGAGAATAGATTTTGCTCGAAAAAATCGAGAAAATTGTTCAACCGTTGGCGACACATTGCAATGAGCCTGAACGCTATTTTTTATCGGCGTACTCTGGCATGGAAAGACTACTGCCTTGACTAGCAAGGTTAGTTTGTAGCTTATCGTAATGAGAATCACTGGCACCGATTTAGCCAGTCAACGTATTATGGAGGGTACACGTGATTCAGAGATGTCGCGTTTTTAGAAAATTGAAAAAAAATAATGAAGACTATTGAATATTTCTAGTTTGGAATCGTAGCAAGTGGTAATAAGTAAAGCCTAAGAATAAATCTATAGCCTTCATAATCTGGGGCACTCCATGGTGGAGTGATAGGCTTTAATGGACATTGTCACTTTGGACTTGGGGGCTTTAACCCGTTGTATACCATGTGACTAATACTAGTATGGGGACACTGTAGTTCAGTGGCAAGGTGTCAATCTCTCAACCAAAAGGTAGCATTCGAGCCCGCCGACGGTTTAAAGAGCAAAATCTACCCCCACCCCACCCCCCTCCACCTGGCCCAGGTAGGTGGATCGACAAAAAAAGTCCCATCGTAGACGGACGATAAAAGGAGGTCCAAAGTGCAAATCACACGTTAAGATCCCTTGCTGGCTGTTTACAGGACAGTCCGGACAAAAATAGTTTTTAATGCTACCAAAATCCCCAACTTAGTTGTGGATGTGGGTAAATCAAATCAAATTAAATCAAATCAAATCAAATCAAACCAAATCAAATCAAATCAAATCCAAATGAAATGATAGTACTGGTATGTTTTGTGCGTACCGTTTTCAAAACAGTGGGCAAACAGCATTGTCTCCACGTAACTCCCGACGACTGCACAGCTGCGGTCCATGGGGCTGAGAAAGCAAGTACTTGGAGGCACTCTGTGAATTGGCGTATTGCCACTTTCCTGAGATTGATGAAGAGCGAATAGAAATTACAAGAACTCCCGTAAATAATGTTGGAGTTGGATTATGATTCCCTTTATTATAAAGCTGGGTCTCTTGAACTTTGAATTCAAAAAAACTGTATCGGTTACAGGTGATATCAAAGCATATTAGATCAAAACAGCTGTATCAGTTACGGGTGATATCAAGTACGATTATTAGATCAAAGTAGTACTCGATACTGAAGTTACGCTCACATTTATTTATTGTAATGGTCGGAAATAGGGAAATTAGATCTAGTAACAATAAACAAAAGCTTCGTAGATCGTAGGAAAACCAATACTTTTCCAATCAATTAAAATACTGATTTGATCCAAGAGTGTATTTGCTAAGAACCTAAAGCAGGCTATTTAAAATCTAATTGCTTTGTTTTATGGAGGTTGTAGGTACTCAGTGGTTCCTCGGTTGTAAGCGATCAAAGTTAGAGACGTTCAATAGATGTTGGATATAGTCTTGTTCAGGTTATACGATAAACAAAGCAGCTTGCCCCATATTATATCATTCATAATTCGCATGTCAATGCCAAACACAAGGCTTTTTCTGCTCCTTAAAAAGCTTAATGAAATGTTTTGATTCATCGATTGATCCTTACATCCATTGATAAGTTAATTTTAGCAAAATATTTCTCTCTCTCTCTCTCTCTCTCTCTCTCTCTCTCTCTCTCTCTCTCTCTCTCTCTCTCTCTCTCTCTCTCTCTCTTTAAAGCTCTCTCTCTCTCTCTCTCTCTCTCTCTCTCTCTCTCTCTCTCTCTCTCTCTCTCTCTCTCTCTCTCCCCGCTCTCTTTCTCTTTCTCTCTCTTTCTCTTTCTCTCTCTCTCTCTCTCAAATCAAATCTCTCTCTCTCTCTCTCTCTCTCTCTCTCTCTTTGACAGCTCTCTCTCTATTTTCTCTTCTCTCCTATTTCTCTCCCTCTCTCTCTTGCTCTCTCTTTCTCTCTCTCTCTCTCTGTCTGTCTGTCTGTCTGTCTCCCTCTCTCTTCTCTCTCTCTCTCTCTCTCTCTCTCTCTCTCTCTCTCTCTCTCTCTCTCTCTCTCTCTCTATCTCTCTCGGTCTGTGTCTCTGTTTGTATGTCCGCCTGTATGTCTGTTATCTCTGTCTCTATTCAATATATAGATCTCTCCCTCCCCTCTCCTCCTCCTTTTCTGTCTGATTGTTTGTCTCTCTCTCTCTCTCTCTCTCTCTCTCTCTCTCTCTCTCTCTCTCTCTCTCTCTCTCTCTCTCTCTCTCTCTCTCTCTCTCTCTCTCTCTCTCTCTCTCTCTCTGTCTGTCTGTCTGTCTGTCTGTCTGTCTCTCTCTCTCTCTCTCTCTCTCTCTCTCTCTCTCTCTCTCTCTCTCTCTCTCTCTCTCTCTCTCTCTCTCTCTCTCTCTCTCTCTCTACCTCCATCTCATTTTCTCTCTCTTTGTCTACATGGTATCG
>JAXRKP010000043.1:40000-57500 GCA_037039925.1 Doris montereyensis | reverse complement strand
AGAGAGAGAGAGAGAGAGAGAGAGAGAGAGAGAGAGACAGACAGACAGACAGACAGACAGACAGACAGACAGACAGACAGACAGAGAAAGAGAGAGAGAGAGAGAGAGAGAGAGAGAGAGAGAGAGAGAGAGAGAGAGAGAGAGAGAGAGAGAGAGAGAGAGAGAGAGAGAGAGAGAGAGAGAGAGAGAGAGAGAGAGAGAGAGAGAGAGAGAGAGAGAGAGACAGAGACAGAGAAACAGAGACAGAGACAGAGACAGAGACAGAGACATAGAGACGTTTACATACTAAGGCCGCCTACTATTCATAAAGTTTGTCACTAAGGAAATGCCATCAAATGATATTAAAGCACCAGAAGAACAAAGACGAGACAAATACAAGGAATAGGCAGTAAAGAATTCTTCACCACCATGGGGATCGAACCCGTGACTTGTTAATCGGCATTCATCTCCTCGCGACGAAAAAAGAAAGGGGCTATCAACCGACTAACTGTAACAGTGTTAAATGATAAGGTCGCAAATAGTGATGACGTCATCATACATGACAAGCTTCACAATACCAAAACGCTGACGTAAGATAGTTATTATTGTGAATGGCTGATACTGATAGTGAACAATTGAGGAGTTTGCTTCTGACAGCATACGATTGATTGATTGCATTGGCAATCACATGATTGACGCAATAATAACTTTACACTCCAAATCATGGTTGAGGAATGCGGATCTTAAAATGCTGGGTGGGAGGTCCAAAGTTCATGCGTACATGAGCGTAAATGAGTCCTTTTTCCAACTGACTTTCCGTGACGGTTTGTGGCACAATTCTTTCAAGATAGTTGACTTACTTGACTTAATTGCCATGGGTAATCTCCTGCCTGTTGGATTCGATAATTCTCCTCGCTGTTGGCCTTCATTCATGTCTGCCTCTTACTCTTTGTAACCACATCACACAGACTTATTTGTGTTCAGTGTGATATCGTCACTACATACTCTCTTTGGCATTCCATTCTCTATTCTTGCCCTTCATCAATGCCAATCTTTCAAAATAGTTTGACATGTTATAATATTAAAGACAAACGGGCACAAGAATGAAAGGGAGCAGAAGTAAAATTAAGAAATATGCAACAATGGATGCCTTCCACGTCTGCGGTCACCTTCAATCGTGCCTTGTAGTATCGTTTTGAAAGAAAGTGAAAGAAATCACATTAAATCTTACAAAATCCCCATAGGAACATAGACGAGACAGATATAAAGGGATAGACAGAAACAAAATCTTGGCCACCATGGGGATTGAGCTCAAGACCTCTGCGTCGGCACCCATCACCTTGCCATGAAAAGAATGCGTGCTACCAACCGAGCTAACTACGATCCTCATCTTGCAGTCAACAATGTCGGTCTTTCAAAACAGTCTGACGTATTGTTGTGTGATCAAAGACAAAAGGAGTTTAGTTAGTTCGATTGGTAGCACGCTTTCTTGTCATAGCGAGACGATAGGTGCCAACGCAGAGGTGGCCAAGGTTTTGTTTCTGTCTATTCCTTTATCTGTCTTGTCTTTGTTCCTATGGGGTTTTCATATGATTTAATTTTCTGTCTTTCACTTTCGACATCCCCCCTTTGCCTCACTGTTTGTTTTACGTTCTGGAGAAAGAGCTGTGTCTCACTACCATGGCCAAACCAGGCCAGTTGTCGTCGTCTGACTCGTGCCAGGAGAGATTCTTGAGGGTCTGTGATGTTGGTCACCATGCTCCATACCCAATTATTGGTTTCGTTCTCTCTTGTATTCGTCTCTCCGCGTTAACTTTCAATGTTCGGGTCTCACATTAGTTTACATCCCCAGATCGAGACCACCAATGACCTGGAGAGCTTGCAATCGGAAGCTGATGGCACGCTTCCACACGGGGCCTGGGCGCTTCTCGAGCCATTGCTCGATCCCAACGACTAACTTTCAGTCCGCTACCGCTACCATGGTCTCCTTCTATCACGGTAACAGCGACATTAGTTTACAACGGTCTCTCACTGGGTCTATCTTCTGCTATCGCGATGCTTCAACAAGCAAGGAAGTCACAAGCGCCTCCTCACCATCCCCACCTTCTCCACCCCGCAACCAAGGCCCAAGGCTCAGAGCGTTCACGATCGTAGTCGTGAATGCGCGATGCATTCATGAAAATTGTTTTCCTTCGATATAAAGAATAGATTTTGTGCCAAACTTTTTCACCGTGCCGTTCGGTGTGAGTGTGTATTAGACGTTGAAGTAAAACTTCGAAGGCATGATGGACGGAACTCCATAACAATTAACATTGTCACGTGCTTGGTATCAATTCATGAAAGGAAACAACAACAACAACAACAACAAAGCGCATTGCAAGGAGAAGCGGCTCAATGAGATAAAGGACTTGCCTACTGGTGGCTGGTTTGGTTTTATTTCACAAGATATTAGTCTTTTGTCTTTTGTTGGTTTCATTAAAGTATCCCCATAATATGTGGTGACCTCAGGGGAAAGGCGGAGGGGGATTTAGAAGAAATAGCAAGATGAAAGAGAGGTGAAGGAGTGAAAGGAAAGAAGTAGGACCTACCTTTAGCCCCACGCCAACCGCCCACAGTCTTTTGTTCAACTTGCTGCCCTTCATAAAGCTCTGCCATAGTCTGCTCTCCCCATTCAACTTTCAATCTACAGTTCGTGCTGTAGTTCTTGTTTTTCTAATTTGTTTTGCTTTTGTTTTTTTTTGCTTTGTTTTGTTTTAGTTGGGGGTTGTTTGAGTGGACTTTCTACAACACATGATTGGAATATATAATTTAATCAGATAAAGAGTTCACGGAGTTTTTAATGAGGTCAAGTTGCGCAATATGTCAAAGTATAATGTCAGCTTATGTCTCAGTGTGGATTGGTTTAATGGCGAGACTGTGAGCGATTGGTTTAATGGCGAGGCTGTGAGTGATTGATTTAATGTTTAATGGCGAGACTGTGAGTGATTGGTTTAATGGCGAAATTGGTTTAATGGCGAGACTGTGAGTGATTGGTTTAATGGCGAAACTGTGAGTGATTGGTTTAATGGCGAAACTGTGAGTGATTGGTTTAATGGCGAGACTGTGAGTGATTGGTTTAATGGCGAGAGTGTGAGTGATTGATTTAATGGTGAGACTGTGAGTGATTGGTTTAATGGTGAGACTGTGAGTGATTGGTTTAATGGCGAGGCCGTGAGTGATTGGTTTAATGGCGAGGCTGTGAGTGATTGGTTTAATGGCGAAACTGTGAGTGATTGGTTTAATGGCGAGGCTGTGGTGATTGGTTTAATGGCGAGACTGTGAGTGATTGGTTTAATGGCGAGACTGTGAGTGATTGATTTAATGGCGAGACTGTGAGTGATTGGTGTAATGGCGAAACTGTGAGTGATTGGTTTAATGGCGAGGCTGTGGAGTGATTGGTTTAATGGCGAGGCTGTGAGTGATTGGTTTAATGGTGAGACTGTGAGTGATTGGGTTAATGGCGAGGCTGTGAGTGATTGGTTTAATGGCGAGGCTGTGAGTGATTGGTTTAATGGCGAGACTGTGAGTGATTGGGTTAATGGCGAGGCTGTGAGTAATTGGTTTAATGGCGAGGCTGTGAGTGATTGATTTAATGGCGAGACTGTGAGTGATTGGTTTAATGGCGAGACTGTGAGAGTGTCGAGTTCGGCAGTACTGTTAGATACGATAAGGGTGAACTTGTACTTACTTTCAAAATACACGCCAGTTCAATGTAGTTAGTTTCAAAATACACGCTAGTTCATCTTATTGACCTGTATCTTTAAAACCATGAGATGGATTTGAATGTAACTTGACAAGGTCATTCAGATTGCATTGAACCTTACGAAATTGTGAGGTTTGTTTGTTGTTGGGATGGGTTTTTTTTTGCTCTCTGAATAATCAACTGATTCAAAGGTTTGCTTATTAATGCTATATAAAAACAACGAGGATACTCAATACAACAAGTTCATAGGTTGACAGCATTCATTGGACGAAATACGTTTCACTTTATTGCACCATAATGTCAACTCACCAAACTCTTGCTTTGCATGAGATCAAAGCATGATTAAAAGCGAAACCTAACACAACAAAACGTGATAATTGAGCGACGAAATAAATGTGGATTGCTTTTGACTCATTTCATACCTAATTTTCTGTGGCGTTACTTTAATTTGTGATTTTAAGATTTCAATCAATTGGAATAATGGATTTAAGATGTAAAATTACAACAGTTCAAAACTTTGCTTTTGAATTGTATAAATACTTGGACAAGGAAGCCAAACGGATAAGGCTATTTCATAATATTCACAAGAGAATAACAGAGCACGCATTACGAATAGAGAAAAGTTTTAGGAAGATGGCTGAAAGATTCGAATATACAGCAGGAAGGAGAATGTAGACGATTTCGATAAGAATGTTATAAGGAGAGAAATTAGGAAGATATTTCCAAACCAGATTTGGTTACCTTGCGGAAACTTTGATTGAGACTTCAGAAGAAAATGCAATTTTTGTGTCCAAAGTATAGTTTGTGGAGGATTGTTAGAAAAGCTGGATTTACTTTTATGAAATTATGGTCTGGAAGAAATCTTCTTTGCGAAAAACCTCACTGGGTGGCAGCAAGGAGTAGGTATCTTCGATAGGTGACCGAAAAGATGGACGAAGGCTAGGACAGCGTCTACCTGGATGAGTCGTGGGTAACTGCTCACCAAAGGTATGGAAAGGAGTGGACTTCTACAGACGGAATGCATAAGAGGCAGATTCCGACAGGCAAAAAAGGGTGAGGGGGGAGGAGATAATTTTGGTACATGCTGAGAGTAGAAATAAAGGACTTGTTGCCAATGCAAAACTTGTCTTTCAGTCACACTTCACAAACAATGGAGACTACCACACATAGGTAACGGGATAAGTTTTACCGAATGGTTAGAATACAAATCTTCTCATTTCACTCGACGAACCATGGTGTTTAGTGATGGACGACGCACCCTATCGTTATGGTGGTTGCCAAGAATACAAAATTCTTACATCATCTGACACAAAAGACGAGAAAAAGGCATGATTACACAAGGAAAACATCGTGTTTGACAACTCTTTTCTAAAACCAGAGCTAATGTCCCTTGTGAGGAGCAAAAAGGATCTTCAGGATTGATAAGACTATTGAACAGTTTGGGCACACCAACCTTAGGCTCCCACCTTACCACCCTCAGCTGAATCCTATTGAACTTTTTTGGGCTCAGGTAAAAGGGAAAGTAGCGATGGAAAACAAAATCTTCATATTGTCAGACGTCAAGGAAATAGAGGCGCTGCTTTGGGGGAAATTGATAAGCAATTCTTCGTCACATGTGAGGAACATGGGGAAAAAACAAAAATACTGGCGAAATGTAGGATTTGGTTTTATCCAGCCAAGACGTGTCATTTGTTCCAACTCATCAGATTCTGATTAACTGTTTTGTGTATCCATCACGATGCCTTATCCTGCCAAAACACACATAAATTTACATCATGATACAATTTAGAAGTTCATTGTAAGTATGTCTTCTTAAGAAGCCCAAAAGAGCTCGACTGATTATAAATCACATTCTAATGCGCAAAATATAACATCCCTTTCTAATGGGTCAATGGCAGTCCCAGGTCTGCAATCTGATTTGTGTGGTATATTAGTTTTTTGTTTTTTTTTATGTTATGAATCGGGGACACAGAGGGGAAATGTTTGCTGAATTAGTTTTTAGTATACGCTACACCCATGCAAATAACTCCCATTATGTTATGTTATGTGTTGTTATTGTAACATTCTAATGTTTGCAGTCACTTAAATAAAAACACAGCAAAACATCAAATTGCGGCAACTTAGATAAAAACATCCCAAAACATCAAATTGCGGTCACTTAAATTAAAGCACCGCAAAACATCAAATTGTGGTCACTTAAATAAAAACACCGCAAAACATCAAATTGCGGTCACTTAGATAAAAACACCACAAAACATCAAATTGCGGTTACTTAGATAAAAACACTCAAATTGCAAAAAAAACATCAAATTGTCACTAGCGGTCCCTTATAAAAACACCACAAAACATCAAATTGCGGTCACTTAGATAAAAACACCACAAAACATCAAATTGCGGTCACTTAGATAAAAACACCGCAAAACATCAAATTGCGGTCACTTAGATAAAAACACCACAAAACATCAAATTGCGGTCACTTAGATAAAAACACCACAAAACATCAAATTGCGGTCACTTAGATAAAAACACCACAAAACATCAAATTGCACAAAAAAAACATCAAATTGCGGTCACTTAGATAAAAACACCACAAAACATCAAATTGCGGTCACTTAGATAAAACACCATAAAACATCAAATTGCGGTCACTTAGATAAAAACACCACAAAACATCAAATTGCGGTCACTTAGATAAAAACACCACAAAACATCAAATTGCAGTTACTTAAATAAAAACACCACAAAACATCAAATTGCGGTCACTTAGATAAAAACACCGCAAAACATCAAATTGCGGTCACTTAGATAAAAACACCGCAAAACATCAAATTGCGGGCTAGCAACACAACTATCGTAACTCCTGTTTGTAAATTTTACAGGAGGAAGAAAAAACTGATTTACTGAGTGACTATTTACACACAACACCTGAAACTTTAGTTTGATGTTGTAAATTGTACTATTCAACTGATGGTTAGTATTTTTTTACGATTCGATAGATACTTTTTGAGATAATTGAAGTTAAAATAGTTGGCACTGCTAAAATGGACTGCCCAGTATCGTAACTTACACTTACCACAGTTGAGCAGCCAATATTATAGTCTGCAACTGCAGTGGCAAAACATTGGAACTCAAAGATACGATACAGGAGCAGCCATATTAACAGGAGTGTTGCTATACTAGCGAAATGTTTGTATCAGACATACAATTTTTTGACAAGCAAATGCTATTATGGAGCATAGAATGTCAACATCCAAAATACTTAAAAGTTAAAATCAAGACAAATTTTTGCTTAAACATTGCATCCAGATCATGTTTCCTTGTGTTTTATGTGAGTACCTGGGTTCCTATCTGGGGCTTTTTGATCCATACGCTTTCTCTTAAGGAGAAAAACGATCGAGAGGTGCATTATCTACGTACACTGAAGATACTCACCTGCTCCCGAGTGGAGTTAGAGTCGTGGGCTAATAAAGTTTAAATATTCTTTTCAATAGTTAAAATCATGTTTCAAACCCAAGTAAAGTACAGACAGAGAAAGATCTCGGATTATTCCACCCCTGGAATATATATAATTCCATCCACATAAGGATTTTATTTCATGGGATTGAATTGCCCCGTTCTTGCTAATACCATAAATTTAAGGGACGGAATTACTCCAGGTAATCACAATAATACAAAACGCCATTCACCGTATCTCATAATTAACAATAACAACATTAAAAAAAGGTCTTCAATTTGTATTCCTATCGGTGCATCGAACTTCATTAATGATAATTGACTTATTTTTAGCAGGTCACGAGGGGCAATTTTGTATCTTTCAAAATAAAATAATAAAAAGGGATTAAAAGGAAGCAATCAACTGTTAACAAGAACAGGATATTTTAAACATTCACAATACAATCGGCATAGTTTTCGTTTATTCAAATTGCTTTTGATCACTTCTTTCCTTGTGTCATTCCTCGTGTAATGTCCATCTATCTGGGGGAATGAGTCAATGAAAGAACTCCTTCCTTTTCAACCTCAATTGTATGTGCTCTCGGTTCATATCTACTTCCTAGTTCTTTTCCTACAGTATTGGCATCGACCACCTTGCGTAGAGCTATTTGTATCATTTGTTTTTGACAAAGTCAAATTCTCAAGGGTTTGAGGAGAGTGCAAGTCAAAGAGAATTTGGCAGCGTGATTGTTCATTGTCTTTTACTTCTTTTCTTTGCAGCCAACAACTTTCAACAGAACACCTACGGTCTCAAGCTCCCAAAACCCATTGAATTTTTCCAGGCGTTCTTTCCTTGTGAACTTCTGTTAACAGGTAGTTGAGTCGACAAGACTGTCCACAATCACACTTTGTACTTTTCGCCTCTTTTCATACGCGTTTCCTTGTCTGATATGCAAGACCACTGGTCTTGTTCTTCCTTGACACTTTTCTCTTTCAGTGAGTGGTGTCATTTCTTTTCCTTTTCCCCAACAAGTTTCTATTTGCCTGTACAAGTTCCTTCGTGGTCAGTTTGGACGTTTTGAATATGTGCCTCGATGGATGACGACATTTATGGATTACCAATTAATCCTAATTTAAGAATTGGAATTGAAGAAGTGACAGTGATCAGAGAAAGGATCAATGTCCTGTTTTGACGTTATTAGCTTGGCTAATGGCAGACATGCTTCTGAATCAAACAAATGTTTATTTTGAGCGATATCTTTGAATTGCCTGAGGGCTTCCAAAATCAAACGAATGTTCACTTTGAGCGATATCTTTGAATTGCCTGAGAGCTTCCAAATCAAACGAATGTTCACTTTGAGCGATATCTTTAAATTGCCTGTGGGCTTCCAAATCAAACGAATGTTCACTTTGAGCGATATCTTTGAATTGCCTGAGGGCTTCCAAAATCAAACGAATGTTCACTTTGAGCGATATCTTTGAATTGCCTGAGGGCTTCCAAATCAAACGAATGTTCACTTTGAGCGATATCTTTGAATTGCCTGAGGGCTTCCAAATCAAACGAATGTTCACTTTGGGCGATATCTTTGAATTGCCTACGGGCTTCCAAATCAAAGGAAACAATACCCTCTTCCCTTATTCAAAACCCGAGATAGAGCTTGGTTCAGATTAAGTACTCAGTCTAGAAACCGGAGATATAGGACTCGCTGGGGAATCAACGAAAGCAGGGATGCAGGCAGTCTGCCGATTTTCCATGTAGAAAACTTCACCATGCGGCTTGTTCAAACGATGTAGAATTAAAGTGCGCTCAGGGGGAATTCCTGAGATAAAAACCAGATCTGTTATGGCACTTAGCAGCAGCCTTATACAACGCCTTTAAAAGCCTGTGATCTACGCATTGAGCACAAGAGAATGGTAGATTGAAGAGATGATCTCATTTGTAATGATAAGTGAGTGGTACGATTCAATTATTACATTTCTGCACAACTAGACGTGAAGCTAAACTTGAACCAACCTGTTACAAACGTATTTTCTGTAGTAAACTATCTGAAGCCTCAGAACACACTAGATTCAAATGGGACCAACCTCATCGAAAAGGAAGACGACATTGGTAAGCTAATGACTTGGCTCCTGTGGGTTGAGGCATCTTTAAGGTGCACATAATTTTAAAGCGTTTCATTAAATAACAGTCTAAGGAAATGTCTACTCTGAGTCCATTTTAGGGAATTTTGTTTTCTTACTGGCTGACAACAGAGGAAATAAAAAATACTGACGTTCACATTTAGATAAAAAGTGAAAGCGTACTCACAGCTCAACAGCAAAAATTTGTCCGATTTACTGCTCTTATTTTGGTCTTATTACCCCTTTAAGAAAACAATATTATTTACAATATCACCAAAATAATATAAATTCAAACTTGTACTGGACAGGACAAGAGAAAAAGCCCAAACAAACGATCAACTACTCCCTGGCCAGCGTTGCCCATCCTCACGTTTGGCCGACATCAAAGGACCGTCATAAGCAATACTGACCAGAGTGACCAGCTTTTTCCTATTTATTAAAAAAGAAAAAGAACAACTATCGTAACTGCTTATAAAACTCAATTAGCTTTGCTCTCGTTTGGACATTATGTTGACAACTCAAGTATTGTAAGTAGAAAAAGATACAATACTTTGCCCTCTGTCAGGTAACAATTTTCATAAACTTGACTGCCAAGTATTGTAACTCCATGATACTATATTTGAGCAGCCATTTACTCTACACGTTTAGAATACAAAAGTATGTAATTGTTTAATAACTAGCTTTTTTATTACGACAGTGCCCTGAGTATTTTAGAGCTGATGGGTTACCCTCCCCTGGTCACGTTTACGGGAAAAGTGGTTTTCGCCAAAACATCGGGTTACGATAGTTGAGTTGCTACCCCATGAAATGTATTTGCAATCCAATAACAATGGTATTAAACCAAACAAAATTAATCTAAGACTGCATGCAAGGTTTCACGCTCATGTGTACACAGTTGATAAGAAATAAGTCGATATGTTATTATGTGCACATGCATGATTTAGAACAAACCATAATGGGACAATTTGCTGCCTCGGCAAGGTTGAAGTTCAGCCCATGAATCTCGGTAAACTCAGACCTGTCGAGAAGCTCACTGCGCTGCTCCTGTCATAAGCGCTGACAGTGCAAGAAAGATACCCACAATGAAAGCTCTGTTTCCCCTTTATTTCATGCAAACATTGATTAAATCCAAAACATATTTTGGCTTCGTAGTAGAAGTGGGCAAGAATCTGTTCCAAAATCCACTTCTCAATGTAGCGAAAGTCAAGTATTTATTTCTTCTCCTCCGTTTCCTGGTCATTCTCCTTCTTCTCCTTCTTCTCTGAGATCACCTTACTTGTGGATGTGGGTAAAACCAAATGAACATCTCATTATTCTTCTTCTTATGAGTAACATGGCCAATGGACAGAATTTCTATACCAACTACAAACTATTAGTCAAATTTTGATTTTCACGTGATGTATTTAATTCTGTTTTCAAAATGTTCATTGCTACTGGTCATTTTTTAATGGATCATTCATTTTCTCTTTCTTTTAAATAAAGATTTTATCATTATTAGAATTGTTCGTCTTCGAACATGATTTCAGAATCCAATCATGTCATTTCATTTCAAACACCGACGTTCTGGATGCAAATTACTTGTAGTCATTAATATGTATACCTTAATCTTAGTTGGAACCTAGACTCTAAATCTAGACCTTAATGTATTACTACACTATAGTGTTGTAACATTCATTTCAAAAGTATCCTAGGTCTAGAATTTATATCTACAATGTATAGACATAGCTTAAATGCATTATCGAAGCTTTATTAAGAAAAAAGAAAACATCACAAAAATCAAACAAAAAACCTAACACCATGGATTGTGGTTGCAGATATTGTCACAATTTAATTTGCTGTTGCAGATATTGTCACAATTTAATTTGGTGTTGCAGATATTGTCACAATTTAATTTGCTATTGCAGATATTGTCACAATTTAATTTGCTTTTGCAGATATTGTCACAATTTAATTTGCTGTTGCAGATATTGTCACAATTTAATTTGCTGTTGCAGATATTGTCACAATTTAATTTGCTGTTGCAGGTATTGTCACAATTTAATTTGCTGTTGCAGATATTGTCACAATTTAATTTACTGTTGCAGATATTGTCACAATTTAATTTGCTGTTGCAGATATTGTCACAATTTAATTTACTGTTGCAGATATTGTCACAATTTAATTTGCTGTTGCAGATATTGTCACAATTTAATTTGCTGTTGCAGGTATTGTCACAATTTAATTTGCTGTTGCAGATATTGTCACAATTTAATTTGCTGTTGCAGATATTGTCACAATTTAATTTGCTGTTGCAGATATTGTCACAATCTAATTTGCTCCCACAGACGGACTTTTGCTTTGGTTGTTTGTATTGCTCACTTAACTTTCAATTTGTTTTGTAGAGGAGTATGATCTGTACCTTAAGATTCCCTCAGTTTTAATTTGATTTGATTTGATTTACCCACATCCACGACTAAGGGGATATCGGGGGTGGGGGGAGGGGGTGGTAGGATAAATTTTTTTAAGTAGCCTGGACTGCCTTGTAAACAGTGGGGGATCTTAAACGGCCTTGTAAACAAAAGATTCTGGTCTTACATCAAATCAAAGCGTAAAAATATATCAGGAATAAGCGTCCTTCAACGACCAGACGGCACAGAAACAACAGACTCAAAGAACAAGCAAAAATTCTTAACGATCAATATCAAAGTGTGTTCACCCGGGAGGACCCAAACTTACCAATCATTGAAAGTAGCGAAATTTCTGAAACCAAACAAATTAGTATCACTGTACCAGGGTTATAAAACAACTTAAACAACTAGACTCGCATAAGGCAACAGGACCAGATGACATCCCCTGTAAAATCCTCAAAGAAACAGCAAATGGGATCGCGCGATACCTTTGCACAATATTCCAACAATCAATCAATACCGGATTCGTGCCAGAAGATTGGAAAACAGCAAACATCACAGCTGTTTATAAAAAAGGAAGACGTGACATTGCTTTGAACTACCACCCAGTATCCCTAACTTCAAGTTCTTGCAAAGTAATGGAGCATATCATAGCACACACGATAATGAACCACCTGGAAGAAAACAACGTACTGGTAGACTACCAATATGGATTCCGTAAGCACCATTCCTGTGAAACACAACTTATATCAACACTAGAGTCGATAGCTAATTCAATAGATGACAAAAAACAGGTTGACCTACTAATCCTTGATTTTAGTAAGGCTTTTGACACTGTACCCCACCAACGCCTCCTCCAAAAACTAGAGAATTATGGAATAAGAAACACCAACGATATATCCGATAATGAAACAAACAACCAACAGCTCCTGAAATGGTTTGAAAGTTGGCTCCGTGGTAGGACACAAAGAGTAATCCTAGAAGGAAAATCAAGCGAACCTTGTCATGTCCTATCTGAGTCCCCCAGGGCACAGTCCTTGGACCTCTCTGTTTTTTAATATTCATAAATGATCTTGGGAAAAATCTGTCCCCTGATACAAATCTTAAACTGTTTGTGGACGACAGCCTGTTGTTTCGAGAAATAACAAACAAAGCCAGTGCAGAAAACCTTCAAAGAGATCTGTCAACCCTTGAAAAAAGGACTGAAGAGTGGCATATGAAATTCCATCCATCAAAGTGCTATGTGATGAACGTTACACCAAAACGAAAGCCAGTCATATATGATTATACCCTCATGAACGAGCATTTGGAACACGTTCAAAGCATACCATATCTGGGAGTCCGCCTCAACAACAAACTCCAATGGGATGATCATATAAATGAAAACACATCAAAAGCAAATAGATGCCTTGGGTTTATCCACCGAAACCTGCGTCAGTGCCCCATGCAAATTAAATCCAGGCATACACAGCACTTGTTAGGCCGACGCTAGAATACGCTAGTGCTGCATAGGATCCACACCACCAATACCAAATTGACCAAATTGAAAAGGTACAGAGACGGGCAGCGCGAGTTGTAAAAAAATGCTGGTCAAGAGAACAAGGATGCGTGACTCAAGCATTACAGGAACTTGACTGGTCTTCTCTGGAAACCCGCCGAAAACACTCTCGCCTCACACATATTTACAAAGCAATAAACACAGACACATCAACCGTGAAAATCCCAACTTATTTTTCTCAACGCAACAATGAATATACTCCCTCAACAAGAAATCATCACCAGCAAAAATTCATCAACCCACATACCCGCACCAACATTTACAAACACAGCTTTTTCCCTCGAACCATCTGCGAGTGGAATGCCCTGCCAAATAGAGTCATCAACTGCTTATCTGTTGACCAATTTAAACGTGTGCTTGGACGAGAAAATGTGTGAATATGAACTGTGAAGTTTAACACTATATTCGCATTCATGGGCAAAATGCCTTTTGCGAATTATCAATTCTGATTCTGATTCTGATGGGATCTTAAACGGCCTTATAAACAGTCATGGGATCATAAACAGCCTTATAAATAGTCAGGGGATCTTAAATAGGCTTATAAACAGTGAGGGGATCTTAAACGGCCTTATAAACAGTCATGGGATCTTAAACGGACTTTAAACAGTCATGGGATCTTAACGGCCTTATAAACAGTCATGGGATCTTAAACGGGCTTTAAACAGTCATGGGATCTTAAACGAACTTATAAACAGTGAGGGATCTTAAACGTCCTTATAAACAGTCATGAGATCTTAAACGGCCTCATAAACAGCCATGGGATCTTAAACGGCCTTATAAACAGAGAGGGATCTTAAACGGCCGTATAAACAGTGCGGGGATCTTAAACGGACTTACAAAACAGTGAGGATATCTTAAACGCGCTTATAAACAGTCAGGGGATCTTAAACGGGCTTATAAACAGTCAGGGGATTTATAAACCAGGATCTTTAACAGCCTTAAAACAGTCATTGGATCTTTAACGACCTTATAAACAGTCATGGGATCTTAAACGGCTTTACAAACAGTCATGATATCTTAAACCGCCTTACAAACAGTCAGAGGATCTTAAACAGTTATAAACAGTCATGATTAAACGGCCTTACAAGCAGTCAGAGGATCTTAAACGGCCTTATAAACAGTCATGGTATCTTAAACGGGCTTACAAACAGTCAGAGGATCTTAAACGGCCTTATAAACAGTCATGGTATCTTAAACGGCCTTACAAACAGTCAGAGGATCTTAAAAGGCCTTATAAACAGTGAGGAGATCTTAACCGGGCTTATAAACAGTGAGGGGATTTTAAACGGCCTTATAAGCAGTGAGGGGTCTTAAACGGACATATAAACAGTCATCGGATCTTAAACGGCCTTATAAACAGTGAGGGGATCTTAAACGGCCTTATAAACAGTCATGGGATCTTAAACGGCCTTATTAACAGTGAGGGGATCTTAAACGGCCTTACAAACAGTGAGGGGATCTTAAACGGGCTTATAAACAGTCAGGGATCTTAAACGGCATTATAAACAGTGAGGGGATCTTAAACGGCCTTATAAACACTGAGGGAATATTAAACGGCCTTATAAACAGTGAGGGGATCTTAAACGGCCTTATAAACAGTGAGGGGATTTTAAACGGCCTTATAAACAGTCATAGGATCTTAAACGGCCTTATAAACAGTGAGGGGATTTTAAACGGGCCTTATAAACAGTGAGGGGATTTTAAACGGGCCTTATAAACAGTGAGGCGATCTTAAACGGCCTTAGAAACAGTGTGGGGATTTTAAAACGGCCTTATAAACAGTGAGGGGATCTTAAACGGCCTTACAAACAGGCAGGGGATCTTAGAGGGGCCTTATAAACTGTGAGAGGATCTTGAATGGCCTTATAAACAGTGAGGGGATCTTAAACGGCCTTACAAACAGGCAGGGGATCTTAAAGGGCGTTATGGATCTTAAACGGGCTTATAAACAGTCATGGGATCTTAAACGGGCTTATAAACAGTCAGGGGATCTTAAACGCGCTTATAAACAGTCAGGGGATTTAAACCGCCTTATAAACAGTGAGGGAATCCTAAACGGCCTTATAAACAATCATGGGATCTTAAACGGCGTTATAACAGTGAGAGGATCTTAAACGGGCTTATAAACAGTGACGGGATCTGAAACGGGCTGATAAACAATGAGGGGATCTTAAACGGGCTTATAAACAGTCAGGGGATCTTAAACGGCTTATAAACAGTCATGAGATCTTAAACGGCCTTATAAACAGTGAGGGGATCTTAAACGGCCTTATAAACAGTCATGAGATCTTAAACGGCCTTATAAACAGTCAGGGGATCTTAAACGGCCTTATAAACAGTCATGGGATCTTAAACGGCCTTATAAACAGTCAGGGGATCTTAAACGGCCTTATAAACAGCCAGGGGATCTTAAACGGCCTTATAAACAGTGAGGGGATCTTAAACCTCCTTATAAACAGTGAGGGATCTTAAACGGGCTTACAAACAGTGAGGGATCTTAAACGGGCTTACAAACAGTGAGGGGATCTTAAACGGGCTTACAAACAGTGAGGGGATCTTAAACGGGCTTACAAACAGTGAGGGGGATCTTAAACGGCCTCATAAACAGTGAGGGGATCTTATACGGCCTTATAAACAGTGAGGAGATCTTAAACGGGCTTATAAACCGTCAGGGGATCTTAAACGGGCTTATAAACAGTCAGAGGATCTTAAACCTTAGCTTATAAACAGTGAGGATGATCTTAAACAAGCTTATAAACAGTGAGGGGTCTTAAACAATAATATAAACAGTCATGGGTCTTAAACGGGATTATAAACAGTCAGGGATCTTAAACCGGCTTATAAACAGTCAGGAATCTTAAATGGTCTTATAAACAGTAATGGGAACTTAAACGGCCTGATAAACAGTCATGGGATCTTAAACGGGCTTATAAACAGTCATGGGACCTTAAACGGGCACATTGTTGTGAGGTGTACACGGGACCTCCTACCTGGGCTAAAGGGGGAGGTTAATTTCTACTCGAAAAAACTCGAGAATATTTTCAACCACCGCTGGGGGCTTAAACCCACGACATTTTGGTTGAGACGCCGACACCTTGCCCCTGAACTACTGAGTCCCTCTGATTTCCTCAGCAAAACGCTTTCACTGGGGAAAACAAATTTCGGGCATTAATTAAAGCGAATAATGATATGCATGGAGCACGAAATGAAGTTTAAAAATCAACTTTTTTTTTTAAACGAACGAAAAGAAATCATTTAGTTAGGACCAGAACTGTATGTCGCAGAGATTTCCAATATTCCAAAAAGAGAGACAAAGAATGTCATGCTTTGCTATTTTTCAGGTATAAAAACAAATTTCTTTTAAAAATTATCAAGAATTCGATTAGGGAAATTCAATATGTTAACAATGATATACATATACATATACATATACATATACATATACATATACATATACATATACATATACATATACATATACATATACATATACATATACATATACATATACATATACATATACATATATATACATATACATATACATATACATATACATATACATATACATATACATATACATATACATATACATATACATATACAAGTTCCATATGGGTAATATTTCTGTTATTAACCACACATCTTAGAGCAGGAAAGTCGGTCGGGAAAGGGTGAGGCGACAGATGTGAACTGGTTGGGGTTTGGAGGTAAAATAAGGAAAGCGCCAAGTTTCTAATTACATAATATGTCTATCAATTTTTGAATCATTCATTGCGCCGAGTAGCTGCACTGTCAATTGGGACTTGGTAGTTCAGAGGCAAGTTGTCGGCCTCTCAACCAAAAGGTCGTGGGTCCAGGACCCGACGGTAGTTGCAAATTTTTTTCGAGAGTTTTGAGTTAAAAACTTAAACATTTAACCCCCCCCCCCCCCCCCCCCCGATCGATCGAGGTAGTTGAATTGCCCCCATTTCCCATCCGAGACGGCCGATAAAATTGTGTAGGTCCCGTGTGCAATCGCAACACTCTGTGCAAGTTAAAGATCCCTTGGGCTGTTTGAAGGGCAGTCCGGGCAGATTAGAAATCCTGACAAAATCCCAGAGATCATCTTATTGCGGATGTCGGCAAATCAAAAGCAGTGGCAATACTAGATCTAAGTATGCAAGTCTTGCAAGAGATGGGGAGGGGGGGAGCCCAGAGAGAGAAAGGGAGAAAACTTGCGAGAGAAGGGGCAAGGAAACAGTGGCGGTGATAAGATAATAATATGATGATTTATTATGT
>JAXRKP010000043.1:32500-35000 GCA_037039925.1 Doris montereyensis | reverse complement strand
GCTTGAGGAAATGTTCTGCCAAAATTGACGTTGAATTAATGTAAACTTCATTGTTTCCCCGTCTTTGTGAGTATCATTTTCATTCATCCAGCCCGCCATTTTGAACATGTTATACCGGGTAATTAAAAGATGGCCTACCCGCGGAACCTCAGAAATGAACACTATTCCGATCTAACAATCGTACGTGATACCATATGGAGTGTGACATGCTTGTATATGTATATGTATATGTATATGTATATGTATATGTATATGTATATATATATATATCGGATGGGACAAAAACGAAAACGATTCCATCACTCAATAGTATTCGGTATCCTTTCACACACTATTAGAATGACTATATTCCCATAATGTGTATAAATATAAACGGCATTGATATAACGCTTTAGAAGAAATAAGACAAATCGAGGCAATGGACCTCGGGAATTTTGGCAGGATTTTTAAATTATGCCATGACTGCCCTGTAAACAGCCAAGTGATTTTTAAATTATGCCTTGACTGCCCTGTAAACAGCCAAGGGATTTTTAATTATGCCTTGACTGCCCTGTAAACAGCCAAGGGATTTTTAAATTATGCCTTGACTGCCCTGTAAACAGCCAAGGGATTTTTAAATTATGCCTTGACTGCCCTGTAAACAACCAAGGGATTTTAAATTATGCCTTGACTGCCCTGTAAACAACCAAGGGATTTTTAACGTGCACATAGTGTTGTGATAGGCACACGGCCCATCGTTTGTCTTCGGTGGGACTAGTTGTCGATCCACTTACCTGGACAACTAACACGGGGGGGGGTTTACTCGAAAACCTGGAGAAAACGTTGCAACATAGGGGGGCTTGAACCCATGGCCGTATGGTTGAGAAAACGACACCTTGCTCTAGATCACTCTGCACCACGCTGTCTCCCATTGCCCATGTAAACCTATTATTTTCTCCATTTATTTATTGTTTAATCTACTCTTCGTCCTTTGGTTACTTGGGTTGAATAATAAATAGTACGATGTGTGCCTGATAGGTCTATAATTTTGTTCTAGAAAACATTGTGTTTTAAATTTGGAATCTGGTTATAACCCTTAGCCAAATCCTCGCTAATGTCGAAAACCCCGTCTCTCACTCATTCCCCACATTAAATAAAAAAGAAAGAAAAACAATCTCTGTCCTCGAGATTCGAACCAGATCGACTGCTTCCTATTGCTTCCAAGTGTATTGCCTGTACCATAACGCCATGATGACCGTTTGCTTTAGGACCTTCGTGAATGATGAATTCAAAGTGATTTCAGAGCCAGATCTAAATTTAGATATGTGGTCGGTAACGTCTATACTAAATAGATCTCAACAGAATGTCGTGGTCTCCCTGTACTGCAGAAAGATATATGTATAAGTTGAAGACGCGATCTTACTGTACTGCAGATAGATAGATATATATAAGTTGAAGACGCGATCTTACTGTACTACAGATAGATATATGTATAAGTTGAAGACGCGATCTTACTGTACTGCAGATAGATATATGTATAAATTGAAGACGCGATCTTACTGTACTGCAGATAGATCTATGTATAAATCGAGGACGCGATCTTACTCTACTGCAGGTATATCTTTGTATAAATCGAAGACGCGATCTTATTCTACTGCATGTATATATTTTTATAAGTCGAGGGCATATTCTTATTGCATTGCAGATAGGTATATGTATAAATCGAATATGTGATCTCACTGTCCTGGATAGATAGATATATGTATAAATCTCAGACGCGATCATTCTGCACAGCAGATATATCTATACATGTACTCACAGACAAAAGAAATTAAACATTTTGAGACCCTATGTTCTTCGAAATATTTCCTGTCTATCATTGTACAGTTAATTAGATATTGTTAGAAAATTAACAGGGTAATGTCTGAAGCGTGTCAAAGTCAAATGACCAAACGTTATCTAGGTCACGCCACGGACCACTCCCATGCTTTGCACGTACACGTGCCCTAAACGCCTTAATATCACCCCGAGCAGTTTTCTTGCTTTTATTTAAAATTATAGCTCATATATGATCATAAGCCACCGTTAAACACACTAATTGCCTTATTCACACTAAGTTATCAAAAAAATTATTTCACTTTTTTTACCTTGCGCGCCTCTCTATTACTGATCGCTGTAGAGCTATTGATATGCTTGATGAAGCAGTTGGTGTTGAAGATATACCGAGACAATTCTCAGTTTTGAAATGGTTGTTAGACAACATTTAAATTGTCGCATTACATCTTTGACACCAATTCATGTGATTACATCTTTGACACCAATTCATGTGATTACATCTTTGACACCAATTCATGTGATTACATCTTTGACACCAATTCATGTGGCAACCATGTCATTAGCTCTACAACGATCTGTAATAGAGAGGCACGCCCTGTAAAAAAAGTGAAATAAAAAATAATAATAAATTACTGTGAACATGGCAATTGGTGCGTTTAAAGGTGGCTTATGATGAGAAATAAGC
>JAXRKP010000043.1:20000-25000 GCA_037039925.1 Doris montereyensis | reverse complement strand
CTTTGCATTTACTCTCATTCATCTTTTATTTAATTCATTATTCATTATGTTGATATTTGACTGAAGGTCCCTTTCTGATTTTCCAAACAGAACTAAATCATCGACAAATGAAAGCATTGATACATTTACTGGTTTGAGCTTCCACATACCTACATTTATTTTCTTCATGTTTGAGGATGCCTTTGCGACTGAATCCATAAATGTGATAAACAAAAAGAGGACTAAGGCTTAGGATACAACCCTGTCTTACTCATATATCGACAGCAAATTCCTGAGATACATTTCCAGCTACTCTCACTGCACATGTTGGTTTATTGTAAAAACTTTTAATGGCTTCTATTAAATTTTGCTCTACGTTGTGTTCTTTAAGGAATGCAATAGTTTGTCCCTCTTCACAGTATCAAATGCCTTTTCTAAGTCAATAAAACACAGGTGCAAGTCATTGTTTCTCTCAGGGAATTTTTCTATTATTTGTCTAATTGTAAATATGTGATCTTGTACACTTCTTTCTGGTCTAAATCCACTCTGGCGTTCTTCAATCTGATCCTCTACTCTTTTCCTTAGTCTCATTTCCAGAATCTGGCATACACTTTTCCTGGTACGCTAAGTAGTGATATCCCTCTATAGTTTGAGCATTCCATGGTTGATCCTATCTTATGTATTGGTACTACCGTTCCCTTTTTCCAGTCGTCTGACACCTGTTTGGACTTCCGTGCTTGTTGACATATTGCATGTAGTAGTTTGTCTGCCTCTCTCCCTAGATTTTTAATAATTTCTGGATAAACTGAATCTGCTGCTGGTGCTTTTCCAAATTTCACTTTTCTTATAGTTGTTTGAAGTTCTTCCATTGAGATATCTACATCTTCAGCTGTCTCATCTCCATTACTTGTTACTCTTAATAATTGATCTGTAGTCCTTGTTTCATATGTTTTGGAGGGATTATGTAATTGTTGAAAATATTTTCTCCACGTTTCCATGATTCGGCTGCCTTCTTTCATTATTTCTCCTTTGGCGTTCTTAATTGGTCGTATTGGGCATGTTTTGGTCTTTCTCATGCTCTTCATTGCTCTCCAGAACAGCTTTTGATTTCCTTGATAGCTTTCTTGAAGCCTTTGTCCAAACTCTGTTTCTGTTTTGCTTTCCTCACTTCCTCTTTTGCGATAGTTCTTTTACTCACGTAGTCTATTCTATCCGCTGGTCTCTTTGTTTGCAAGTATTTCTTTCAGGCATCTTTCTTTTTTTATCTTAGTCTTGACATTCTCATTCCACCATGCTGTCCTTTTCCCATCTCCTTTAATTTGTTTCCTACCACAGACCTCTTCCGTACAACTGAGGATTGTTTCTTTATATATTTGCCACTTTTCTTCTATTGTGCTTTCCTTCAGATCCATCTGCCTTTCACAGATAGATCTTTTAATCCTGGATTGGTACATCTGTTTTACATTGGTTTATTTAGTTCTTCTATTTTGAGCATAGTAGCTTTCTTCTCTTTCCTTTTCTGTTTGTTTTTTTTTCAGTTGATAATCTCATTTTGGCTATCACTAGGTGATGATTACTAAATACTTCAGCTCCTCTGCTTACTCTAGCATCCATTGTACTGTAAAAAAAGGAGCTGCTAACTATTATGTAGTCTATGATTGACTTTTCACATCTGTCTTCATTTACTCTTGTATATTTGTGGATATCTTTATGAGGAAAAATGTGTTAGCTATTTTCCTGTTATTCTTTAGGCAAAAATCTATTAGTCTCTCTCCATTTGGAGAAGTTGTTGTCTCTCCTTTTTACCTATTACTCCTCCTGATGTTTCCACACTGTTGCCTACTCTAGCGTTTAAAACTCCTAAAACCATTAATTCCTGTTTGGGTTTAAGATTCTCTGCAGCTATTTGTAAATCATTTTCGAAGATATCTTTTTCTTCTCTGGGGGCATCTTCGTTTGGTCGTTAAGATATTAATAATTTAATTTCTCTTCCTTTTGGATTAATATTTACCTCTAATAGCCGTGGGCTTACAAATTTCCAACTTTCTGGTAGCATTTCTTGCCTTTTTATGCTCTAGCTTTGTCTTTGACATCTACTCCTGAGAAGATTAAAGTATGATTTGGCCCTCATTTTCTATTCCTTGTCCTTTGTTCTTTGTTTCTGTAATAGCCAAAATGTCTACTTTGAATTTTTCTATTTCTTCAGCGAATTCTAACTCCTTTCCATTAATTGCCCTAACATTCCATGTTCCACAATGATAACAATAATAATAATTCTAATAGTAATAATAACAATGATAGTAATAGTAATAATAATAATAATAATAATAATAATAATAATAATAATAATAATAATAATAAATAATAATAATAATAATAATAATAATAAATAATAATAATAATAATAATAATAATAATAATAATAATAATTATAATAATGATAAATAATAATAATAATAATAATAATAATGATAATGAAGATAATAATAATAATATTAATAATAAAAATAATATTAATAATAAAAATAATAATAATAATAATAATAATAATAATAATAATAATAATAATAATAATAATAATAATAATAATAATAATAATAATAATAATAATAATAGTAATAATAATAATAACAACAATACTACTACTACTAATAATAATAATAAAAATAATAATTATAATAATAATAATATAATAATAATAATAAACATAATAATAATAATAATAATAATAATAATAATAATAATAATAATAATAATAATAATAATAATAATAATAATAATAATAATAATAATAATAATAATAATAATAATAATAATAATAATAATAATAATAATAATAATAATAATAATAATAATAATAATAATAATAATAATAATAATAATAATAATAATAATAATAATAATAATAATAATAATAATAATAATAATAATAATAATAATAATAATAATAATAATAATAATAATAGTAATAATAATAATATAATGCCAAAAGGTTCTGTTGCCAGGCAACTAAGATTAACCAGAAGATGCCCGTAGGTTCTAAATTATCCCAAGATCGTTTTCATTTGAGGAATTGTTCTATCGGAAGTGACGTTTAGTGATTGAAAATGACATTGTTTCCCCCGTCTTTCTGTTGACTTGTCATTCGCCTTAACCACCGTTTTGAGCATGTTTCATAATTAAAAGTTGGAATAGTACAATTCACATGCATACCTGCGTAACCTCAGTGTCGAACACTGACCCAATCTAATATTCGTACTCGGTATCACCCGGGGTGTAACATGCTTGCTCTGTTGCCAGGCCATTGAGAGTGACCCTATTTTCACGTAGGTTCTAAATGATTCCAAAATAGTTTCAGTTGAGGAAGTTTTCTACTAGAAGGGACGTTTAACTATTGAAAATGCTATTGTTTCCCCGCCTTTGAGTAGAATTTTCCTTTAGCTAACGGCCATTTTGAACAAGTTTTATAATTAAAAAGTTGGAATAGTGCCGTTCACACCTACCTGCGTCACCTCAGTATCGATTAGTGACCCTGTCTAATAATCGTACTTGGTGTCACCTGAAAGTACAACATGCTTGTATTGTATTTAATGATATGTAGATCTACATGTACTACAAATACTAAAAATACGTACACACGTACTGTGTGTATGTGCGTGCGTTTGTGTGTGTGTGTGTGTGTGTGTGTGTGTGGGTGGGTGTGGGTGGGTGGGTGTGTGGGTGTGTGTGTGTGTGTGTGTGGTGGGTGGGTGCGTTTGTGACTTTCATGCATTTCGTTTGTTGTGTCACAAAGCTGCTTAGATTCTAAGTCAGATTTTGGCGTTCACAGAAAATACAAAATAAAACCTTTAACAGTTTTATTTTTAAAGATCTTGATTACAAACGTTGACGTGCGCTTGGCAAATTCAAACATTATCAACCTGTTAGGGTTTTTAAAACAAAGAAAATAGTAACACTCAAAGGAATCCTGACTTAAAACAATTATTCCTAATTCAATAATTGTGATCTGACTTAGACATGTATGTTATACAACTAACGATTTGGGACACCAACAAAGCATTAAATTATCATCCCGTGTGAAAACACCAGGTTATCTTATGTGATAAATATTTACTGCTAAAATTAACATTAGTAGAAAGCGCTTCCCTGTCTCCCTTTACTAATCGTACGGCCCTCGATAAAGCTAGCCAACAAACAGTTTCTAAAAGCGTCTTCCAGCCTTGGAAGAAGAAAATAAAAGAAAAAATAATCGGGCTAGATCTAGGACGAAAACAAGTTCAGCGAACAGCCTTGACACGAATGGCCAATGAGTGTGCAATGATTTCAAGATGACCTTGTGTGAGCACCATGACCCTCCCACATTCGTCTCACGCGCCACTCACATTTCAAACGTAAAATCAGGCGCCAAAATCAGCCAGAACATGCGTGCTCGATAAAAAGGTTGCGTCTGGTGTTAAGAAAAACTTCTTTTCTAATGTGAAAGGGGGGAAAAAGGGGAAAAGGTGGGCAATGAAATCGAAGGATTTTCTTCTTCATTACATTTAGTGGGGGAGGGGGAGGAGGCTTGAGCTTGTTCCTTTTCGATTTACCACCATTTTGAACTCATTTTCCTCACACATTTCCCTAGCCTTAACTTGGTAGCAATTGTACATTTTCCCCACATTTCCCTAACCTTGACTTGGTAGCAATTGTACATTTCCCACACATTTCCTAACCTTGACTTGGTAGCAATTGTACGTTTTCCCCATTTCCTTAACCTTGACTTGGTAGCAATTGTACATTTCCCCACATTTCCCTAACCTTAACTTGGTAGCAATTGTACATTTCCCCACACATTTCCTAACCTTAACTTGGTAGCAATTGTACATTTTCCACACATTTCCCTAACCTTGACTTGGTAGCAATTGTACATTTTCCCCACATTTCCCTAATCTTAACTTGGTAGCAATTGTACATTTCCTCCACATTTCCCTAATTTTAACCTGGTAACAATTATGCATTTTCCCAACACATTTCCCTTA
>JAXRKP010000043.1:0-7500 GCA_037039925.1 Doris montereyensis | reverse complement strand
AGAAGAAGAAGAAGAAGAAGAAGAAGAAGAAGAAGAAGAAGAAGAAGAAGAAGAAGAAGAAGAAGAGAAGAAGAAGAAGAAGAAGAAGAAGAAAGAAGAAGAAGAAGAAGAAGAAGAAGAGAAGAAAGAAGAGAAGAAGAAGAAGAGAAGAAGGAAGAAGAAGAAGAAGAAGAAGAAGAGAAGAAGAAGAAGAAGAAGAAGAGAAGAAAAGAAGAAGAAGAAGAAGAAGAAGAAGAAGAAGAGAAGAAGAAGAAGAAGAGAAGAAGAAGAAGAAGAAGAAGAAGAGAAGAAGCAGAAGAAGAAGAAGAAGAAGAAGAAGAGAAGAAGAAGAAGAAGAAGAAGAAGAAGAAGAAGAAGAAGAAGAAGAAGAAGAAGAAGAAGAAGAAGAAAGAAGAAGAAGAAGAAGAAGAAGAAGAAGAAGAAGAAGAAGAAGAAGAAGAAGAAGAAGAAGAAGAAGAAGAAGAAGAAGAAGAAGAAGAAGAAGAAGAAGAAGAAGAAGAAGAAGAAGAAGAAGAAGAAGAAGAAGAAGAAGAAGAAGAAGAAGAAGAAGAAGAAAGAAGAAGAAGAAGAAGAAGAAGAAGAAGAAGAAGAAGAAAAAATGATTATTTATAATATTAAATAATTGTCGTATAATGGCCTACCCGAAGGTCAAGCTTAGAGCGCTCAAGCATGGATCAACTTTATAAATCAAGACATGTTAAACATACTTTACATTGAAATGCATAATGGCCTTTTACTTATAAATGTTGAAGTTTAAGAAATGAAGATTGATGGATGGAGAAGGAATGATTTATGATTATTTGATGAATGTGTATGAAGCTATGCTGATTTGTCTTGAATTTTGTTTATGTGTATTGTTTCACCGCACTAACTATTTACTCACCTTTTATCTTTTTACATATTTCTCCTAAAATCTATATATTAATGATTAACTTAAGTTAAATCTGTTTTTAATTAAATACATTGATATATTCTATTATTTTTCAAAATGTGATAACACAAATATAGTTTTCTTTTTTTAAAGGATTACATCTTTTTAATTGAATTGAATTGGAAATAAAATTAAGTTGAATTGGAATTGAATTGACTTGAGTTGAATTAAAAATTGAATTGAAATAGAATATGCATATATCATGCATACACACACCAACGCAATATACACTTGCGCATGACAAACACATTTTAAGCATGGATGATAATACAAAAGGCAGTTGGCATCATTGAACTACATTCATGACAGCAGTGTGAAATATGAATCTGTGTGGGTTTTATGGCTGGTGGAAAACAGGTGGGCTTTAAGCTGTTCTTCAACCTTAGTGTCTCAATTAATTCTATTTCTCTTAAGTGTTTGTGAGAGAATTTCGGACTTAAGGGACACAAAACGAGAAGGACTTTTCTCAACGGTTTTTAGACAGAATCCAAAATTTCTCGCACTTTCTGAAAACTTAATGTTGATGTAACAAATAGTGATTTCAGAATGATTGACCTTACTTATGGATTCGGATTGCCCAGTAATAAAACTTCCACTTTGTCTCCATAGAGAAGATGCAAATCTGTTCATATCCATCCAATGTTTTATGGAAGAAAGCACAATTTTGAAAGGTTCACACCAGATATTGAATATTTTCTGGGTATACTGAGTCATGTAACTAGGGCTGGGTGTATAAGGTGAATGGGAATGGTCCAATACGGACCCTTGGGGCACTCCAAATCTCAGATCGTCAGAGTATGCCCATTGACCACTGCACTTTGCTGACGGTCGTGAGATATCATTTGAACCACGCACGGGCAACACCTTTTATGCCAAAAGTATTTTCTTATCTTTGCAGGAAAATACCGTGGTCAATGGATTCAAAAGCGACTGACAAGTCTAGCAAAACCTAAAATATCAACCTCATCAGAGTCAGCTTCAACAAACAAATTAGAAATGACTCGCAGAAGAGATGTGTCTATACTGTGGTTGGCTCTATAAGCTGATTGAAACAGTTCTTGTAAATAATCTATAACGTACACAGAGTGTTATGCACACGAGATTTCTTTTATATTGTTCGTTTCTGGTGGGGCTAGGCGTCGATCCTCCTATTTGGACAGGGGGGAGGGTAGATTTTATTCGAAAAACTATAGAAAACGTTTCAACCTGCCGGTACTTGAACCCACAATCTTTTGGTGGAGAAACCGACACCTTACTTCCGAGTCCCCAGATAAATATATATATATATATATATATATATATATATATATATATATATATATATATATATATATATATATATATATATACAGAGAGAGAGAGAGAGAGAGAGAGAGAGAGAGAGAGAGAGAGAGAGAGAGAGAGAGAGAGAGAGAGAGAGAGAGAGAGAGAGAGTGAGAGAGAGAGAGAGAGAGAGAGAGAAAGAGAGAGAGAGAGAGAGAGTGAGAGAGAGAGAGAGAGAAAGAGAGAGAGAGAGAGAGAGAGAGAGAGAGAGAGAGAGAGAGAGAGAGAGAGAGAGAGAGAGAGAGAGAGAGAGAGAGAGAGAGAGAGAGAGAGAGAGAGAGAGAGAGAGAGAGAGAGAGCAAATGTTTAAAATATTGACAATGCTGGGCGTTATTGATTGCACCTTCGATAATTTATTTATGTAATTAAAAGTTCTGCATTGACGTACAAAGGTTGGATGTTCCACGTGGAGTGATCAATCAGGATTGAAACAGGCATTCCCAGGTAGGGATCCATACTGCTATGATATATTTTTTAGCTTTCTGTAGGCCATGTCACATCTTGTTGTTCTTATAATATGTAATTTAAATTCACCTTGCAATAGAAAAGATGTAATAACTTTTCAATTTCAATGGGCGCGTTGCTTTCAAATTTGAAAGCTACAGACATCACTCTTCATATACACTGTTGTGGAGCAAAGGTAATCCAGTGCCACCTTTCTGTCTGTGTACGGCTGTATGTGTGTGTGTGTGTGTATGTGTGTTTATGTGTGTGAATGGTTGTATTTGTGTGTTAGCGTAATTGTTACGGTGTTGTGGCATTTGACATGCCGTGTTGTCGTTAAAGAGTTGGTAGAAATAGGTTTAAGTGATGACTGATCATTGGTATTTGGATGAGGTAGCCTATGGGAGAGGGCGAGGAAATGGTGGCAAGGTTTTTGAATTGTTGTTTTCTTTCTCGGTGAATCAAAGTCTGACAGTCTAACAGACCCAAAAGGACAATGTTGCCAGAATGAATTTCCACTAACAAATCTTTCATGACTCGTAGTAGAGTTGTCACTGTACTATGGTTTAGCTCTATACGCTGATTGAAACAAATTGTCTTTAACATGCACGTCAAAATGTTCTCTCGCTTCAAATAAGATCGCTGTCAGGCGCATTCATGAACAGGAGACCGTACTCTGGTTAGCCACCATATTAGAGCCAGTTACTCTTGTCTTTAAGTCTTTTTTTTATAACTGAAATCCTGCACTTGTAGGCATCCTTAATTCCACCGACAATTGATTTCCTCAAACATTTCCAAGGCGTTTCCAATCAAAGACACTGGGAGAGAGGCGAGCTGAGTGAAATTTGTTTCCTTTTCTAGCACTAATTATCAACAAGACGAAGGGAAGTAACTTTTACAAAACGGTTTTTAAGATTTCCAGTAAAGAAAACAATTTGTCTTTCATTGAGCTTTTTTGTTGTTGTTGCTGTTGTTGTCGTTGTCGTTGTAGTTGTTGTTGGTTTTGTTTTCTTTTTGTTTGTTTGGTTTTTTGGGGGGTTTTTTGCCTTCAAATAATACTTTTTTTTATTTTAGAATAAAATAGAATTTGTTCAAAGTGGAAGTGATTTTTTCTTCAGAAGCGGTCAATCGAATTTACCTCAGTGGTGTAAGAATTCTATAAAATTGAAAATTAAACATTTAATCTCAGAATTTTTTTAAAAAGAAGAGCACTTGAACAAGAAAACTGTTTTCGCCTCTTTTTGTCAGTATTTCGTATGTTTACAAATCGCTGCCTTTGTTCTTCCTGCACAACCTCTCTGCATGTGTTGTGCATGATAACCTACTGTGTTGTACATGATAACCTACTGTGTTGTACATGATAACCTACTGTGTTGTACATGATAACCTACAGTGTTGTACATGGATAACCTACTGTGTTGTTGTACATGATAACCTGTGTTGTACACGATAACCTACTGTGTTGTACATGATAACCTACTGTGTTGTACACGATAACCTACTGTGTTGTACATGATAACCTACTGTGTTGTACACGATAACCTACTGTGTTGTACATGATAACCTACTGTGTTGTACACGATAACCTACTGTGTTGTACATGATAACCTACTGTGTTGTACACGATAACCTACTGTGTTGTACATGATAACCTACTGTGTTGTACACGATAACCTACTGTGTTGTACACCTACTGTGTTGTATATAACCTACTGTGTTGTACATGATAACCTACTGTGTTGTACACGATAACCTACTGTGTTGTATATGATAACCTACGTGTTGTACATGATAACCTACTGTGTTGTACATGATAACCTACTGTGTTGTACATGATAACCTACATGATAACCTGTTGTACATGATAACCTACTGTGTTGTACATGATAACCTACAGTCGTGTACATGATAACCTACTGTGTTGTACATGATAACCTACTGTGTTGTACATGATAACCTACTGTGTTGTACATGATAACCTACTGTGTTGTACTACTGTGTTGTACACGATAACCTACAGTCGTTGTACATGATAACCTACTGTGTTGTACATGATGACCTACTGTGTTGTACATGATAACCTACTGTGTTGTACATGATAACCTACTGTGTTGTACACGATAACCTACTGTGTTGTACATGATAACCTACTGTGTTGTACACGATAACCTACTGTGTTGTACATGATGTACTGTGTTGTACACGATAACCTACTGTGTTGTACATGATAACCTACTGTGTTGTACATGATAACCTACTGTGTTGTACATGATAACCTACTGTGTTGTACATGATAACCTACTGTGTTGTACATGATAACCTACTGTGTTGTACATGATAACCTACTGTGTTGTACATGATAACCTACTGTGTTGTACATGATAACCTACTGTGTTGTACATGATAACCTACTGTGTTGTACATGATAACCTACTGTGTTGTACATGATAACCTACTGTGTTGTACATGATAACCTACTGTGTTGTACACGATAACCTACTGTGTTGTACATGATAACCTACTGTGTTGTACACGATAACCTACTGTGTTGTACATGATAACCTACGTGTTGTACATGATAACCTACTGTGTTGTACATGATAACCTACTGTGTTGTACATGATAACCTACTGTGTTGTACATGATAACCTACTGTGTTGTACATGATAACCTACTGTGTTGTACATGATAACCTACTGTGTTGTACATGATAACCTACTGTGTTGTACATGATAACCTACTGTGTTGTACATGATAACCTACGTGTTTGTTCTGTTTTTATTGGTGGAGTTGTCACTCTTTGTCGTTTATCACTATTTATTGTGTATTTCTCCACCAGACACACGTGGAGTGAGTGATGTCCCCTTGGCCATCGGCGGTAGCTTGAGAATGGGAGTTAGTTTATTACTGGTGTTGACGTTTTTATCATTATCATGTACACTTGCACAATTATCAATAAGATGGCCTGCATTCCTTAGGCTTCATTTGTTTTCCCAATGGTTTCCAATTCCATATGAGTGGACTCTAATTTCACATCACCGTTGCCGTCACGACAATGTCTTTCACCTTTGTCCTTTGTTTTATGATGAGGCAAAACACTGGTTTTAATGGCACCTGTAAATCGAATGAGTGACAGCAAGAATAATTGACACTGCTCCCGAAGGCCGGGTTGAAATATCCGTAAACAAATGGATTGACGCAGACGTTGCAATGGGCAAAGATGACGGCGATTATGAAATAAGACGACAGGATGTCCATGCCAGAACCACCTACGAGATTCAAAATAAAAATGGCATCCACATGATTACGAAACTAAGAATGATGACGCCGCTCATCTTAGCCCAATCGGATTTCATGTCGGCTCGCCGTGCGCACGCACGTTAGATAATTATTGGAGGCGTCTGCTGTGTTTTCAGGCGAACTGCGCGATGCTGCACTGCGCATATATGGTGCGCCACCCTACGCGACGAGCGTCGTACGATGAGGAAAATTTTGGTGTAAAACACAAAGAATGAAGTGAGGGGTATTACGTAAAAGAAAATGCAGATAAGCACGATATATGACAAGATGTTAAAATTTTGTGGCCACATAATTCCACAGTAAGTGATAGACTGACACACCAGACGACATTTTTCCTCTTCCTCCAGATACTGTAGATAACGAGTGACTGTCAACGTCATTGTGAACAGTGTATGATTCACACACTCTCTCCGTTTTGTTAAGCTCCAACATTCCTTGATAAATCGTAATCGGTATCGAAAAGGCTGCTGAAAACCCCCATATCATGATTACGATAACGATGAGAGCTCGTTTAGTCAATCGATGCTTTCCTCCATTTTTAATGTTCATGTATCGATCATAGCTGATGGATGTCATTGTCAGGATTGAGCACATCCCTGACACGAATTCATTGTAGTTAAACTGAAAAGAAAAGAACTGTAATTTAGTGACGTTTTCAGTGGATATTATATCTCAAAACACATAATTCAACAGCGTTTCACATTATTAGCGTAAAGAAAAACGTATTTTGTGGATTTATTGTAAATTAAGGTGAATATGTCATGCAACACAAAATGTCCAAACATCAACCGCAAATAATACCAGACGAAGTGCCATATAAACCGGATAATGTTTTTTTAAATTATAAAACGTACATTAAACGCATTTCCAGATAAAGAGACAGTGATAGACAGAAAAAACAAAGAGAGATAAAGAGTGAGAGAGACAGACAGACAGACAGACAGACAGACACAGAGAGGAGGGGACAGAGAGACAGCGAGACACAGAGAAGAAAAAAAGAGAGACACAGAGAGAGAGAGACACAGAGAGAGAGAGAGAGAGAGAGAGAGAGAGAGAGAGAGAGAGAGAGAGAGAGAGAGAGAGAGAGAGAGAGAGAGAGAGAGAGAGAGAGAGAGAGAGAGAGAGAGAGAGAGGGGGCAATTTGAAGTTGTTTTGATTGATTATTAATTTTGAAACAACAAACGTGAACTTGTCATATCAATATTGACGCATAAAGCGATGAAAGCACTGCATTGCCATATCATATCGTAGCTCACAGCGGTGACTCACACTGTCATGATTTCACGATGTGCAAAAATCAAGATGTTGATTTGATATTACCCACATCCACGACTAAGGTGATCTCGGATTTTTTTTTTGGAAGATATCTTTTAAAATATGTTTTGCCCGGACTACCAAGGGGTCTTGCACGTACACAGATCGAAGGGATGAGGTATCGATATATCTTTCACGTACACAGATCGAAGGAATAAGCTATCGATACATCTTTCACGTACACAGAT
>JAXRKP010000429.1:302500-311088 GCA_037039925.1 Doris montereyensis | reverse complement strand
CAAAACTTTAGAATTCACGTGGAAAATGAATCATGTTCAATTCTATGATAATAAATAAAAAAGATTTATTCCAATAGGTACATTTTCAAAATCTGAGATTTATATGATCTATTTACACCTCTTGTTTGGATTATTGCTGTGTACCAACCATAGAACGCATACACATCTTTGAATTTGGGTTTGTGGAATAGCATCACATGCATCTGTGATTGCTCTTTTAAAATTTGGTAGATTTCTTGGTTTATCGGTAGCCTTTCACTTTCCACCTTGATGATATCCCATAATAAATGCTCCATGGGGTTGAGATCAGGACTCAATGCTGGCCGTGGTTGAAGTGTATTGACGTTGGTTGGCTCAAGATTGTCTCTTTTACGACATGTCATGTGAGCTGGCACGTTGTTGGGCATGAACATGAGGTTTTCATGCTTTTATTTTAAAGGGGCGATAGGATTTTGTTTATTTTTTCAATGAAAACACCGCAGTAGTACAAGCAAAATGGCAGAAATAGACGATATTAAATTTAGACTTTGAAAATGTACTTACTGGAAAAAATCATGAAATTCAAGACACCAAGGCCAACAATGTGTTATGCTTTTTTATTTATTAATACAAAAATGGACATGATTCATTTTCAATCCAAATGTTATGTCATATCCCTTACAATGGGTGAATGATAGTAAAATACCAGGTGTGCAGTTTCTTTTGCAAATGAATATTTCAATGCCTTTATCGATGTTTCCATCATATATTTTTCTTCTTCATCTTGTTCTTCTTCATCTTCTTCTCCGTCTTCTCTTCTCCCACTTCATTCTTCTTCTTCTTGATCTTGGATATTGTTATTGTTTTTTAAGTTTTCAAAATTGATTTCCTGCCCTGTCACATACCAGATGGGAGACAAAACGCACATGTTCGTCAGCCTCCAAAATGTCCAAGAGAGAGTCTCTCAAGGTAACAGCATTCTTGCATATTTACATTCTCAATATCCCTTAAAAGACACGCCTTCAATTTTCTGAGGTTTGAATGACCTGGAGCTGATCTTGAAACATCTTAACTTTCACAGCTGTCATGAACAAATTTATTTTCCTTTTTGTATTTTTAAACACAAATTTGTCGTAGGAATTGAACAGTAAAAAAAGTACATTTATACAACTCTCATCAAGAATTTTTTTATTATTCCTCAATTTTCAAATATGTGTGCTGTCCACCCAAAGTTTTGTCAGCATTTTTAAATTATACACTTTTTTTCAAATGTTACTCTTTTTGGCAAGCAATCTCCCACTATTTCTGTTCATGGGGTTGGCAGCTCTGAGATTTACATCACTTCAACTCCTGTTTGAGAAAAATGAAAACAATGTCTTCTTCTAATGGGCCTGGGTTGTTTTGAGTTCTGAGAAAAACCGTTGAAGCGGCGACTGTCACGCTTAGTGTCCTCATCTGGCAGGACGTCGGTTACAGATACCTGCGGCTTAATTCTATGGCAATTGGGAGATCCAAAATTACTCTGGATACCAAGAGAATGCTCAGAGACTGCTAAAGCTCGATCAGCTCAGAAGGCACAGAGAGAATGTTCCCGGGTATTGTTTGTTTTTAGTCGCTGAAGACCTTAACAATTATTTAGGCTGGACTCTGGGTAGCTTAGCAAACGAAAGGGAGGGTCATGATGGTAACGTCAGCCAGCGAGCCCATGAGAACCCATCTAATGTCCCTTGACATCCTGCGGGTTAACCAGGGTTTAATCGGGATCAAAGTAGTTAATTTTATTGCCAGTGAAAAGCAAATGTAGCAGTACTTCATTGATTGTCAAGAGAAACAAATATATTTCACAAATGGAAAACTGAAAAAGATGTAAGTCACCTTTTTTTTTGGTATTTCATATCAGCCTAAAAACGCATGGTTTTTATTTTTCTATCAGAGAAGAAAAATGTTATCGCAGCCAGAAAAAGGAAGTTGCCAGAGAAATCATGAACTCGGCAGCCGACTGGAGCATCATCCTGATGGCTGATTGGCTGAAAGTGCGTGGAACATTAAAGGGCTGGACCAAGCTGTGGTGCTTATGCAAGCCAGCCATGTTGGTATTGTACAAGAGTGAAAAGATGAAGGTAGGGAGACAGCATGCTGAAATCTATAGTGTGATGAATTTTCAGTAAAAGAAAAAATGACTGAAAAGTAAAGTAGGTTATGAATATAGACTTCTTTATAATAATAAAAAAACACCTCAGGACTGAAGTTATTTACTGTTTCTATTGAGAAAGACAATGAAAATAGGATTTAATTCTGAGGGTGCAAGCATATAAATAGTACAGTACTATTTTCGCTTTTCTTTTTCTTCCTCATATTTTCTCATCCTTTCAGTTTTCTATATATCTGAGACGTCAGCCAGGGAAACTATTTGAACTACAGGAAAATCACCAGATGCATAATTTTTTTTCAAAATGATCCTTTTATCTTCTCTGAAAATGAATTTTTAAAACTAATAAACCATCAAATCTAGTGAAAGCTTCTTAAAAAAAAACTGCATTTTTTGTTTCTAATGATTTTTTCCCTTCACTAATAATTGACTTTTCCTCCCTTCTTATTACTTGTATGTTCTGTCATCAGACGGGTCACTGGGTGGGTACCATTCTTCTCAACACGTGTCAACTGCTGCAGCGGCCCTCCAAAAAGGAGGGCTTTTGTTTTAAATTATTCCATCCCTTGGACCAGTCTATTTGGGCCACTAAGGTGAGTGAACAGTTGTTGTTTCTGGTTAAAATAATTGGAGGGATGGTGGCATGTTGAAAATAGGTTTGACTTAATTTTCATGTGAACTGATATGCATTAAAGAAAAAAATACACAGCGACACACACACACACACACACACACACACACACACACACCCAGACAGACAATATGTAGGCTGCATATGCCTGTAAAGCAGCTAAGGTCAAGCACCATTTACGCATAGCGGCCAGTAAACAATTGATAAAGAAAATAAGATGAAAAAATGTTAAGACGTCCACAGTGTGTGCTAGTGCTAGATCTACGACTGATTGGCTACCGTGGGCGGTCGGTTGGCGGGTGCTCCTGGTAGATTCTACTTCTTTCCTTGCACACTTTCACTTATCTTTCATCTAGATCTTCCTTTTACCTCTTAACTCACCCTGAAGTCACCGCATATGGTGGGTGGGGTAAATTTCAATGAAGCAAACAGATGGGATTGGCTACCAGTTCCGTGTGTGGGTTTTTTATCCCCTTTTATCTTCTAGTTGCTGTCAGTTGACAGACGCCACTGGTAGTGGTAGATCTTGTTTCTCTCCTTTCACTCCTTCACCTGTTTTTCATCTTGCTGTTTCCTCTTAATTCATCCTGAGATCAACGCGTATGGTAGATGGGGTAAGTTACAATGAAACAAACAAACTCCTTCTAGTCTTCTTTCCTTATCTCTGTCATGCCATATGTGTAATCCCGACAGCCTGTGTAGATTCTACTTCCTTCAGATTTTCATCCCTTCTCAGCATTTATTCAGCATACTGTTTTTTAAAGCTCTGTTTTCATGAAGTCAGAGATGGGGATTTAAAGGAGCCAAGGATGACATAGACAGTATAATTCAAACTCACGCTTCTGCATATTGTCCTTTCCAGGGTCCCAAAGGAGAAGCCATAGGAGCCTTTGTCCAACCACTTCCTTTTTCATATCTCATCTTCCGTGCACCCTCAGAGAATCAAGGTAATAATATACCTACAAAGCTGCCAATCAGTATTTAAAAAACATATTTAGTACGTTCTCTTGGCTTTGAGTCCATGAGTGTTTTCGCCTTGAAAAGTACGTACATGAGGATTAACCGTATTTTAAAAAACCCAAAAGAAACCCCAAGTCGAAGGCTGAGACTCAGAGAGATTGAGATGGAAGGCCGGAGCCGCCATTCTGAGTTCGCAAAATTGCACTTCACCAGAAAAGCTAACAGTCGGCTAGAAACTTTGGAGTGAGAATAAAATAACGTGAAAAAAGACAACCTCAACTTATTTAGGTCCAAGTGGAAATCTTGTATGGTTTTATTTCAATCGCTTGTAGTGAATTTAATACACTTTATGATAATTATTAATATTAGTACTCTCTGTCTAAGGAAGTACTTTACCTTATGATCTATTTTAAATTATCTTTGGAGTAACCAAATGTTAAGGTTTATATTATAACCTGTTTGTGTGGTGTTCAATGTGACCCTAGTCTGATACAGC
Organism: Doris montereyensis; assembly: GCA_037039925.1. Taxonomy (NCBI): domain Eukaryota; kingdom Metazoa; phylum Mollusca; class Gastropoda; order Nudibranchia; family Dorididae; genus Doris; species Doris montereyensis. The sequence continues at coordinate 306,873 of JAXRKP010000429.1, read as the reverse complement.
TTGAACTTTTTGCAAGAAAACAAATTTCTACATGTTATACATCGGGCAACAAGGAGAGTACAGTATTTTTTATTTTTTATTTGTTAGTTTTTTTTTTCTTTTATTTATTGAAACAAATCTTTCATTTTCATATAACTTTTGCTTTCATCTTATGCAAATGAATTTTTTTGTCATCAAAAGAACTGTAAAAACTGGATGAATAACTTTTCAAACAGGCTAACTGTGATGTCAACGTTAACAATGAAACGGCCATTTGTTCTTTTGTCTTTCTTAAGGTAAATGTTGGATGGATGCCCTGGAACTGGCACTGCGGTGTACAAGTCTCATCAAACGTACAACGTCTCGCCCCTACGATATCACCATGGACTTGAGCCCAGACCTTACTGCGTTGTCAAGTCAGCTGCCAGGCGATCTCATCAACACGTCTGCCGCTGAGGACACGGAGGACGGGATGAAACTCTGGAGGCCAATTATAGCGAAGACGATGGTAGCGGTACTCATTAGGCATTTTACCTTCGTGACAGACTTTTCAGTCACTGCTTTCTAAAATGTTTTTAGAAAAGTTGGAAATACCAAATCTGTATTTAGAACTCTAGTGACGGGCTTGTGAGGGGCTAAAGAAAATAACAAATTTCTGGTGTCTTTTATACTAAGGACATTTAAAACACACCTTAAACAAGAAGATGAAAAAGATTAAAGCACCGTAGGAGCAAAGACAAGACAAATACAGAGGAATAGACAGAAAAACTCTCGGTTGTCTATTAAATGGAACCCATAACCTCACCATGAAAAGAGAGCTCACTGCCAACCAAGCTTACTATGCTCCTTAAAAAAGGAGTATTATTAACAAAGGTCTTTTGTACAAATCCACAATTATGACTAGCAGTTCTATTCACTTACACTTCGTTCCACTTGTATACCAGATTTTACAAATTTTTATATCTTTAACATTTTATTATTTTTACAAACCACCATTCAACACTGACCAATAAGTGCAACACAAATTAAAAGCTCAAAATTGCTTCCTGTATGTGTTCACTTGAATAGCTCATGTGAGTTCATTCACTTCTAGATCTATTACTCAATTCTAACAAGAGAGTAAAAAATCCAGGCATTATCACTCTAATTAATTTTTTATGTCTGTACACTTGTTTCTATTATTAATATATATTCTAGCTAATTGCAGAAGTTCCTAGAATTATGTTAGACATACCATGCGAAAAGAAAGCCCCCCCCCCCATGTAAAAATAGATCTGGTTTTTCCAAGTTTTTATAACTTTTACTATTTAATGCAATACACATTTATTTTAAGGAAACGAAAGTGTGATATAAATGTAAATCAATAAGAGTAGTTATATATAGAAATAGATAGGCCTTAGTGGAGCAGGATAAGACGGTAAAAATGTTTTGATCCTTTATCAACAAACAAAGAAGAGAAGAGAGAACAATGGATAACAAGAAAAAGACAATTTTCTCATTCCCTTATCACATTTTTTAAGTCCACGATTTCAACGTCACTTTTTGCTTTTGGGACTGTCCAAAAGTTCTAAATAAAGTGACATTTCCATTCTAGTAAACTTATTTCATTTCTTTCATTCTTTCTTAAACCAACGTTCAGATGTTTTTATAATTTCATACTGAGATCAATTCATATGTTGGGCAAGGTAGATTTCAATAAGACAGCGTAGTAGAAGGAAGTTCATTCCTCTGTGGTACATCTCTCTATCCCTCTTCTTTTCATTTTTTCCTCCCAGACCATTCAAGTATGGGAATGAGTGAATCGGATTTTGAGCTGGCCGAAGAAGAAAGCAAGTCACAGCCGATACCAAAAGTGGAGGAAAGCCCCTTTGTTCCTAACGAGAAGGAAGAATTGGGACAGGTATGGTAGACAGTTGGAGATTGACTTCTTACGTGTCATCCTAAAGCAGGGATTCCCAACCAGAGGTGCTTGCACACCCTGCGATTACACAATTAAGCAAAGAAATAGTAAATCAATAAAATAAATATATTACTTTTTGTAGGGAGTGGGAGAACATGTTATAAGTTGGGGTTTTTTTTCTGGGGTGCGGGGCATAGAAAAATGGTTGGGAACTCCTGCTCTAAACTCATTTAAGCACAAGTTGCTAGGATTTCACATGGTATCGTAGGAGCATTAATACCTGTGCGTACTTGTTTTTAGATTTTCAGACAAATTAGAAACATATTTTTAACACACGCAATCACCTCCAAAGCCCCCCTTCATACCAGTGTACTATTCTCTTATAGTAAGCCATAAAGTTGACCTGAGTGTCAAAAGTTTTTCAAAGATGTGAAAGATAAATAAAATCATTTTCCCTTTTCTTCTTTCCTACAGCAAGGGGATGCCTGTCAGACAGAGGAAGTCAACGATGAAAACAAAAGTTTAATTTGGACTTTAGTAAAACAGGTAATAGGTGCAAGTTGGTTTATTCTTTGGGAAGCAATTTTTTGTAACACTTATCTCATTTCTGTCAACGATTTTAATATTTCAAGATTTTTTTCTCTTTTTTTTTATTGTTGTGGTGTTAATCAACTGCCCATATCCATGTAGCCTTGCATGAGTGATAAAATTAGTCAAGGATTTGTTTTGTCGTTTTCAACTTTGACATAGTCATGCCCTGGGTGCTATTTTTGCTTTTTGTCAAGATTTTAAAACTATTTTTGACAGGATTATGTTTCATGAACATGAAAATAAGAAAAAGTATATACAAATCTTTATGTATAATTCTCAGCTGTTATTTTTGTGTATCAAAGGCTTTGTAAGAGTCTTCATATTTTGCACAATGGGTTTTAAATAATCCCAAAATTGTTTTCATTTGAGGAACTTTCTTCCTAGAAGCGACTTTTAATTATAGAAAACTTTCATTTTTTACCTGTCTTTGAATGGAATTTCCATTCACCTAAGCCACCATTTTAAACAGGTTTTATAATTGAAAATTTGGAATAGTATCGTTCACCTGCGCAATATTAGCAGTGAGTATTGACTCAATCTTATAAATGTACTTGATGTCGCCCGGGATATAACCTGCTCGTATAGATATGAAATCCAAAAAAAGAAACAAAATTGTAACGTATTAACATTGCTCCCCACCCCATCCATATGGGCAGTTGGCATGCGCCACAGGCAGGTTCTATTTCTTTCCCTTCACTCTGTCACATGTCTTTCATCTGGCCGTTACTTCTGAATTTACCCCTGAGATCACTGCATATGGTGGACTGGGTAAACTACAATGAAAAAGATAAGCATTCCATCCAGAAAAAGAAAGCTGAAGACCCACCATATTTTGACCCCTCACAGTCATGCTATATGGTAACAACATCTCTCCGTGGTTAGAGACAGACACTCAGTCACGACTGGGTGTTAGTAACAAAATCAGAGTGTTCCATCTTTTCAAGGAGCAAACCAAACAAGACGTCAGTCATTCCAGGTCTAGAGTTCAAACCCATCATCTTTTTGAGTAGGAGGTCATGTCACTTATCATTGAGCTAGGATTCCTGCCAGAGTACCATTCCATTTTGAGCAGCTTTTGCAATATTTTTTTTTATTGTTCTCTACTTTACCAGAGCCAGATAAGTGTAGATTTGGAACTGTCAAATAAAAACAAATTCTTTCCTGAAGACGTCTATAAACTTTCCGTTGTGATTACACCATTACTGGTCGCTGCAACGTATTATACAGCTTCAGAAGACATAAAATGAAATGGCACCCAGTCCACAATCTTAGTCCCAAAAAATGTAATATCCTATGATGTTGTGCCTAGAATTTTTCCCACCATTCTCCACCCCAGGTTCGTCCAGGTATGGATTTGTCCAAGGTCGTGCTTCCAGCGTTCATCCTAGAACCACGCTCGTTTTTAGACAAGCTAACGGACTATCATTATCATGCCAATATTTTGTCACAGTAAGTTGCCTCCCATGATTCTGCCATGCATTGACTGCTTTTGTATATGCAATTACATTTTGATAATGATTGATGTGTCAATTGGAGCCTTCCAAAGGTGGACAGATTTCTCTGATGAAAAGAACCCCCAAAAAATCATTTTACTTGGCAAGTCTCTCTTCTGTCTTCCTTATTCTATGAAGTAAGGAAGCAAACGGGAAGAATGTAAAATTTCAGGGGGATTGGACTGCCACAGACACATTCCATAATTGTTATGTGGGATTTTGTTTTGTTTTTTTGCATATATTTCAATGGGTGGTTGGTGGGAGGTGCTGGTAGATTCTTTTTCTTTACTTTCACTCTTAGGCTTATATTTCGTCTTACTCTTTCTTGTTGATTCACCCTGAGACCACTGCATATGAGGGACATGGTAAATTCCAATTCGATAAACAAACAAACAGCATCAATTTCCAGT
>JAXRKP010000429.1:212500-297500 GCA_037039925.1 Doris montereyensis | reverse complement strand
ACCCACATGATGACCATATGAGCAATTCGTGTATCCCTATTGGGTCTAGTTGTTGACACTACCAAACCATGCATGTCTGTGAAAATAGATTTAAAATGCGCAGTAGCATCTTTTTCGGTGATTTTCTCAAAACGTCCAAAATTGGACTTACACGGTTTGCGACTTTCACCATTGATATGCAAAGTTTTTCATAGTGATAAACTGCCAATGCAACTTCACCACTCTTTGACTCCTTTGTGGTATATAGTGCTCAGTATCAGTCCCTGTTAGTTTTTGTTCTCTCTTGTATCCTTTTCCTGTTATTTGTTCAGTACCTCAACTTTCAATTAAAAAAGCGGTCATGGTGGTGTGTCTTTAGAAAATTATTTGCCGGTTAATTATTACTTTGTCTTTCACCTCTGTCTTCACTGATAATATTATTGGCGTGTTGTGGTTACTCTGATATTATTTTTATTTTTTATTATTATTATTTTATAGGTTGTGGTTGGCCCAAGATTATTCATTATTGGCAACAGAACGTTTTTGTCTTTGATGTAGACAGTGTGTTAGTCATGTTTCTCTCAAACCTTTCCTTTTGTCTGTGTCAGGCATCCTGTTGGGAACTCTCTCCATGGAAATGGGGGAAAGGTCACACTGGATTGTCCCAAGACAGGATATCACTGCGACCTGGACTTTAAGCTCAAGGTCAGTACAGAGCCACATGCTAAACTCACCACCTTCTGTCAAGGGATTTCATGGGTTTTTTTAAGCCCAGGGATTTTTACCACTTTTAAAAAATTTGTTGATCAGGAAGTAGTGAAACTCATTTCAGTTAATTTCTATAAGGAAAAAGCTCTACCTTCATATGTTCTGTTTCATTTCCTTTAATGGAAATCTTATTCCGTTTGTATAGGTAAAGTAGTATTAAACTTTCTTCAAGGTTATTACAGCCAATAGAGCCGAAGTTCATCCCGGTTTCTATAGCTTGATATCGTAATGAAGATAATAACCACCCCCAGGACAGGATGCTAATCTAATGCAGATTTTTACCTCTAAGCTAATGCTTGGGCCCATTTTCACCTGGGTGGAGTGGGGAAAATGCGTCATAAAAGGAACACAACATTGGAACTAGCGTTTGTTAGAATTCGAACCAGGGACCTCATCAAAGTCCATAAAGTCGTAGTACACGTAGCTTACTCGGTTCTCTAAAGTGTGGAGCGGAACAGGTGATGATGCTTTAATTCTGTCCTCCTGGACATGACCCTAGTCTATTGCAGGTTTCACTCCCTGAATGGTGTTGGGAATACCCATGTATACCAGGGTTGGCGGGACAATTCATGTTTAGTGTCCTTCCCAAGTCTAGCAGACGTACCACTAGGAAAGAATACCGCTCATATTCATTGTAGGATGATGCAGATAGATTACAATCAAAGAACACAAACATGATGCAGTGTTAGCAATAATATCATGGTAAATATTCCATGCATCATAATACTACTCATGAGCTCTCTTTACTCCCACATCTTTAATGAAATGAATTAGCCGTCAGAATTCTGGGGTTTGTGAAGTGTTTGTTTCATTGTTTTTGTTATTCAAAGTCACGAGATTTGTGGGGGTAAATTTGCTTTAAGCATCAAAGGATTTATGTTCCGACTCATGGAATCATTGTTGTTAATTTCACAGTCCGTTTCCTTGATTTTATCATAAGAAATACAGTTTTTGTGATTTGAATGACTTCGTATTACTTAAAGCTAAAAAGAAGTGTATACTTTGACAAGTGCTATCTTGTTTTTGCCCTCAAGTTTCCTAACACATTGTGTTCGTTCATCGTCTTAATAATGGCAAATTTTGTTTACAGCCTTTTTTCGGTAACGGTGAATCAGCCAATCGTATCACAGGCCGGATACGGATGGGAAGTGAAGTCCTTTTGTACATTTGAAGGCCATTGGGACCAGCAGATCTACATAAAAGAAATCACCAATAGGGTAAGTCTACAGTGCCTGTGAATCAAAGGAAATGTTAAACCCCATTGCCCGAGTATTGCATTTATCCTCATGAAAACATCGCCAACTTAGGACTTTTTCATTGCATCTGTGTTAAAGAAAATGATTTGTGTACCTTTTGTGCATTGTCCTCTAGCATCAACAACAAAACTGTGGAATTACATTGGTCGTCTAACGTGTGTTGCAGCTGGTGGTCACTGTAATTCCCCGAATGTATGCACATCCATATTTTTTATTTGATTTATTTTCTCTTATTTTGCCTGAAAAGGGTGTTTACCAACTTGTAAATGAAGCCTAGGAACTGCTACCGTACAAAAATCATGGTAATCTTATTTTGCCTGAAAAGGGTGTTTACCAACTTGTAAATGAAGCCTAGGAACTGCTTCCGTACAAAAATCATGGTAATCTTATTTTTGCTGAAAAGGGTCAACTTGTAAATGTAAGCCTAGGAACTATAAAAAATCATGGTAATTGCTATAAATGAGGAGAGCTCAGTGAACTTATGTATTAAGAACTTTTGAAATTTATGTTTATACAAATGTAAATCATTTCCTATAAGAAAATTTCTTTAAAAAATCTTCAGAATTAATGTGTAGTTCCTTGATTAAACCATGGTACTTGGATTACAATACATCAAACAACCAACGCATTGAAATATGGGAGTGAAATGAAAATCAATGTATTGCACTCAGCAGATTAGCACATTCAGAAGTCTACACTGACCTTATATTATAATTGTTATTATTATTATAATTATTATTGTGATTATTATTGTAATTATTATTGTGATTATTTTTACCGTTGCTACTGGTTGGAGTTGGTAAGGACTGCTGGTAGGCTGTACTTCTTTTTCACTTATCTTTCAACTTGCTGTTTCCTCTTAACTCACCCTTAGATCATGGCAAATTTTCCACAGAGTGAATTTCAGGAAAGAAACAAACAAATCTGTATCATCTCATTGCTACAAAGTCTATAGTGTGCAACGTTTTTACATTATGTGTTTTTCAGTGTTCGATGATGTTTTGTTGTTGTTGTGTTGTTTTTTTATGGGTGAGAAATGAATAATTTGTAATCAGACAGTGTATAGCTTCTTAATAAGAAAAAACATTTTTATGCAAATGGGGAACAAGCAGTAAGCATCTAAGACAGAAAGGTGGAATTAGATTGTACATGGCCTATAGCCTGCCATGCGTGAGAGGCATTGATGATGATGATGATGATGAGGATGATGATGATGATGTTTATCACATTGTACTTATGTCTTCATTTTTAAAAAAAATTGTTTTCTACTTTGCATTCTTTATTAAATATACCATTGTGAGCTTGTCTCTCAATTTGCCTTAAACTTCTGTTCCAGGAAAAAGTCTTATTCTGGGACCCATCACCTGAGGTTCGGTCTAAACGTCTTACCAGGTACACGGTGCCCATCGAATCTCAGATGGAAAATGAATCAGAAAGGTAAGCCGTCTCAGCGATATGCAATACTTGTGAGTTTGCGGCGATTTTAGAGGTAATGGGATGGGGAATGGTCAAAGGAGGATTGGCAGCTTTTTATTTCTTTATTCTCTTGCTTGTTTTTTTTTATAAAGACAGACTGTATCCCCCAGACAAGTGCAGGCTCACCGACTGTACATAATTTATTCCCCAACAGGCCACCATTTCATTCATAATCCTCCCCAACTCCCTGAGGAGCATACAGTACAGCAGCCTGTAGACATTTCATACTATCATTCTTAACAAGATCTTTCTCTACCTATGGCGTGATACTCTTTCAAACCTGAGACAAGTGAGGAAAGCAGAGTGAAATACCTTTTCTATGAGTGCAACGTTATGAAAAAACACCTGGGCCGGCCATGGGTTTTTAACCTGTGTTGTTGTGTTTACGAACTCACTACGCTAGAGTTTCGCTACTATGCCTTTAAAAAAATGATGATATGGAAATATATAGATTGTGCCTGACTAAAACAGGATGGCTCTGTAAAACCTAAGGAGAGGTTAGATATAATTATTACTAATATTACATTCAGTTCGTTTTATGTTGATCAAAGGATCTACTAGACAGGGGAAACATTAAAGAAGGAAAGTTTTCTGTTCTTCTTCACACTTTGGATCCAATTGTTGCTTTCAAGGATGAAAAACCAATTTTCCCTCCATAATCTTCTCAATTAAGTCGCTTCTGAACTGCATTTTGAAAGCCCCTTGACGTACTTGACAGTATACTGTTTATCTCTCTTTTTATTTCATTCTCGTATTTGACTTTCCTTGGCCTGATATTGTATCTTTAAAATAGGGATATAGCTTTCTCCTTTTTCTCTTTTTTTTTAACAAACCGGCAAAAAATAGTATGTTGTAGGGTTACTGATTATTAATAATAGGGCTTTATAAATGATGATGTATCCTCTGCATTTTGACCCATTTGCACTGATACGTGTCCTTTCAGATTGTGGGAGAAAGTAAGTGATGCTATTCAGGTTTCTGACATGCACGCAGCGACAGCTGAAAAACATAAACTGGAAGAAAAACAGAGGATGGATGCCAAGGAAAGGCATCGTTTAAAGCTGGATTGGATCCCGAAATGGTTCGCCTTGGATCCAACTTCCAATAACAAATGGATTTATAAACATGTGGAGTAAGTATACATCTAGTACCATCTGTGAGGAAAGTTATCAAAGGTGAAGTCCTGAATTAAAACTGAAGCGCCATAGGAATAAAGACAAGACAAAACACAAGAATAAACGTTAAAAATTCTTCCAGTACTAGACATAATTGAAGAAAAAGAAGAAGGAGAAAAAAGAAAGGGAAGAAGGAGAAGACGAAGGAGAAGACAAAAAAGAATGGAGAGGAGAAGGTGAAGGAGGACAAGAAGGAGAAGAAATATACTTTGTCGAGGTTCTTTTATTTACAGTTTTTCATTCCTAACTTAACCTACATTTACAAGAGCTTTAGGTAGAAGCAATGTTAAAGTGTTATCCCATTTCCCTCCCACCCATGTCAGTGCCCGGCCTTGGGATCCCATGACGGACTGTCTGCAATATGAAAAGGATTATGTGATCAACACTCAGACAGCACACACCGTCCCCAAGGTGTGGAGAGGTCCTCCTTCAATCTCACGGTCACGGCTCAAAGCCTTCAATTCTCGAGGTGTCAGTGAAGACAGCGATTCGTCTGAAATAAACACTTCAGGTCAGGAAAGTACATTTGAGAGAAAGGAATATTCGTGTGCTAGTTTCACTAATCAAGATGTTAACTTGAGTAGTTGCAAAACTTATCTACATGTTTTTAAAGAGTCTCCCTCACTTAGGGCGTTTGGATTTGATGGCATCTCCATCATGTCAGGAATTTAGTTTTGTTTTCTTTACACTTACAGACAAGGCTTTATAATGCAGCTCATTGGTTCTTAGTTTTTATTTTGGAAGAAACAAAATCTACGTCTTTGACTTTGTAAATTCTAGCTTATTTTATGTTGCTTGTTGTTTTTTAGATAAAATGATTTTTTACTCTTCCTGTCTTTTGCTTTGTACCGCTTCTTTCTCTGCTGCTACGTTTGGTTTGATACTTGTGTGTTTGTAAGGAACAATGTATAAGGTGGGGGCTGGCTATCATTGTACTTTGCATGCATTTCCATCACTGTGTGCTTTGACAAGACATATTGTTCAATTGCAATACCTAACGTTGAAGGATTTCTGGTGAGAAAAAAAAGTATTTCAGGAAATAGTTACTGTGACTACCTTAACTCTAATTTGTGCAACATCAATTTTCACATCATCAGCTATTTTTATGACAAAATCTTGACTTTTGTTAATCTTTCACCAGAAATGTGTGATATCAAAGGTCGCAATACAAATCGGGCATCTACCCACTCAGAGGACAGCCAAGGAAAAGGACAGAGGAAGGGTTTGGCGGACACACCAAAGCGAAATATCAAACCTGTAAGTTTGCCTGAAGTCAACGGTGTTGCCAGCCGAAAATCAACGACTCCCCGAACGTGCCTCCCCCACTGCCCTGTGACTCAAAGCAGTTCCAACGCAGGGGGAGACACGCCACCGCAAAAGAATTTGACAGCCCGTCCAAAAACTTTGCCGAGGGCGCCGACAGTCCCCAGATGAAACGTTCCTTCCATACTCCTGCAAAAGCGTCTTCACTCACCAGAGACTTTGGGGTCATCCAAAGTTTTGAACACCAAGCCATCCACTCTGCCCCAGGATCCCCGGCAGTTTGTCCCTAAAGAATTCCCCAACTTCCATCCACAGTCCAAGGTCTGGCTCCATATCTCGGGAGTTCCAGGCGGTCGTCAAGATGTCCGAGGCACAGCAGGAAATGCAAGCCATGCTGTGTGAGTTGTTGTCGCGTGTCAACAGCATGCAGAAAAAGTCAGGCTGACCTCAGCACCCACCAAGCTCAGCAGCAGCATCAGTTACAGCAACTGCAGCAAAGTGTCAGCAGAGACGGACAACTGCTTTCTAAAGACTGGCTGTTTCTTGCCATCGTTCTGGTCTTCCAGCTCTTGCTTCAGTGCTTTTTAGCACGGTAGCCATCTTAACAATTTTGAGATGAAATTTTTAAACATTTGTTATTTTGTTTTTTTGTTATCATTTATTCAGCAAAGGGCTCAGGTGCTTTTGTCCTCTTCTTTGTTTTCTTTCTTTTTTTAAAATATTTATGATGATGAAGTGAATTTATTGAGTGTTTATACAATGTGTTTTTTGTGGAGTCTTTTTTAATTCTTTTTGTTTTTGTTTTGAATAGGTCTTTGTACTACCAGAAAATTTGTGTTTGCTTGGAAGTTTTTGCTCTTGATACCCAGATACGGATGGGCTTAACATACATTTTCCCAATTCAACCCAGATGGGAATGGGCACTAGCAGCATCCGCTGGGGGTGATACAATCTGCGGCATACTAATGTACTGTTTGGGAGGCAATGCGTTAGCACCTGATCTGCCTCACATAATAGAAAACGAGATAAGCTCCAGCTCCATGGGCCTTGGTGGCCTTGTGAAGGAACTTTATTTAGTTATCATTAACATCATTTTGGCATCTAGACAGTTAGTTTGTCTTACTCATTTACCTACTTAAAAACCTAACTACTGATGTAAGTGAGGAGCCAAGTATAGTCCCCCCCCCCCCTCCGTTAGTTTGTCTTACTCATTTACCTACTTAAAAACCTAACTACTGATGTAAGTGAGCCAAGTATCGTTGTCGTCGCCCACCCCCCACCCCCCCCCTCCCCCTCTTTCCCCACAAGTTAAAAGGAAAAAACAACAACCAAGAGTTAAATTTAAAAATTTGAAAAGAAGTAGAAGAAAGAATAAGACGAAGCGAAAGATTGTCTGTATGAGTCATATACTATTCATCTCATGACACAACGAGTAAATGACACAGATCCATGTGTCTTCCTTGGTTTTGTTCCTTTTTGACAGTTTCAATTTGTTTGATATAGGTGCAGATATCCGTGATGTGGACATATCATTGATATGATGATAATAATAATGATTATCTATGTACTTTTAGGAAACAATACTAATGTATGTTGTTTGTCCCCTGAAAGACTCAAGTTTAGGCCTTTGTGAGAAAAAATAATGTGTTTTCATTGTCACAATTATTCACGCTGTACCATAAAGACTCTTAGATTTAATATTTTTTAAAAGGATCTTCTTAGAGAAATGTAAGTGTGGCGAATATAAGAACTTTGCATGTGATAATATCTGAGACGAATAGAGCTGTGTGATGCAGCGTGGATGTGATATGGAGGAGGCTCCTTTTAGCATTGCGACATGTTTTTTTCCATCTTGCTCCAAGGGAGACGGAAGATGGGTTGATCTTGATAATAATTGAACCAAATTTGTGTCATAAGAATATGTCCCAACATTGGATCATTGTCCACACCGGTTGTGCCAATATTATTAGCAGACCTGTTAAAGCTGACGTGAAGTTTGACGGTGATACGAGTCTTGAAACTGTTTTTAAAAAATGAGACAACCGACACGTATCGTGTACGTGACAAAGCCCATTTGCCTCTTCAGTGGACTGAAATGTGATACATTTTTGTTAACGGTTATTAAACACTGCATGTTGTCCTTGTTGATGATGGCACGATATGGGTTCAAGCTGTTCCGTAGAGCCAATGAGATTTTCCTTTTGTTTTACCTTGTCATGGATTTATTGGTGATGCCGTTGCTTTTCATTTACTCCTTCTGCACAGCCACAGCCGTTTCAGTGATACAATGACGTTTCATTTTTGATGTCTTGATGATGTTCCCGTTAAGATCGTGTGAAATGTTGTCCTCTTACATCACGTTGTTTGTCTCATAGATGGGTTTTTTTCCAACTATCATTACAGCTGCTTTATTTATTTGTCTGTTTGTTTGTTTTGTTTTGTTTAATATCTACATTCTTTCTGACTTTTGCTCACTTTCAGGGTTGTGGCCTCATTTTCATCAAGAGAAATGTTTGGCATTTATTTTCTCTCCTTTGTTTTGTATATTTTTCTACTTTTCACATATTTACATAATTTTGTATGTGTGCTTTTGTACAGGTTTCATTTCATTCAGCTATAACTCAAGATGATAATTTTGTCACTCATGCCTGGCATTTAATGAATTCAACGATACACAGTCAACACAGTGACAGTTTTTGTCAAATCATATTCTTTATGTAAGAAATCCTGGTTGGGAAGTCACTTCATTATTGATTGTCTTATAGTTGTCTTGAATTATTTTTTTGCCCCTGACAAAAAGGCTGACAGTAAAGATCTATATTAATTATATTCAGAATAGAGCATTATCATAACAACATTCTTTTCTTCTTTGTGATACATCACTTGTCACTCTTTACTCTTATTCTAATTAACCTGTTTTGTTGATGAATTTGCTCTCATCTGTTTTGTTTAACTTATCTTTTTTGTGCATTAAATAGCAGTTAGACTATTCATATTATTGTTGTTACTAATGTTACCTACATTTGCCAATATTTTGCAGTACTTTCTTCAACTTTTGCTCATTTGGGAAATTTTGTTGTGTTTGTTATGTGAAGACATGAATCACATTCATGTGTATGTGTTCCATTTTTTATGTGTGTGTTTGTCAATAGGCATAAAAATGATTCACCAATCATCGAGACAATATAAGTTAGTTAGAAGTGATATGATATTCAAGAAAATGTGTTTTTATCTTCCCTGGATCACAACATGGATAGAGTTAGTTGTGCCAGTGACACACATTGAGATTTCATTGGAAACCTGATTCATTTTGTTTTGTGTGTTGTGTATTGTTACCAGTGTTATAATAATATGTTATATTATGTGTGGACTTTGTTGGTAGAATACGATTTGACGCATGCATTTATGGCATAATATAGAGTTGGAACTAAACCAAAGGAGGCACTGTTGTGAAACTGTGCTTTTTCGGTTACAACAATTAGGTCTTTAAATTCAGACTTCCTAAAGCTGACTTGGATTCTGCTTCCATATCTTCTTGTAGAGGTATTGCGTATGATTTATTTTATTCTGATAAGTGGGGGGGGGGGGGGGGGTCACTGCCAATTCATGGAGGCTGGAATGTTTTTTGCTCTAGCAATAGCATATGAAAGAGAAGTAAGGGGAAGCTCTTTCGTATACCATGTAGTAAGGCATAAAGGGGACTAAAGTCATACTAGTTTTTTTATGTTGGGGGTAGGTTTTTTAAAACAATTCTTGTTTGTGGGGAAAAGTTGGTTTTTTCCATGTACATTTGGTGTGATATGTTTCTGGTCGTGCTGGACTATTTTTTCTTTATTCCAATTGTACGTTAGTATTGATATATTTAATTTATCCAGTCAAGCCTGGACTGCTTCATGTCTTAGGTATGTCATTCCTCTCATAGCAAAATCCAAGTGTAAAGATTGCCATGGCTTTGACAACATTGGGGAGAGGGGGATACTACTACTATTTATTAGTATTTTCGATCCCTTTATTCTTTCTCAAGTCTGCTATGTATGTATAAGCGATCAACTGATAATTTTTGTTATCGTTTATATGTTATCTTATTTATGTTTTTATTCTTTTCCTTATTCATACATTTATTTTTATTTTTTTGGCATTTAATTATTGATTCACATTTTATATGGCAGGCATCTGTTATTTTAAAAATGAATGTTAGTATTGCTAGGAAGCGTCAAATCATGTGTAGAAATTTGATCAGATCGAAGATGTGTACATCAAACAGATCCAACATGTTTGACATGGAATCACAAATTGTGTCACAGTTTTTCAAGAAAAAGAAAACTCTGTTAAAGTAAACATGAAATGGAAATACAAGCCACTCAGATTATCGTAATTTGCTGTTTGAGTAAGAAAAGAAATATGTATCATACCTACTGAACATTTTTCCATCTGTGATTAGAGAAATGAGCTTCTGTGCATTCTCTGAATTCATGTCTTAATGGAACATGTGTTGCTGTTTACTCCAATGTTATTTAACCCTTCCATTTATTGTAAAGAGATCACAGCTTTTGACATTGCATAGATCATTTTTGTAGGAGTACAATAGCAGTGCAGCCTAAATGAAAAGCACACCGTTTATAATGTGATGAATGAAGACGGTTATCAGCAATGTTAATCCTGCGGCCTCTCTCACTCTTGGTCGATAGTTAGCTTGTCTCAACTAGGCTTGATTGTCTGAATTTGCTAATCAAGTATTAGTAGATTTCAGCTGTTGAATATATATGACTTACGCTTAATTTCATTTGTTAGTACATATTTATATCAAGTAAATGCATCATATAACCATTAGGATAGCAGCCTTTCACAATGCTCAACTGTAATAAGCTCTTTGAGGTGGATTTTGCTGTCTATGTCTATACCTGATTTATTTATTTCTTGCCTTCATTTTATTTCTTGTAATGATATATACGCTTTAACGCTGCCATGCAAACTGTGTTCCTGATTCGTTCTGCTCTGATTTTTATTTGAATCAGTCAATTAATCACATGTTTGATTTTATTCCATTGATTTGATTTGATTTTGCTGTGTTCATTGAGGTGTCCTTGCTTCTGTAAACACTTTGAATTCCTTGTTTATTATTATAGGTTACTGCTTTGCAATATTTGTCACGTGGGAAGCTGTGAGAATATTTTGATTGGTGTTTTTCTCTCTTTTGTTTTGTATAAAATTTTATGGGGTGTGGGCTTTTGCTACAGTTGTTATTTTGCTTCTTTTTAAAAAAAATTACAGAGTAGATAAGTATATTCTGCTGTTACCTTTTAATTGCGGCAAATATTAGAACATCGTGGTGCAATACGACCGTGTACATGCATGTATGTCTGATTTTTATCAGATCCTCCAGGTGCTCTTCCATAGTACTTTGTGGAGAAATATTTCATATGTGATGTGTTCATAATGTGGCATTGGATCTCACTTCTCAGTCTTTTTCTTTCTTTTATTGAAGTGGAAATTTATGGTGGCTGGTGAGGGTGGAGGGGACGAGATGGGTGGTTACTGTGGGCGGGTCTGTGGATTTTTAATTTTGCACATGTGTATTATGTTTATGTTATCACACCTGTCTTGCATTCTTGGTCTTTCTCTGGCTTTAGAGAGTAAACAATGCACTGAGGTAGTAACTGTCACCTGCCTCTCGCTACATATCTACACATTTTGCCTTGTATTCTTTTTCTATAATCTGCAAGTAGCGTTGGCTGAGGGGAATTTGGTAACTTTTAAAAAATAAATGCACTGATGCTGACTTGACCGACTTTCCCAAATCCATGAAACATTTTGGTCACTTATCAGTTTTGTTTTTTTCTTATCTTTACACTCAACAAGAAAAAAGACAGAGGGCACCCTGGAGTGCGAGGAAGTTATTGCTTAAACCAGAGCTCATAGCACTCAGCAATTTAAAAAACAAATTTAAGAGATTCTGGGACATATTACAATGTTTCAACATTTCTAGGAGAATTGGTGCCATATTTATTCCAGTTCAATGATTATCTTCAAGTTCATAAATCCAAAATATTGCTTGGACACTGAAAGAATATCAATGTGCTTTAAAATAAATAATGAATAAAGAAGAAACTTTCGGCATAGAAACTGGAGTCAACATTGGTGTCTTGGCAGGCAAGAAAAGGCTTGGCTGAGTCATTGATAAGTTCAAATTGTTAGGGATTTCTAGAAGGACATTTTTGAAAATGACATTTTTGGAGATTTCCATTGAGTTTCCCTTTACTTACACAAGAAGACACACAACATATATATTAGAATAATATATCATCAGCAGATTGGTATGAGTAATGAAGATTAAATCAATTAAATGGTAATGCCCTGCCATTCTTGTTGCCAGTTGCTAATTCATACTTGAGTCAAATGAGAAAAGGAGAAAGGTGCGCTTCTCAAGGGAAACATAAATAGGGAAAAGCTTCCTGTTCCTGTATCTGCTCGTGAATAATTTACCTCCTAGTTGTAGATTTAGCCTGTGCACTCAAAATCAACCCTTCATTGAAGTAGTTGACGTCGTGCTATGATGAGTATGAAAGCATAATTAAATAGTCTATTCATTTGTAATATATAGCCGGTAAAAATGTATAAATCATTTGCTGTGTAGGCTCATAACAATTTAATCATAATTACTTTCTTTCTCACTGCAATTTATACATGTTTCATTGGCATAATGCTGATGTATTTCAACCTATTTTATACATACTATGTGTTTATGGGTTTTGTTTTGTTTTCTGATTTCCTTCCTTATTTTCACCACAATCCAAGTTTTGTTGCCAAATCCATGCTCTTTCCTGTTTCTTTTGTTTCGTTTGTTTGTTGCCTGGCAATGTTCATCATTTAGAAAATTATGGTAACATGTGTCTTTCCTAGTTCATAATTTCATTGTTTGTCGCACAATATTTTGGATCCCATCCATCTGCCTGCCTGCTCTTTCATCATATCATCAATCGTAGATCTTCCACATCAGCATTGGGCGCGGGAACAAAAATTTTGATACAGCAAAATACTTTTAACTTTCTGAATCCACATAAGACAGTCATGACATAAACTGAGATGACAATCATTCTTTGTTTTTAACAATCTGATAAGTGCTAGAGTCCTCTCTGTTTTAAGCCATAGAAATCGTAATATTATTGTTTCGTTCACATATTTCATTGTTTTGCTTTTTTGAGTTGGCAATTAATCTAAATGAAGCATTGGTAGATTTTGTTGTAATTTTGATTTTGTTAAAATTGTAGCCCATTTCTAGCCAATTTATTCAGAGCCTGTCTGTCAGATCATAGATTACGGTACATGCTACATGCTCATTTTCAACATGCCATATGCCGTAAAAAAAAACCCAGACTGTCACTGACAGGTAAAGCAAGCACATTTTGTGTATGCCATCAAAACATGAAATGATACTGACACTCGCAGATAAAGCAAGCAAATTTTATGTATGAAATGTTATCATAATTAAGCCAAAATGGCAAATATTCTGAGATAAAGCAAGCAAATTTCGAGTGTATGCTATCAAAACTTAAATGATACTGACACTGACAGATAAAGCAAGCAAATTCATGTATGCCATTAAAACATAAACATTACTGACACTGACAGATAATGCAAGCAAATTTGTGTGTATGCCTTCTTAGAACATAAACAATACTGACACTGACTGATAAAGCAAGAAAATGTGTGTATGCCATAAAACATAAACAATACTGACACTGACAGATGAAGCAAGAAAATGTGTGCATGCCATTAAAACATGAACAATACTGACACTGACAGATGAAGCAAGCAAATTGTGTGTATGAAATGCTATTGTAATAAAACCAGATTGGAAAATATTCTTAGATAAAACAAGCAAATTCAAGTATGCCATCAAAGCATAGAACCATTTTGACACTGACATTACTGACAAATATTGTTTTGAATGCCATCAATATAACATCAGACTGGATAGATAAAGCAGGCTTATTTTACATGTCATCAAAAGTGAACCAAATTAACAGATAAAGCAAGCTAATTTTGTGCATGCTCTCAAAACAAATCCAGATCGGACGTATAAAGCCATAGAGCAAGTTAATTTTGATATAGCAAGCTAATTTTGTATATGCCATCAAAATAAAACCAGACTCATCAGATAAAGCAAGCTAACTATTTTTGTTGTTGCCATCACAATACCACATCTCTATATTATACATGTAGATATCTACTCATAAAGTATTTGTTTTGCTGACGTTTAACAAAACCATCTTATTTTCTTTGTATCGAGAAATGTTGTGATAGCAGTTGGCATTGTGGATTATTGATTTTTTTGGCTGTAAGCTGAGCTACTCGTGTCATATTCCATATGTGGAAATCATAATCATATATTTACTGATTACAGGTAATCTTGCACAGCAGATTCCCCCCCGCCCCATCCCCTTGATTTATATGAAATTTTTATTTTCTCACTTTTGTTCACATTTCTTCTTAATCTTATCCTTTAACTTTAACCTTCATTTATTAATACTCATAATTTGCAATATTTTTCTCTCACCTAGTCATAAGCTGACAGTGTGGTTCTCATTGTTTGAGATGGGCAATTGACTTTCACGGCGCTGTGAGGAAGGCATATATTTCTAAATGAAGTGATTACACTTAGTATGTTTTTAATGCTTGAAAATTTTGTACATGTAGCATAAGAGAGGTGGCTATGAGAGTGAAATGTTTTGATATTCTACATCAAAATGACTTATGCTAATCCATGTATGTTATCGTGTAGTAATAAGGTCCATTTCTTTATGTAGTGTCTGCTTGTTGAAATTTTACAAATATATGTGTGTTTTTATAATCAAAACAAAACCAATAAAACCAACCAATTGTATTCAATCTATATGTATATATGTGTATAAATATATACATCTTTTATGTATAATAATGCAAATCAAGATAGAGGTACAAGATATTTGAATAAATATACGTCACTTTTTGCTTTTAAGTTGTCTAGGTAAGCGGACATAGGGTTAGAATTACAGCATAAATAATATGTGAAATAAGGATACTTGAAGATTTAGCCACATAAACAGGATGTAGTCTTATTATAGAGTAAGTACATCTACATATGGAAGTCATGAGAGTGAAGAAATAAAGTAGGACAGAATAAATTACTTATACTTATATCTAATATTAGTGTTACTACACACTAGTTTGCTACAACCACCCAAGTCAAGTTGAAAATCTTTTGATAGTTTGGGGTCATAGAGTGGGTTGAAATTAATCCTCAAAACAAATACAGTATTTCGCTGGCAGAGCAATAATGTTGTATCTTCAAAGTTGAAGTGTTGAGAAAAATGGCTTCAAAGTTTTTCAAGATCTCAATTTTCATAGAGTTACAACATGGTTCAATTAACAAAAGTGGTAATCTTTTTTTTGTTTGTGGGACATGCAGCAATTTGATACAAAGATTTGATGTCACTTTCATCATCACACTGATTATCCAATTTTCATCCAATCTGGGGACACAACAATTTCGCTCTATACCAACTGTTTGAACTCGTCAATGAAATGGTTTGAAATTTTATTTCCAATTTCATTGATGAAAATTTAACTTATATTGTATAGTTAATTAAAATACATTATAACCTAGATTTAGATGTATGAAACAAAAGCATTTTAATTGTAACAAGCAATAACTGAATGAATCAATGCTTCACATTTATAACCTCACAATTTTTAAAGTGACAAAAAATCCCTGGCCACCATGAGGATCGAACCTGCGACCTCTGCGACGACACCCATCACCTCGCCATGAATGGAAAGCATGCTACCAACTGAGCTTACTTCACTCCTAACTTCACTCATACACATAGTGGCCAGGGTTTTTTTCTGTCTATTTCCGTGTATTTGTCTCGTCTTTGTTATTATGGGGCTTTAATATTATTCAATGTCATTTCCTTCACTTTCAACATGCCCCCCTTGCCTCACTGTTTACGGTGACTGTAATGCTTGCAATTTTAGTAATATTACAGCAGTCACCGGATAATTACATGCTGCATGACTGCATGATTTGCACAAATGCACACTGACAATGAGTGATCAAATTTTTCTATATTTGCACACTCAAAACTACAAAACTGACAATATTTGTGAAATAATTTGGCCCTTACACATTAAAAGCACACAAAAAAAGAAGAAAGTTCAGAAAGATGGTGAAAATCAACAGTCTTGATGAAGATGGGAAAACCCTTGTCAAACGTATGTAGGCATAAACTGTGATGTCATAAACTTGTACATCGATGCATGCTCATCATGCATCTTGCCAGAGCCTTCAGTGTGGTCCATAGAACAGACTCACATGTCACAAACACACGGAATGATTGCGATTAAATTTGATCTCAAACATCGTTTGGAACAGTCATTGACAAGTTTCATGATTCCTTTGACTTTGTAACAACTTTATTTGGTTTGTCTCCTATCTTTCTCATTTATTTTCAAATTAAAATAAAACAAAAAGGCACATGTATGTATACGAAATAAAAATAATCGCCCAAACACATATATCTTGTTATGTCTCTACACACAACCTGTCCCGTCGTGTAAATGCCAAGCTGATATAGACATATTATATATTCCCTCTTACAGGAGTTTCTTGGGTAGCTGCCTATAAGTTACTATAACTGCACTGTATGCATAATTACATTACATGCTTTTGTCTTCTCCTAAATAGGATGTAATTGTCCAGCGACTACTGAGTACTGTAATGAAAAATGTGATAAACTATTGTCTTGTAGTTGTATAGATTCTATATCACCTGATTGATTACAAATACATGCACATGCAATTGCAAATGAATCTGAGAGGAGAGCAGCTGGCACTGGCAGGTGTTAATGGCATGTAGGCTCACTACATGTAGATTTTACTTCTTTCCTTTCACTCTTTCACGTCTTTCTGTCATCTTGCTGTTTCCTCTTACTTCACTCTGAGAATACTGAGATCACTGCATATAGTGAAGATGGTAAATTCAAAGAAACTGAAACAAATAAACAAGCCACCTAAGAATGATGTATACAAGTATAAAGATTGAAGATGCCTTTTTTGTTATGTCCCCCAAACAAAACTGATATACTGAAGAAAGGGGGAATGATGAAAGTTTGAAAGTGTTGCATCTAACTGAGTCCTTTAATTCAATAAACTTATGAATATACAGAAAAGCAAGCCTACTATTATTATGACTACTACTATTATTATTATTATTACTACTGCTATTACTACTACAATTATTACTACTACAACTACTACTATTATGACTACTACTATTATTATTATTACTACTATTACTACTACAACTACTATTACTACTACTACTATTACTACAACTACTATTACTACTACAATTACTACTATTATTGTTACTACTACTATTACTACTACAAATACTATTACTACTACAACTACTACTATTATTATTACTACTACTACTATTACTACTACAAATACTATTACTACTACAACTACTACTATTATTATTACTACTACTATTACTACTACAAATACTATTACTACTATTACTACAACTACCACTACAACTACAACTATTACTACTACAACTACTATTACTACTACAACTACCACTACAACTATTACTACTACAACTACTATTACTACTACAACTACCACTACAACTACAACTATTACTACTACAACTACTATTACTACTACAACTACCACTACAACTACAACTATTACTACTACAACTACAACTATTACTACTACAACTACTATTACTACTACAACTACCACTACAACTACAACTATTACTACTACAACTACTACTACCACCATAGTTGTGAGTAATGTGGTGCAAATGGTGGTTTTGTTTCTTTCATTTAAATTTCATTGGAATTAACTCTGTACTTCATTATTACTAGTGTCACGCCAAAAGGACTATGTGAACGGTCTCCAACTGCTCAAATGGTGGTGTCAGGAGTTAGTATCATTATTTGTAATCACAATGACCCGGCTTTTATTTTGATGTAGGTTTAGGTTGACAAAGCTACTCCAGTCCGTTTTCCTCTCTTGGTTAAGGAATGAGTATTTCACACTTGCTTGCGATTGCGATACAGGATGAATTTGTCAAGACTGTAGTATAGTAGTAACCGCCTAAATGCCTGTTTCTCCTTAATGTCCGCAATCTCAGTGAAAGTGAAACATATTTGTTCTAGTTCTATATAAATTGCCTCTAAATGCCCGTTCATAACCAAGATTTTCTCCCAAATGTCCGTTCTCAACGGCAACTGCAGGTATAGTCTTCTCCAAATTATCATAAATTTCGTTGGTAATTGATTAAAGAATTATTTTTGTTCTATTTTAATGTAATCTCATTGCTGATGTCGTTAATTTATGCCGGTCAACAATTCCCCATGCATAGTAATCATCCAACATAATAATATACCTATCCAATGTAATGTAATAAAAGATGACCAGTCTCCCTCTTCCTAATGTGGGGAGGGGTGGGGCACCTGGACTGGTGAGTTTGGGAATTAAAGGTTGATTTTCTGTTATATGCATATTTGGGTAGAACTATTATTTATCTACAAGTTTATGGCAGAAAAATGTCCATATGACATATAAAAAAAAAAATCAAAATATTTTGCAGGCCAGGGTCGTAAATTACCCTAACACTGACTAAGAAGATGGCAGTAAAAACTCATATATTGGCGGCTAATCGCTAAATGTGACAACACCGAGGTCACCTGGCTTCTGCCAACACCGCTCGTCGCTTCAGCCCATCGCTGTGTGATATAAGGGTCCAGACAGTGCATTCACGGTTAATACAACTTTACACTATTTCCTCACGGATGTTACAAAAAATCTATGATTATGAAATCATTGTAAGCGAGCGGAGTGCATCCTACAAACAACAATGTGAAGGTTCACATTGTAACCTCCTTTCCACACACATAAGGAATGTGATTTGGTTTTACCGTTGCACTAAAATCTCGTCCTCGGTTATTCGTGCAGGATGAAGGCAGCGGTGGAGGCGTTGTTTTTTATTCACACTATCACAGGTGTAATTTGTTTTTCAAATTCATTAATTCTGTAATCATTTCTGTATTTTTTTGGGAAATACACGCAGAACGATATGAAACACTACTATTTTTGTTCTATATTCAACGTAATAACTTTCCCCCCTCCCGATTCAATGTCCTCGACACGGACACACCTCGCAAGGAATGGCGCGACAATTGTAAAGACAATGCAATGCTGTGCGCACCGACAGTACAATAGTCGATATGTAGAGGAGATTGTGCGATTAAAACTGTTGCTGTCATAAAATCCTCTGACATCATGAACGAAGCATTGATTTCTGCAGTTCAAAAACAAGCTTCACGATAATGGGGGATGTCGTCATCTCCAACAAGAGATGAAAGTGAAAGTGAAAGTTGCTGGCTTCATTCGTGTATAAGACTAATAAGAGAGACATTTACTTGGGTCCTTCATCACTTCTTCAAGAAGGTGGTGCTAATACTGGTATTCTCCAAATCTTTGTCTTCTTCTGAAAATGCTGTGCACCCAATATCTTCTTCTGTAAGATTTCCTTCTCTTCAGCCAATATATCATCATGAGTCTTAAACACAACAGGACAACATTTTGAATGAAAAAAAGAATCAGTACATAGTACACGCTAAGTACACACTGTATGAGAACGGCTCGTGAACCCACTCTACTTGACATTTCACACCACATCCACGTCACGGTAGAAACCACATAAAGTTGGAAGTAGTGTGAAGTGTGAGTGAGGATCTACTCTGTCTGGACCCCAAAAGGCGTTGCGCGTCAGTGTGTATGTAAACACGCGCACAAGCATAGGAATAGTATAGAGGAAAAAAACTGGTCATTTTGACGTCTGTTTTCACAACAGTGCACATCTAAACCAAGATTTATAATTCTCTTTATATTAGTAACAATGCCAGAGACTGTCAAAAGAGTAAGGAGGCTGCTACAACAACGGAAACCCGTTTGAAGCGTTTGTTTCGTGTTATTTGCTTTTTATATTTTTATTTGCACTTTTCTTGAAATGTAGTTTTTTTACACTAAAATTCTATCTCTTCCGCCATTTACCGAACGATTTGCATATAGGTTCCTCTTGTTAATGTTAATAAAATGACGTCAGGTTTTTTGTATATAATGTTAACTTATTAACTGTTTGAGAAATTTTTTTTTGGTAATAAAAATGACGTTTTTATACATTTACGATATATAGTATTTTCAAAAATTCATTAAAAAAAAAAATCCCAAATATCAAAACGACCTGTGGTCATTCTTTAGATATTGAATGGAAAAGAAGATCGGCACAGGTTTTGAGCGATGTTATTCATAACTAAGGGAGGAGATATTTTTAAAATTAGGTATAAATCCAAGATGGCGGCCGTTTCTATGGCAACCAAGGACGCTACAAACTTTTCAATGATATTTTGCCTCTAAACTACTGAGTTCCCCATCCCCTGGGTATTTAATAAAACCATTAACATAATAACAATGTACTGTTACCAAAAAGAATAAACCCGGGGGTTGCATTACCTTCTTCATCTTTAGAAGTAGAAGCATTGTCATGAAACCGTCGTGAGTTTGCCAGCACTACTAGTTCAAAACCCTGGGAAGCCCAAATGTTTTTTCCTTCCGACGTTGTAATTCACATTGCTGTACTCACTCGACTCATTTGTGCATGAGTACCCAGCTATAGGTAGAGAAAGATCTTGTCAGGGTGTTAGTATGAAGCACCAAACAGGCTGCTGTACTGTATGCTTCCTAGGGAATTGAAAAGGACTTTGACTAAAATGGTCTGCTGGGAGATAAATGATAAATAATGTACCGGTACAGTCAGGGAGCCTGCATGCTGCATTGTGCTGAGATATGAACTATACAATACATGTCTATATTTATCATTTGTTTAAATATTGGAAGATCATATTGTAACCAAGTTGAACAACTAACATAACTGCAACATTCATCATTGTTTTCTTTTGAAGCAGTTGCCGTCGCATTCAAAAATAGCCCTTGTCAAACTTTGTATTTACTGACCACCTAAAAATAACAAGAAAAGATCACCTATTATTACTATTAATTATTAGTTATACATAGAAGGGGGAAAAGCGGTCACTTTAAATCTATCATTGCTATTGCTACTTCATAGTTTGGCGTCGGTGGCCAAGTGCTTAGTCTGCCGAACTGGGGATCATGAGGTCCCAGGTTCGAATCCCAGAAATGACAAAGCTAGGTTTAATATTGCGTTCCTTGGGAAAGACACGTAACACACATTTTTCCCAAGCTGCTCAACCCAAGTGCAGATGGGTACAAGCACATGAAGGAACTATATTTTGGGAGTAAAAACCTGTCAAGTCAGACTAGCGTCCTGGTCAGGTGATTATTAATTATCACATGTTCCGCTTTATGCTGCTATTGAAACAGGGATATGGGTTTCCACCATGAAGGAACTATATTTTACTTTTCCTTCATAGTTTTAGTCTGAGAGTGAAAGCCAGAGAACGGATGTTGACTAATTACATAAACTACGATTTGGGTTAGGAAAAAACTTTAAATTAGCTTTGGCCATCCCTGCTTGTTTGTGGGAGGTTCATTGAAATTTATCCCGTCCACCATGAGGTGATCTGAGGGTGAATTTAGAGGAAACAGCAAGACAATCTAGATAAATCAAATGAGATAGTGAAAAAAAGTTAGCAGTAGGACCTACCTGTCACTGTCAGTAGGAGCTGCCAGCCACCCACACCTATACTATCAAACGCCTAAGCCTCATCCCATATGGACAAAGTCAAATACAAAGGAATAAACAACAGAAAAAACCCCATAGATATGTCCTGTCACTATCAGTTTGTTTAATTGAAATTTGTGGTATCATGCCACCCACCATATACAGTGATTTCAATGTGAATTAAGAGTAAGAGGAAACAGCAAGATGGAAGAGAAGTTAGAAGTGAAAGGAAAAAGAAAAGAAAAGCTACCAGCAGCACCCTCCAACCGCCCACTGATATTTGTCAGAATCAAAGCAGTGTCTTCCACATCGACATAAACAAGAAGAGCACTCTATAATCCTTGTTGTAACCATGCTCCTTACAAAGATTTCAGGTTATTCCTTAATGAGTTTTAAGTATTCCCTAATTATAAATTATAAAGTACTTGTCTTGTGTTTGTCCCTATGGAGCTCCAACATCATGCGTCATTATCACTATTCATGTGTAGCATTCATATATATATATATATATATATATATATATATAAAAGTAAATTAACATGTATGTAAATGTAATTAAAGTAACGAATCCTGGCACAGCTAGGCCTGACGTTGTCTCCCTTGGGAAAGATGTTTTCAACCGTATCACGCATTTCTCCACTCTACCCAGGTGCAAATGGGTACAGGCACTAGCTTGGGAATGGGAGTAAAAACATGCATCAGACTAACAACCTGCCCAGGCGATTACATGACGTTTGTATTACCGCCTGTTTTGCTCCACACTATCAAAACCGAGACAAGCTCCAGCTTTGTGGGCCGTAATGGCTTTTGAAGTAAGTTTATAAAGTGCTGGTAATGGTATATATATGTCTTGTCTTTGTTCCAAAGGAGCTTTAACATCATGCGTCATTATTATTCATGTGTAGGGTATGCAAATTTTTAAAATTTCACTCTTCGGTCAATGATGCAGCCCCAATGTGTCTACACATGCAAGTCAACAGTATGAGAATGGGGTCAGGAACATGTATTGTAATGAAATACCAACAATTTTCATATATCAATAATATCATTAAATTTTCATGTGATTTGATTTATCCACATCAACAACTAAGGTTATCTCGGGTATTACACTCTAGTTTAGTCCAAAATTGTACTCTTATCCAAAATAATTTGTATCCCTCCGACGGTCTAATTTTTCGGACAAAGCCCAAACCCAGAACTCACTAGAAGGAAATACAAAGCAACCTGTCACCTTTACCCCCAGATATTATTGCGAATGCACAGTACATAGTACATGCAATATCATTATACAAGAAAAACAATATATGACATGTGCGAGTGTTAGGTTGGTGATGGACCATTCACTCATGGATCAATAAATCTCTTCACCATGCACTACCACTACCATCTACCCATATGATTTCTCTTATTCCTTTTATTTTAGATAGCTATGACCCAGTTAATCAGAATCAAGTCTTTTCACAATCTCCCCTCCTCGCTTATGTCACCACACTAGTCTTTTTAAGTGCACGTACTTAGCTTGGTTCGTAATATGTTTTTTTTATGACGAGGCAATGGGTGCTGGCGCAGAGGCTGCAGGTTCAATACCATGGTGGCCATGATTTTTTTCTGTCTACTTCTTGTCTTTGTTCCATCAGGGCTTTATTAGTAGTTAATTTCATTATCCTTGCCTTTTGGATAGTCCCACAAATGCTTAATCCCAAGAGAAATCTCACATCCAATGGATTTCGGAGTAAGCGTTTTCAAGTGTAGATAGTAAAGTCTGATACTGATAGGGTTGAAGACGAAGCAAATACAATACAAATACAAGGGATTAAACAGGAAAAATCACAGACATCAGAATTGATCCTTTCACTGCACTCATCCCATCGCCTTGACAGGAAGAAAAGTGTACTATGAATTTGCTAACTAAATTTAATTTATCTATTTATAAACACTACAAAATGAAGAGTTTTATCAGACAAACCAAAAACATAATGCTACTTCAGTTGCAAACACATTTCTATGAGATTACATACTGAAAATATGAACATACGTATAATCATATCAAAAAAATTTCCAAACATTTCTTCCATTTTTTTATTTATCACTTTGAAAAAGGACAATGGAAAGAAACTGCTTCCCTTCTCAATAAACATTACACGTAAACAATGCACCCTTCTATGTCAACAATTTTATGTACGGTACCTGGCTACCTCTAAACAGTTCATAACAAAATAAATACTACAGCATCGTAAATGTAAAAGCTCTCATATCCTATGACATACATAACATGTATAGGATCAATGTCAATTTAAATTGTATATAAATAAATAGATAAAATAACTAAATCAAGGCTGAAGTCAAACATTTGCCTCCTCTAGTAACATCGTATGATTACTATTCATTTTAATAGGTTCATCAACACTGAAATCCTTGCTCCATCGATCTCTGAACGTGTTTTCAATAATTAAGCTCATGCCATTAATTTGAGATCTATTGTCAAAACCCGAAGATGTCGATAGATCAGATGAAATTAGTGTCCAACCTAAGTTATGCAATTCTTCTCCTACGCGCAATCGCATTGGGCTGCCATATAATTCCAGTTCTGTGTACTCTTGTGGTTCTTTACAACACAAACGTTCCGTGAAATCAGTCCCGATAACAGATGGAGGTAAAGTAAGGAGTATATCTTTCCGCCCTAACACAATTGTCTTTACCCTGGAATTACTAGTCGGCATTGTAGCAGTAGACCCAGTTCGAACTTCAATGATTTCAAGATAAAAAGTTCTAAATCGGTTTGAGCATTCACGATGGTCATTGATGGCATCAATTAAAGGACAATTTGATAAAAATCAGCTTCTGCCGCGAGAAGGTCATAGTCCTGGAAATCTGATGCAATACACAGTTGCGAAGATCTAAGAAAGTTAAGTATGTGTCTGAAGACAACACCGTCTCGGTCGATGAAAAGATTGCCCTGTCTGTCTCTAGTGCTTGGCAGATCTTGACGGATGAGAGAACCCAGCATGGAGTCTGGGAATTTGAGCAATGTTGCTGAAGTGGTTGTGTGTAGCACTCCACCCACGTTGATGGTGACAACAGAGTCAGTCATCATTCACAATATTGAGCTTACTACAGATCATGACATAATCCCAGTCCAAATTTTGCTGAGGGCATTTCTCATTCTTGATTCCTTAAATGAGAGAGAAACAAAAATATATTATTTATTATATGTATATCACGATGTATAAAATACATTGAATTTGTGAAATCCATTTATATTTTAAAATTAGTCTAAAGAATGCTTTGATTTGATTGTACCCACACCCATAGCTAAGGTGATATCGAGGGTTCTGGTGGGAGTAAATTTTGCCCGGACTGCCCTTTAAACAGCCAAGGGATATATAACATGCTCAGTGTTGTGATCTGCACACGGGACCTCCTATTCATCATCCATCTCCAAAGGGACTAGGTGTTGATCCACCTACCTGAACCAGGGTTTTACACACAAAAAAAGAAGAAGAAAAAGTTTGTAAAAGAGTTCTATGGATATTGTGACAAAGGAAAGTACCAACCTACAAAACACCTGGGTTCATAAAGGTAAGCAAACATCATTAGATCTTATGAGAAACAAAAATCACAAACCATCAACCTGAAGACTGAACATAGAATCGGCTGTCAAGTTGCCGCCTGCGAAGTCCTGTGGTCGACCCAGAAAGCGGGAGCGTTTCACATGGAAGTTAAATTGGCGGCATAAAAAGGATCTAATTAATAGGAATGTGTGTCATGAATGTGGAATGGAAGCAGCTGATGTGTGGATGGTGTGTGGATGCCGTGGGTTGGCTGTGGTAGATGTGTGCGTTGGTTCCGCAATACTTCTGTAAACGTTGTTGATTCTGATAACTTTGTTTGTTCTTTTTGTACCAACCATGTAAATAAATAATTTACATGTATCTCCATGTACTGTATGTATGCATTGTAATAATACTGAATCGTTATTTGGTAAATTTCTCTAATGTTCAAAATATAAACATATAATTTTCATGTTATATTTCAAAAAGTTTTATTTTCTTATGACCATTTGCGAACTGAATCGTTGGCCATTTTAAACTTGTCATTTGTCCCCATCCTGCATTTATGAATTTTGCATATATATATATATACATACATGTATATTATTATCGTGTTTTCATAATAAATATTATTTCCAAACACAATTTTAGACATTATTCTATTGTCCTTGAATGGCCTCTCTACTTATTCAATTCCTGTGTCTGTCTCTCTCTCTCTCTCTCTCTCTCTCTCTCTCAGTCATACTAGTCATACACACATAGGGAGGGAGAGAAACACAAGACCAAGAAAGATAGATTAAAAGGAGACAGGAGAGCGACACGCATACATGTGCAAGATGTAGAGACATACAAACTCATCTTCAGATCAAATCACACATATGCCACATACATCTAGACCTATTGTTGAATCGTGACACAAGACCTAAAAAAGATATGTAGAAGGGAAAGACGACACACTTACACACACGTGAATGAAAGAGAGCCATACAGACACAGAAGATAAACACAAGACCAAGAAAGATAGAAGGAGTAGATACTCACACAAGACAGAGAGAACCAAGAAAGATACACCAAGAAAGATAGAAGGAGACACACATACATATATACGAGAGAGAGAGAGAGAGAGAGAGAGAGAGAGAGAGAGAGAGAGAGGGAGGGAGGGAGAGGGAGAGGGAGAGGGAGAGGGAGAGGGAGAGGGAGAGGGAGAGAGAGAGAGAGAGAGAGAGAGAGAGAGAGAGAGAGAGAGAGAGAGAGAGAGAGAGAGAGAGAGATCTGTATCAAATGACGCAAACCACATCTAGATCTAATGGTGAATCGTTCCCATCCATCATAATTATTCATCTGTAATTTGTCACATCCAGGGGGAAATAATGAAAATGTCAAATAATAACAAAATAAAATAATTATTAGATCTACAGTCTAGATATATATAATCAAATTCATTAAGAACTCAATACAAAACTACAAAGTCTATTCCTAATTTAACTGGGATCATGCTGAGGTCGGTGGATGGTGGCAAAGTCCATCTCTCATAAATGGCGAACTGAATGAAGGACAAGTTCCTTTCACCCTTAACCCAAGTAGAGCTTGCGGTGTTACCGGAAGTGACCTTCTTACAGTGAGGGGTTGCCCCAGCCATTTGCATGAAAAAATGGGTGTGTGCAACGTGTGAAGCTAGGATTTAAACTTACTTTGAACAATGAGTTCACGCTTACAGATGATAAAAGACCTATAAATCATGCATTTTCTATAAGTTGAAAGAATAAGGAATTCATATTGAGATGTTATTGCAACAAAAGAAACTTAAACTAAGGACTAAACAATAGCAGCGATATATGTGTAATCAACTTAGGCTTGCACGAAATGTGTTGAATGGAAAAACGTCACTTTGACGAATGATAACGAGGCTATCGGGAAAGCCATGGGTTTAAAATAAATTGTAATCTCATTGGCTGTTATTTAACTATGAACTCAAAGGTGAAACTTTGTTATAAACCATGTAAGGAAAGTGAAAATTTACATTAAAGAAGCCTAGGTGTCTGGCCCTAAATATAGGGCCTGCACGCTTCCCGTGCCAATGACGACGGACCCTAAATATAGGGCCTGCGTGCTTCCCGGACCAACGGTAACACGCCCTAAATAAAGGGTCGGTGCTTTTCTTGGGTTAAAATTAATGATGGATAGTGGTAAAGTGCTACAAAATCTATCCGTTATGCTTGTGAATAGCACTGGCCTACTAGACTAGTATTTGGACACATTCTGAAAAAATTCCAGCTCAAGTTCAAGGAGCAATGAATGTGTCTTTAATAAGGGATCACATTACGGAAGAAAAACACTGCCATCATTGCCAATGCCACTCACCCACGACTGACAAGACTACATAAAATATGCTAACTTACAGTAGCTCTAATAATAATACTAACAGTAACACCCAGAGGTAGACAAACTAAAGTAACTCTAGATCTAGATCTAGATCTAGATCTAGTATTGTCTGGGTATCTCTGGACTAAGACAAGCTTTTTTTACACAAATAAAGACTTAATCTCAACAAGACAATGACTCACACAGGA
The DNA here is from genome assembly GCA_037039925.1 of Doris montereyensis. Lineage (NCBI taxonomy): Eukaryota > Metazoa > Mollusca > Gastropoda > Nudibranchia > Dorididae > Doris > Doris montereyensis. The sequence continues at coordinate 269,693 of JAXRKP010000429.1, read as the reverse complement.
AACAATCAGCATATACAAGCCTACCTTTAGAAATTCTTAAAATCGTTTTTATTAAAATCTATGTTAGACGCATTCATGATATCGCTTGAGGGTTGGAGGCGGGGTCCATATTGAATAAGGAGGTCACTCTCAAATCATTCCTCGTGTCAGTTCTTGGCATTTGTGGGTTTGTTTTGAAATAACATAAAGTATTCGAGTCTCCTTGTCCCTTGCAGACGAAATGGTGTATCGACTTATAGTATTGGTGCTAAATTCTTTTTCGAAAAAATATCATATTGAGTTTGAGAGCAGTTTCACCCATCAATATTTTCCAATATATCAGGATTGACATCTTTTTGCTTGTGATATTGGAACTGAAAGAAATGCACAGCTCTTTTCTATTGAAATTGATACGAAAACAAATTTATATAGCATTGATGCATGACAACAATAAACAACATGGCTGCTTGCGAAAAAAGAAATCCGTGAAAAATACTCTAAATCAGAACTTCTAATATCATAACAAGAATCAAGATGATTTAATCAAGAGTGATTGAGATTGGTAGCTCAACTCTTCTTTTTTTTGTGTGGGTATAAGACGTTATAGATCTGTGTCTAAAGTCTATGTCATTTTCCCATTCCTTTGCGAGGTTGAGAATTGCTTGGCCTCACTGACTTATTATCATTTATCATTCTGTCTTTTCTGACCGATGAATAATTATTATTAATAATTACTCATTTGGTCATAATCGCATTTAGCCTTGCCAGGCAGTATCGAACTTGTAAGTAGTTAAACAATACTGTTCGCACTGTGTCGCCGACCTGACTCACTGAAAAAATACTGCAATCACGCTCTCAGTCTCTTTTGCAGACTCAGGCCAACTGACCGCGATGTAGGCTTGCCTACCATGATACTGATTCCCTCTCCTCTCACTTCTCACTGATCACAAGCCTCCATGACCGAGTCTGAAAAAAAAATCACTGACAAAAATTACCGTTGGACTCTTGGCGGTGCTCTCTCTCCTCACTCCCGCCACTCTGTGAGGCCTACCCTACATCTCTGTTCTGTGGTCCCATCTCCTCTCAGCCTAACTCCGGAAATGAGATTTGATAGGTACATTTTTCTTATTAGATTTCCATAGCTTGTCCTGGGGGGGGGGGGTGTTCTGCATTAAAAGAAACTGTATTCCCATGTCAATATTTGAATATATCTATCTATACTACATGTGTCTGCCTTCTTCAAAATTGGAGAGGAGGGGTCTTGCCCCGCTCTTGTGTTTCCAAGTAAGTCGTCTCTATTATTACTCCCGCTTTAGCACTGCTGCCGTGTATTTCCCACTGTTGTACTATGGTCAGTGGTGCTAAAGTGGGAGTAATAATAGGAAGACGACTTGAAGCCCTGCTTGCCTGGTCCAAGTCGTCGCCCTATTATTACTCCCACTTTCGCACCGCTGCAATGTATTTTCAACTTTATTTACTATGGTCAGCGGTGATAAAGTGGGAGTAATAATAAGGCGACGACTGGAGAACACACATGTGAGAGTCAGAGGCCCTTCATAACACGCTGCGCGGCACTCTAGTGATCAAGGAGCATGAGAGAGTGAAAGAGGGCTATTGGGACCATGCCCAGTATCGAGCATAAACTGGGTTTGTAATCATATTCGAGGTGATATCTTGGCAGTGCTTAAGTGCAATTATCCCATTTGGCCTTACACGACTAGGCATAGATGTATGTGTATCAATCCTCTATGGATGTTTTAAGACTTTAGAAGTTCCGTTTTGATGTGCTTTTGAATAAGTACAATATTAGATATAATATGAAAAACCCAACTGTTTCAACAGGGGAAGAAAGTTCAACTTGACAATGACGGACAAAAGAATAGATAGAAAGAGATCCATCACATAGGTTCTAAATTCAATTAAGAATGTTCTTCTACATTGTGCACTCCACCTGCAGCACAAGCATTTATGTAAGAATCAAATTTATTAACCCTGGTAAGGCTATGACCTGTTAATGCCGGTTTGCTACAGCAGTCCATTAAGCGCTATGCCCGTTTGCTACAAACCTCTCAGTACAATGCCCGACATATGTTGGGAAGCAAGGATGGATCAAGATGCCTTTCCTAGATGGTTATACATTTTGATATGAGACACAATGACCAGAATTCCAGTCCTAAACTTGATTACCCACCCTAAACAGCTAAGAAGTGACCCCACACTATGCTTAATCTCTGACTCAATGTACAAACTAATTGTGTCATTTTTTAGAAATAGTTTTCTGAAAATAAGTATCACTAACTTTAGCAAGCTGTGGGACTTAGCTTAGGCTAACTATAACATATGGTACATGTACTTAGGTCAATTTGACTTCGATAACCAAGAGAAAAAAAATTGTGATCTGATCAAGGTGCGGAAGATGGCCAAGATAGTAAGTAACAACAAGGAACTGGATCAATTCTTGTTTCAGAATAAGCGCAAAGTGATGTAAACAGAATGTTAAATGACAGGTGGTCCAATTGAGACTAACCTAAGTCCACAGATTCCAGATTGATTCATCCATTTGGCATCTTGTCTCCGGAACAATAAACACAATATAAATGTTAGAGCCATATCGGGACTAAAGAGTTTTCATTGGCATGAGACTGGATAAAATACAACGACCTCCACATTGGCCCTCATCTTGCTATGAAGGCAAAGCACTCTATGAGTCATGCTAACTTTTCCATGCTAACTATTTTCGTTATACCAATCAGGGTTGGCAGTTCACTTTTGCTTCATGGTGAGATGACGGGTGCTTTGGTAAGATCATTGGTCCTATCTTGAGTGGTGCACATGATCTTTTTCTGTTTGTACCCTTGTGTGTGTCTCATCTTTATCCCTATAGAGCTCTACCATTTATATTATATGTATTGATATATATACACAGTGTTTACTTTCAAGTTAAAATAAGAATAGAAATTCTATATTTTCGTACAGCAGATACTCCTTAGCAAGCCAAGTTTCAGTCATGTCGATTATGAGTGATGACAACTTTTCAATGTCGGCTGACAAGTATTTAGGTGAGCTTTTTATTTGGCATGGAAATATCTCTCCAGGCAGCACATGAGCCCAAAAAGAGAGAAATTAAGTGTGTGTACATACATTTATTTGGTGTAAGTGAGTGTTTTTATGTGAGGGAAAGAAAGAGGAATCTAGAGATTAATTCTTGTGTATTAGTGAAAGCCTTCTTGTAATCTAGATGTCATTAATTCTTGTGTATTAGTGAGATTCTGCTATATTTATAAATTCAGTATTGCAATGCTCACTGTTTATAGAACATTGCTGAAAAGAATGCATTGAATATTAGAATTTTTTTTCACAAGACCTTATTCTGTCTGTTTAGTTTCATTGGATGTAAGAATACCACGTCATTTGTAAGAAACGCATAGCAGCGATGATTGAAATTGTAGCCTCTTTCAATAAATTAAGACAGGGCTCATATTTGTGCCAACTCCTTCCTCGTTGAGTCAAGACATATATATTTATAAATTCAGTATTGCAATGCTCACTGTTTATAGAACATTGCTGAAAAGAATGCATTGAATATTAGAATTTTTTTTTTCACAAGACCTTATTCTGTCTGTTTAGTTTCATTGGATGTAAGAATACCACGTCATTTGTAAGAAACGCATAGCAGCGATGATTGAAATTGTAGCCTCTTTCAATAAATTAAGACAGGGCTCATATTTGTGCCAACTCCTTCCTCGTTGAGTCAAGACATATATCATGAACTTTGTCCCTGAGAAGTGTCAATGCAAAGTTGGGAGATTATAGTGTATTACAATACTATAAGTATTGATAGGAATACATTTGATATACGCAAATGAAAACGCTTATATCTTTGATCTCTGGCATTCTTTTAAGCAATGATTGCTAAACCAATGTAAGAAGTATAGTATTAAATAAATAGCTTTAAATGACAAATTGTTATGCATGCTGTTCACTCTTATAATTAATCAACACTTTGTTGTAGTTTATTTACATCCATAGAATGACAACAATTTTCATGTCCTTGAATACTTTTATATTTATGTATTTTAATCTCTGTTACACAAGATGTTTTCATAATCTACTTTTACAATGTCTTTAGTTGTTTGTCATTAAACGTGTGACTTTTCTTCATTATTGTATTTTTTTTATTAACAAACCTAAATCTACATTCTGTCTAAATTTCATGTGTCTCTAGCAAAGCACAAGATTTTAATTTATCTGGAAGACAGTATCACACAGTTGCTTGAACACAGAGACGAAAATCCGAAAGTTGTTCCAGCAAAGTTTTTATGTGAATAGTGAGTTTACTTAAGATATAATTTGAATTTACTCCTAGCTAATGAGATGACTGCGTAGTGTAGTTTTCCGTGTTTAGGCATGCTGAATCTTAACAATCTTTCGGTCTTTCACTGATCAATTCCAAGAATGTTTAAATTAAACTAATTTTTAAACTGTTGCATATAAAGAAAGCGACAAGTAACATTTTACTTAGGATTACTTTGGGGGGGGGGGGGGGGCGCAACTGGATTGGTGAGTTTGGGACAAAATGTTGACTTTCTATTCTTTGTATGTTCAGGTAGAACAATCTTTATCTACAAGTTTATTGCAGAAAAATGTCCACTTGACGTATACATTTTTTTGTTACAAAATATTTTGTAGGCGAGGATACGTAAAGACAATCAAAATATTTACGTAAATTACGCTAACACTGACTTAGAAGATGGCACTCAAGTGGCGCCTGTCGCCCGCCTGTCGCCAATGTGGCAACACCAGTTGTTTTGCTTGGCTTTCGCCAACAACACATGCCGATTTGGCCCAGCGCTGAGTGACGTAAGAGCTGGAAGGCACGCGTTGCATGTAAACACACGCACAAGTATACGAAAAGAGAGAGAAGAAAAGAAAACTAGTCATTTTGACATCTGCTTTCACAGCAATGCACATCTAAACCTAGATTTACAATCCTCTTTACATAAGTAACAATGCCAAAGATTGTCGAAAGAGTAAGGGAGCTGCTACAAGAAGGGCAACCCGTCTGAAGCATTTGCTTTATGTTATTTTTAAAGATTTTTTTACTTGCATTTTCTCGAAATGTAGTTTTTTCATGCTAAAATTCTATCTCCTCCATCATTTACAGACCGATTTGTATTATATTTGGCACACAGGTTCCTCTTGTTAATGTTAATAGAATGAGGCCGCTTTTTTTTTATATCTTGTAAACTTTTTGAGAAAATATATAATTTTTTTTTGATTCATCGGAAGCAAAGGATCCAAAATATCTAAAACTCCTGACGTCGCTCTTTAGATATTGAATGGAAAAAACGATTTGCATAGGTTTTGAGTGATTTTAATCATAACTAAATCAGGAGATAGATTTTGAAAATTGGGTCACTTGGTTTACTGTAGAAGTTTCAATCGTAATGTTATGAGCTTAGACTTAGAATGCATTTTCCTGTAAATTACATTTTATTGCTAAATCATCAAGAGAAAAAACTCCCAATAAAAGTTTGCTAATATTAATGTGAGATGTCAAATATTTCATAAAGACAGTAATTCCTATTATGAAAAATGAAAGCCACATAGAACAAATCTATTCTGTTCTATTGGAGAAATTGTAAGAAAGGGAAAGAAACAACATCTTGATTTTTCACCAGCTTCTGCAGTCTCAGAGATGGCAACCACACAATGTTTAGGGAAATCAGCTACATCAAGAGTACTCCCCACAATAGAGCATCTTTTGTTGTGCTTTTCTGGAAATGTTTCAGACAAATTGGAAAAAAAGGAGGTAATTATGATTGTCATCTTCATCATCATTACCATCTACAGCAACAGCAACATGTTTCAGTCATCGTTATTATTATCATCATCATATAAGAAATTCATTTCGAGACTGGAAGCCCATAAAGCTGTAGCTTATCCTGTTTTTTGTCTTTGTTATTGTGAAGCAATGGGCCAATTTAGCGACCGATGAGCTTATTCTGATAAATGTATTAAAGTATGAGGGATTGTTCACTGAAGATCAATTGCTTCAAGAGATTTTTGCTCATAGGTCAGTTGACTGTAAATAACAAAAGACTTAATTTAATACAATGTTCTGCCACATAAGTGAAATTACTCTCAGCAATTTATGCATCTGTGAAAATACAAAATGGAACATCAACATACGTAAATTGTTTTACTTTTCTTCACAGACTTGTTGAGTATTCAAGAATATCACTCTCTGCTGGGTTTGCTCTGTCCTGATTTTCCATTCCAACTTGTGCAGAAGACGGCCAGGTTTGTCTAAATATCTTTAATTATGTTTGCTTTGTTGTTTTATTTTAAAATGTCTTCATCTATTTGTATGCGTTTTAATTTTAAATGTAAAATCAAATGGTGATGTAGAATAACCTTAATAGTCTAAATCAATAATCTTGATGTATTCATTCAATAATCCTGATGGCTAAAATCAATATTTTTTATGGATTTCATCGATACTCTTTATGGATGTAATGAATTATTTTGAAGAGTTTCATTAATAACCTTGATGGATTTACTGGCCTTGATGGATTTTTCCAATAACCTTTATTTTTACATGCTTTACACTTTCATTTCACCATGTTGTGACAAAGGACTTCGCTTCTAAAGTTTATTTATTACCATACGGAAAATTCTATGTACTTGCAAAATTTCAAATATCAAGACATAATTTCAGATTTGAATTATGGAAGAGTAAGTTTAGATCATGATGAGTGTCAAATAGGAATCAGACCAAACCTTCTTAGTTTGTATCATCTTATACCATAGACAGAAATAATTTTGATATGGATTGCATCACAAGAAGTGAGTAATTTACTTCAGAAAAATAAATACGAGGGCAGATTTTTTTCGGGTTTATCCTTCACCAATAAAAAAAAAGAAAAATGTTTCTATCATAAAAGGAAAACTGCAAAGAAGAAAAGTAAAAGTGTAAACTGAAAGCAGGGAAAGTTGTCAGATAAATTGAAAGGAAGATGAATTAACATATGAATCAACCAAGAGAGTGTAGGGGAAAGAATGTAGAACTAATACAAAAGATTGGGAGAGGGATAGAGAAAAGACAACAACAAAAAGAAAAGAAAGACTGAAAAAATGAAAGGAAAGAAATGGGATGAATGTAGAAACTTCTGAATGTAATTTCTTTCTTTCTTTCTTTATCAGTTGCCATTCTACGTTCCGGTGTATGGGTTTAGATGTCCGAAATAATCTTTCGTAATTTATTTCTGCCATTCTTTTACTTGATTCATGTTTAGTTCATACATGAAATTACTGTTATAGATGCTTCAGACTAATGGTGTCAGTGTGAAGTTGATCAAATTGATTGATGTTCATAAATTCTGTTTCATTTTGTATTTTTGCAGGATTGTTTTAATAGACGATGCTCTGGACTGTCTCATTTCTTTTTCTGACTTCATTTATGCCTTCCAAGTGCAGTTTTATTATGAAGGTATTGTAGGGATTTGTAACACATTATAATCCTTATGTGGGTCTTGATGACAGTACATCAATAGGATAATTGATATGGTTTTTGCGACACATGGTGTGTAGACCATAAATGACTTTAGTTGTTTCAATGGTTATTGTACGAAAAAACCCAATATCATTCCCCAAAACTCCTTCCCACCCTGTTTACCACCTATAACTTGGATCTACATTGTGGTGCATATACATAAAACATATACACATACAAACACACTCACACTTACACTTACACACAATTGCACAAATTACTTGCATTATGTATATACAAATAAGGATGCTATATATTTTCATATACATCATCCAAATACTTGATATTACAGCTCTTGACTTACTAACAGACTAATTTTGATCTGTCACATTCACTTCAATAGTTTTGTATGCCTGCATGTTTATTCTTATGTCTATAACTTCACTAATCTATTGATTAGCAAAGTTTTAATGCCGCAGATGCTGATAAAAAAAAAATATGAGTGGTTTGTTGGCTGTATTAATAATTATAACAAGCTCCTCGTATTCTTTCTTACTATCTAATTTATTGTGCCCATAAGCAATCATTGCTTATCTTTTATGTAAGCAGTTAAAGGGCTGTACATACATTTTAAGTGGCGGTTAGGCTGCCGGACTGGGGATCATGAGGTCCCGATGCTGTGTTCCTTGGGAAAGACACTTGACATGTTTTTCCCCACTCTACCCAGGTACAAATGGGTACAAGCACTGGAATAAAAAGTCTTTGTCAGCCCAGAATCCTGGCCAGGAGGGGATTATTATCACATGTTCTGCTTCATGCTATTGAAACCGGGATAAGCTCGGGCTCTCTGGGTCGTAACGGCCTTGAAGGAACTTTACACGCATTTTAAACTCTCTCTCAAACACCAAGATTGCACCATATGATAGACTAGGATCTCATTGATCAGCAAATAAAACCCTAAAAAGTAGGGACTCCCAACAGCTGATATTTGCTGCAGAGGAAAAAGATGTAAAATTATTTTTCTTCGAATCCAAGAATTAAATTGTCAACATCTTTGCTGAAATTGAACAAAAACCCAAAGTTTGTCTTCAAATATTACAATCAGCACAAGAAAAAAGCCTAGAACTGCTTAATTGGCGTAGAATTTTTGTAGCACTACATAGACTGCACCAATTGACGTCTGGCAAATATGGTCATAGTGTTTTCTGTATTTCTTTACCTTTTTTAAACGTGCATGACCACCTTTTGTCAATTTAAATCTACATACATGTATATATATTTGTAAATAATCCACAAAGCTGCTTGAAATCAAGCTGTGCTCTAGTCAATTCAATATAGATGTGGCTGGCTGTGTCATATATTATGTAGTAGAGTTTAGATCAAAGACTTTTACTTTTGTTTACATGAATCATTTTCACCCTCAAATTTAAATGAAATGATGGAACGCAAATAATACTGCGGAAAATATGCAATAGCCTTTCACTTATCCTGTGACCGAGTCCGTCGTTCATAGGTAACACAACTCATGATTGAACAAACATCTCCTCTGTTTTATTGTTTTCATAAATGCATATCCTCTCAGCTGCAGCAACGCTTTCCATCCCAGATCTAACACCCCTCCTCAGCAAAATGAATCCCATCCTCTTGAAAACGTCACCCTAATTTTCTTTTACATTTACAGTAATTACTATGACATGACTGACCATCATTCTTTATTTTTGTAGTTCCCTTCCTGCAGCTCAACAGTGATCCTCCCCTCCTAACAGTCCCCACCTCTTATGCAATGTAGATCTTCATCCTACTTCTCAATGTTAGCTTCCTCCAAAATCCATTTCTATCCATTGGGAAGAAAGATTTTTGTAATTTCTAATGTCTGCACACTTCAAATAGCTGCCACTCCTCTTGTTCAGACACCATATGCCATTATGAACATGTGAAATGATCTGCTTTTGGTATCAAAATCCCTTTGTCACTGGTTGCTAAACTCAGATGAAAGTTTCAATTTCCTTTGTACTTTTCACGCTCCACTTCATTCTACTGTGTGAAAGAGATGGACATATATTATTTTGACATATTTGACATTTGATATAACCCTCAGCACGATTCCCCCTGATTGGTCAACACTGAACATGGTTTAATTCTATAAACTGGAGGTCACACCCTCCGTTTAGGCTGACTGTTGGTGTGCAATGTGATTGGCCACTGATATCTTGTCTCAATCACTGTTTCTTACATGTGGATGGAGCTTGTTACGAAAGTAATTGACAATTGTCCAGAAGTTAGGTCACGCAATGATAAGAGCCTTTGGCGTTGTCCATTTTGCTGAGAGTACAAAGCCTGCATTGTGTGGTTTTTGTATCTCTTTATAAGAACTATCGAGTATGTGTTAGACTGGGCATTGAACTATCTCTTTCACCCCTTTAGAAAAATAGACTCTCTCTGTTTGGCGTGGCGTGAGTTTATCAACGTAATTGCTGTAGGTAAATGATTTTGGGCATCATTTTGTAGATAATAAGAGAGTAAATCAGCTTCAAACATGATGTAGTCTTTAATGAAGAAAAAAATGTATAGGCGTAATTATCAAGCTAATATGAGAAGAACAGGAATAAGGTTCTCGCTGTCCAGCCGGGGTCATACCTAGCAGGTTTGGTGCACGGACAGCCTAGAACATGTGGAGACAACATAGCAGTTCTGGTGTTAAAGGGTTTATGAAATCCCTTTTAACATTCCTATTCCAGCCTAGTTTCAAATCTTTCTGAAATGTCAAAGAATATTTTTAAAATCTTTTTTCTTCGCTTTCAGAATTCCTTGAAAAATGTGCTGAAATCTATCATGGCATCTTGCAAGTCATGCACAGCCCCAGAGACCCAGTCATTGTCCCGAGCTCAGGGGGAAACGATGCCAAAGTTCATCAAAATATCCACTTACCGGCTGATGGAGTTGATGCCATGCAGTTTTTTAGAGCCGTTTATCCCATTTTGGACAGAGTGGAGTACAGGTAGGCAGTCAATAAAAGGGTTTTGTCTTCTGTGGATCAAACAGAGCCATTCCTTTCTTGTTCACATAATTTTGACAGTGTTTAGGGTGGGGGAGAGGGGGGGGGTAGAATTCTTCTTTTTCAGGATTGATGCCATTTTGTAAGTGTTCGATGATAAATGAAAGTTATTCCTTTTTCATTTGCTAAATCTTCATAGTAAAGTTCCTTCAAGAGAGCCGGGGCTTATCCCAGTTTCCATAGTGTGAAGTGGAACAGGCGATAATAATCCCCTCATGGACAAGACGTTAGTCTGTTGCAGATTTTTGCTCCTAAGCTGATGCTGGTACCCATTTGCACCTGGGTGAGTTGGAAAAATGCATGTTTACAGTCTTTCCCACGGAACACAATGTCGGGCCTAGCATTGCTATGATTTGAACGCAGGACCTCATAATCCCAGGTCTGGCAAGTTGGGCTTTTGTTGTTGTTGTTGTTGATTTGATTTATAATTTTTTTTTTTTTTTTTTTTTTTTATTCCAGTACCCCAAGGCTTTCATCTCTCAAGGAAATTCTCTACAATGTCCAACGTATCTCGTTCTATGAGTTCCTAATGTCCATCGCAAAGTCTGAATCAATAAATTTTCATATTGGTGAGTTTTCAGAACGGATGAGAATTGATATCCAGTCAGAGGTTGCTTGACACCACTGGTACTGGTAGATCTACTTTTTTCCCCTTTTAGCTCTTTTGCATGTGTTCTTTAATCTAAAACTATGTATTTGTATGTATTTGAAGAATTAATGGCTTTTCCTGTCCTTGTGCTAATACTGTAAAAGTTATTGAATGTTACTCTTTCCATGTTGTGTATCATAGGACAATGATAGCTGTTCCCTTGCTTCTTATAAAGCAATAAAGTGAGTGATTAATTGGACCTAATCACTCAAATTAGCATGCCTTCACACCTACAATGACTGTTTTCCCCCCAATTCACCTTGAAAAGATCACTATATCTGTTGGATAGGGATGTGAATTCTTAAATCTACTGTAAGAATGACAGTAGTGCTCAAAGTTGGCTTACAGTTACAGCAGTGTTGATAAAATAAAATGGAGCATCTGACTACCACTCGGGAAATGCGAGTTTGATTCCCAATCTGTAATTGCTTTTTTGAATAGCTAGTAGCCATGTCTATTCAGACTTAGTGAAAAGTAAAGTTGGCATGGAAAGCAATAGCAAACCACCAGACTATGCCAAATACCTAGAAAAAAAGCACAACTCTATTCCTGGTTGTTCTGTGCTCCTGTCTGGGTATGGGTACCTTTTATTTACTGCAACATTATCCATTATCATTAGATAACATTGTAACAGATATATTCTTATGCAAAAGAGAAATCTGCGTTCAAGGGCAGTTTTTTTCCCTCTTGTTCTCTTCACCCACTTTTTAATGTGTTTCATGTATTGAAAACTCTTCGCCACAGAAGCCAAGTCCTATGACCCCAGGTCATTTACGTGCATTTGATGATTCTTTTTCTGCAGGTCGATTGCCACCAAAATCTGAGCTTTTGGAAGGAGCAGACATCGAATTAACGTCGTAAGTAGCAGTGTATGACGATATGCCCGTTGATTTTCTTTATCTGGAGATTGAACTAAAGAACCGGAATAACTAACTTAAAAAAATGTTTTATGATTCTAGGACAAATTTTAAATCTGAAAAATCACCTTTGTTTCTTTCTGTGCATTGGTTTGTTTTCCCTTATGTGTGAAATACCTGGAGAAAAATGTTCAACATCTTGTCAGAAATTTGGATACTGTTAAGGAAAACTCATATATTTCATTTGATTTAACCAATGAAAACAAACAAAGCATTTTTTGCCTCAGCAAAGAACAACCTAGCAATGACATATCAATGCCATTTAGATAATATTAATCATCCTATACAATTAACTCAAAAACAGAACAGTCTGAATTTTTTGTTCTGACTTCTCTATTTTTCAATTTGTTTTAATGGGCTTGGGTTTCAATCTATCTAGTCCTCCACACTTTGACATATGCATTCCGTTCTTTAATTGACTAACTTATCTAGACTGATAAATCTACTCAATCTTCCTTGTGTTTAGAAATTAAATATTTTGATCCCCTTCATGATCAGATATTTTCATGGTACATATAAATTTTGAGGGAGCATAGTATCAGATACTGCATTTTTTTGTTGCTTGTATCGAATCTGTGACAAAAATATTTATATTAGACAATGTATGATTAGTTGATACACTCAGAAGTCGCTGGGCTCGCAATGTATTTAATGGAATCTTAATGCTGCTATTGGCTTGTCTTGACTCTGTTGTTTCTTGTCCTCCTTGCAACCTTGACCTTGGGCTGGTGTCACTATAACGCATACACTTCTCTTGGCCATGGGCTGATGTCACTATAATGCGTACGCTTCATTTGGCCTTGGGTGCTGGGGTCACTATAACGTGTACGCTTCTCAGACGTCAGGATGCATACGAACTTCATGCACACTGTAGATGCATGAAAAAATATCTTTGACAAGATGTAGAAGTAATTTTATTTGATGTCTTATGTCACGCTTGTATCGTTTTGTGACATTTCTAGTCTTGTGTTCTTCTTTTGTGATTCATCTGAAATGGACTAAAAAGTGTTTTTACTTTTTCTCAATTGCAATTTTTTTTTCTTGTTTACTTTTATTCCACACAGCTTTTAGCCAAAATGTATCTAGCATTGTAAACCCAATGCATGGTAGGGCCAGGGACAGGAGATTGATCAAATCTTTTCTCTTTTCCCTGCACAAAAAGATATTTGATACTGTAACAAATATTTCATCATATTTTTAAAAAATAGTTGCACCCTATGTGTTGTTACAAGCTTTCTGTCTGTTCCCAGAGAATTTCAAATTTTCATGATTTTCTTGTATACACATGTGCACAGTTTTCTTAAAGCCATATTTCTCGATGCGTCTAGAGTCTTTATCAGCAACATTTTCATCCATCTCTTCATCTCCGCTCATGCGAGGCCATAAAGCTAATAATACAGATATCATTGAGTCTGAGGCATAACATGTCTGTACTAGAACAGGTGGTAAGGTTTATGTGTCTCAGATGCAAGCAATAAGTTTTTTTTATCAGTGCAAATGATGACAAATCTTGTTTGATTATAGTGTAAGAGCAGACAAACCAATATGGCTGTGGTATAAGAGTTGACAAACTACATAAGAATCTCGGTATAACATACCCGTGATGCAATGTATTCTCTGCTACAAAGTATGTTTTTTCAGATCCCAAGTCCAAAAGTTTTTTTTCTTCAAGAATTGCCTGGTCCATAACGTACTCTTCTAGAATGTATTTTTGGATGCAACTAACCATTTTCAGAGTTTATGTCATTTAAAAACCTTTCTTTCCATAAAACAAGGTGGATAATCTTATAACTATAAGTCCAATGTCAGTGGACCTTCTTTTCCCAGAATCCTTCGATGGCATAATTTGAATGAGTGGTATAGGTGTTGTAATGTTTGCTATGGCTTGGATTGGCACCTTTCGCCTTGTAGGTTAAACCAGATGTTCCCACCTTGACTGTATGTCTCCCCTCATTTTCTGGTATACCCATAACCGGAGATTATTGTTCCATGTGGCAAGGCGCCATTCCCTATCGCAACCAAACTTAGAGACAATGTTAGATTGCGTCAACAAGGTTAATCAGTTGGCAACTGTCGTAGCCTCAAAAAGGAACAAAAATCAGTGACTTTTCCCGCAAATAAAACCTCTCTCGTTAACCTCTTAAGCTACCACACCATTCATTTGTTTTGTGAATGTTTTAAAATCTTTTTTTTATGTTGTTTTTACCTGCAAAGAATGAGTACATTGATTGATCTTTGTGTATACGAGAAAGTTTGTGTTCGTTTGGCTTGTCTAAATGTTTGAGTAACCCAAAACTCACAAAAAAAAACCCAACAAAACAAGCCACCCATGCAGACCTAGCTCACATCAGGTGACATTGTTTTGCTCATGGAATAAAGGGAGCTAATGCTGTTTTAATAGGGCATTAATCGGATGAGTCTCCTTTGAAATCACAGCTACAACTAACATCAGCTAAAAAGTACTAATTTTGTGGTCTGAAGGGGAGTATGCAATATTGAGATTCTACAATAACGTGACTATAGTATAAGAGTTGAAAACCTAATGTGACTTTAGTTTAAGAGTGAATTGACGATTGTGTAAGAGTTGACAATCGAATTGACTATATTGTTAAAGAGTTGACTATAATGTAAGAGTACTAAGAGTGGACAAACTAACATGGTTACAGTTTAAAAGTTGATTAACTAATGTGACTGTAGTGTAAGAGTTGACAAGCCAACAAACTAACACGAGTGTAGTTATATGTTGAGATGCAACTGTTATCATAGCTACGGTGAATTTGGTGTTAATAAAAGTTGTTTGTCTCTAATGTTAGAGCTAAAATATCTTCAGCATAAAGCGTTGCAGTGTTGATTTGTTTCTGGCGCAACAAGCGACTCAGCTTGTGTGTCTCTAGTGTGAGAGATAGAAGAGTCTGAGCTTCTTTGATGTTTCAGTTGAGATTATCTTATGGTGTCTCCAAAGTAATCGGTGACAAAAATATATTTTCAAGACTCTTGTTATCTTTTGCGTTGTAAATTTGTCATGTTGTGGTGTTTGTAACGAGAATCTCTTGCAGCTTATCCGAGACTTGTTTCCACACTTAAACTATAACAATAGCAGCCAAAGGCAAAGATAACTATACCAAAAATAATCAATATGCCAATCTGCCAAAGTTCCAAGCAATGCTCTGGACTTCAAACATAATATTACCTAAGCTGGTTATTATTGTTTATTTTTTGTTTCTATTCTAACATGTTAAAAGCCTGATTTTTTACTTTTTTAAAAATATTTTGCACATAAACTTTCTGCACCAGCTGTTTGATTCATGTGAAATAAAGAACATTTGTTGTCATGTCAACAGTTTCATAATCCCTCTGTAACATTTATCCTTTAAATTTGTGGTTTTGTCTTCTTTTGATATACCCTCATTATCCATTTAAAATTTTTACATATTGTGATGGGAAGAAAAATTACATACTGCTTTTCAAGTGAGGACACAAAAACTTCTAGAGAAACATTTGTCATTGGTCATTCAAGATGATAGTAATTCCTGTTAACAACAAGAATTCATCTTAGCATAACAAATCGCGAAATTTAATTGTAAGGAAAAACTAAGATTTTGTGATTAACACACATGTTTTAATTAGAAAATTAAATTGTTTAAAACAAGAGAAGAATTATCTTAATGTAAATTCTCCCTGTTAATAGTTAATATTAATGAGTTAATGAGTTAGTGAGTTAATGTCTTACGTTCTGATTATGATATCATTCTCTAAATCTTACCACTTCCTATTCTGTGTTCTATGAAAAACCAGAAATTTTTTACTTTTTCCTCTTTGCTTAATGAAACATTTTTCAGAAAGCAGACAAAGACGCATAAGGGTATGGTTCGAACTCTCCCTTCACTTTCCTGTTGACCTCTAATGATTTTTTTGTCATGAGTTTTCTTTTCTCTTTTTTTTGATTGATCCTATTTATTTCAGCGCAGTTGTTTTCTTTTTTTTTACTATTTAATCAGATTCTGTTTTATAGAGTAGTCAAAACCGTATTGTGGCAAAAAAAACGAAAGGATTTAAATAAGCTTTGTTTTGTTTTATTTTGTTTTTGTTTTTATTTTTTTTATTTTTTTCCCCATAAACAAACTATAGAAAGTGAAAATTAAAAATCGCTTTGAAAATTAATAACCAATTAGCAATTTGTAAACTGGAGAAATGAGGAAGTTTTAATATGGATTAATATAATATCTTATCAGATCGAAATAATTACATGTGTAATGTAATAAATGACTTATTTTACGTACCTGACAATACTGTTTTAAGGTAAACCTGTTTTACATTTAATTCAGTAAATTGCATCATTACCAGCATATGAGAGAATTTCAATGTTTTGAATGTTTTATAGTTTTAGAGGAACTGTAAAGTTAAGCTGTTTGTATTACAATACTTAACTTGTCTAAGATCTAATTCTGGAAAAATTACAGAATATTTCCCACTTATTTTTATATTAGTATTCACTTATATGCTTTGTTTCCCTTTTTTCTTTTTTTTCCCAATTGGTGATGGCATTTGCCGTCTTTAACATTATTAGGAAAATTTGATTGAAAAAAAAATGGAATTTGAAGTAAAGTTATAAGCTAGAGTTTGTTTAACATTTTACCTAATGTGTATGAATGTATTGTTTTGCTTTCTGCTTTACTATGATAATATAATGCTGATACTTTAGACTCTAGTTAGTGCACCTTTAGTAGCAAACTCTTTTGCAAGTCTTGCCTCTGTCGGCTTTTCCATGTTCCATGACAACTTTTACATCTTCTGATATGTCTAGTTTAACTCTAATGTTCATAATGGTTTTTATTTGACTGACTGAAAAAAAAGAAAAAAAGAAAGCAAAATGAAAAAGAGTAAGTGCTTCAAGTGACAGAATTAAATTATGTGTCTGTGAAAGTGAGCATGAATGTGTACTATAAATCACAGAAAATTTTAAATATGGGAAATGGGCAGGAAAAAAAAAAATCATCAGGGGGAGAGACAGATAAATAGATAGATAGATAGATAGATAGATAGATAGATAGATAGATAGATAGATAGATAGATAGATAGATAGATAGATAGATAGATAGGTAGGTAGGTAGGTAGGTAGGTAGGAGAGAGAGAGAGGTAGAGAGAGAGAGAGAGAGAGAGAGAGAGAGAGAGAGAGAGAGAGAGAGAGAGAGAGAGAGAGAGAGAGAGAGAGAGAGAGAGAGAGAAGCAGAAGATTTTGAGAGGCCTTTTTTTTAGAGTCATGGGTTTTATCTGAGACTGAGAGAGGAAAACTATGTCCCACTCTTTCTTCCTCACATCATTAAGTCAGCATGTGCCAAGCAAGTCACCCCCGAGCTCCAAATTCCTGCTTGTAGTGTGAGAACCTCTTGTCTCCATTGGGTGATTTTCCCTATTTGTTATAATATATCAAAATCACCACGTCTTGACATCATTACCTTCCCTGCAGTTCATTCTAATGTACATATTGTCTTTCTTATTTCCAATCTATCATTCCCTTGATAAAGTGTACTTTCATACCATTGGTCTATTGTTGTGTTATAAAATCTCTTATCATCAGTCAGTGCCATTCTTTCAATGTACAAGTACAAAACAAGGCATGCGTGATATAACTGTGATCTCATTGCTATACACTTAGAGCAGCAAGTATTGATCTGTTATATCTTGTACATTTGTAGCTTGTTGAAGTTAACATGTCACAACTGCAGATTAAAAAGGTTCGAGCTAAAAAAAAATTGATGGCAAAAAGTTAACAGGTTCCAAACTTTATACTTTCCTCACAAGTACTTATAATTATAATAAGTTGAATCAATTTCATGGTTTTTTTTTAGTGTTTTAGTAAGTGGAAATGCGGGAGTAAAATCTGTGATGTCAGTCATCTCACAAGTAGGTCTAGCCTGTTAGAAGTTGGAAGCGTATTAATCTGGAGTCGTGATATTTCTGTTACTCTATGTGGGTGTCATTTTTATTATTTGCAACGGATGTGACTTCCAGTCAGTGTTGAATTTCGTTTTGGTAAAAAAAAACCTTCAAAATAGACAAATTTTGTAGTTATACATTAAGAGAGCCAGATACATACTTATAATTTATTTATGCTGTATTGAATGATAACATAATTACACAGGATTCAATTTTTGTTTGCTTCTTGTTTCAAGGATTTAGCTTTAGATGATCTTATTCATGTTCTCAGTGACCTACCCAGTAAAACTAGTGACAGCAGGGTGGTAAGGATAAAAAACATTTATAAGATAAATTCAAAGCACTACATATAATGTTTTACTCCTCTTTTCGTTTCTTTTCCTCTTTCAATCACTGCATGAAACTTGTATCCTGTGTAATTCTCTCGTAAAGAACTGCCAAAAAATCCTGCCAAACACATATATCATAATACATTCTTCCCATATGAAGACCGGTTATATTTTCGTTATATTCTTGAATTAAAAAGTGTCTGTATAACAGTTGTTATTGACCAAAACTGCACCCTATAATAAATTTCGAATCCTGACTTAAATCTAAGAGTAAAATAGATGAAACCTCACGAGGATGTGTAAAAATCACTCTGTGCATGTTTAATTATTCATTCCTTCTCTTTCATGGGGATTTTGTCATTATTAAATCACTCTAAAAAAATAAAATGCACAGTTCAATTTTATTTCAATTCATATGTTTTTCTTTTCCTTAACTAATACAGCATGAGATCTGTCTCAGCTTCAAAAAAGAAGCCAAGATGTTAATATCACATCTCACATAGATAAACACTAATATCTTCAATTGAAGAGATCATTTCAATAGTGTGCCTAAGTCACAATTACATCATTTAGAGAAAAATGCCAAAAACCATGGACTTTGGCACTGTTGGCTTTGGGAATTCCACGTTTTGAACAGTTGTAAACGTGATATACTTTTATCGTATCGCTTTCACACTTTTCAGGAAGCATGATTTCCTTTTATTCCCTAGGATTATCTCTCTGTCTCGTTTTTCACGAAAATGGACATAGGCACACTATTGAAATGACCCCTTCAATTAGTAAAGACAAACAGTGAGACAAGCAAGCATTTCAAAAGTGACGCACAGGATGTGAAGAAATAAATCTTGAAGCCCTATAGGGACAAAAACGAAAAAAATACACAGGAATTTACAGAAGAAGAAAAACAAGTGGGCACCAGATAGAATCGAACCTGTGACCTCAGAAAGAGGTCAATAATTAAACGCCCATTTTGTAGAAGACTTCCTCAAATGAAAACGATCTTGGGATCATTTAGAACCTACATGCAAAATATGGTAACTCTTAGTGGCCTGACAACAGAGCCTTGTGATGAACATAAAACGACCAACTCAGAATTATACATATAGATTGTATATTTGCATACAGATTAATGAAAGTAATTAAACACAGGTCATATTAAGTTTAACTGCTATAGGGGGTGCTTTTCATTATGTTTTTTTTTTCTTCTTTTGTTGTGGGTGTGGAGGCAAGCAATTATCAATAAGTGGTAGAGAATAAAAGTCTTTTCATATGTTTCTATATTCCTGATTGTGCACACAATTTTATCTGATCTTTCTTTCTATTCCATCAAATTGTTCTAACGGTTCTATCAGTCGGTGTTGTTTGAAAATGTTCGTCTTCTTTTTTATGTCATGGCTATGTCACTCTTTTTCTGTCTGCTTGCTAGTTCTAATGTCTCTGCTGCCATTTGATTAGATTTGTTAACTTCTTTCTCACTTTGTCTTCCTTTGTCTACTTCACACTTTGCAGTGATGTGTCAGTGTGCTGCTTTCCATTCATTTCTTTATATCATTAGCCCTTCGGCATTGTGTGCTCACATTCTATATTCTGATGCCTGTACCTATAATCTGGTCAAAAGAGGTAACAGCTGTGTGTACGAATTGAAATAATGACCTTTCTGAGATGTTTCTTCTGATTGATTAGCCATATACAGTGGTCTCCATCTATGAGGCTTGTGCTCCGGAGACAACAAAATGCAACTTTTTAGCCAACTGGTCTCTAAGGCGAATACTGAAATCATAGGTGAAAGCATGCTTCTGTAATTAGCATTGGTTATGGCAGTGTAAGTGATCTGGCCAAGATGTTCCAATGACGGTGACTGCTCTGCAAAGCGCGCAGGTGTCGATGCGGACTGTACATCAGTCGTCTCATTCATCTGAGATCCAGACACTGACTGGGAACGGCTAGTAGAGATTCCAGTATTTTCTAGGCCTATGACACGATACAGATGAACAATGACATGTTCCAGATAGTGAGAACGGCATTTCTGTGATCTGAATTTGATTTTTCATTCTATTGCATTGAGTTAAGCAGATTATTTGGTCTTCTAACGAAAGAAAAAGTGGCCTCTTAGCCGGACCGAAGGTTTTCAAGGTGGCCATTTATTAGACATGATAATAAAAGAAGAAAAATTCTGCTACAAGGAAAAAAGGGGCCTTTTAGATGGACCAGCCTCTTAGGCGGTGGCTTCTTAGACGAAGACCATTGTATCTTATTATTCTTATCCTGTTCATGACTTTGTGAGGTGTTTCCTTGGTGTATATCCTTTACTTCTTGCACACAAACGAAAAACAAACGGAAAAAAAAAAAAGGAAAAAAATGTTTTCTATTAATATACCGTACTTTTAGTTTTAGATTAATATTTTCTCAAGTCCTTTTTTCCTTCTCTGTCTGTACACCTTCGCCATGCTAGTCTTGGTAGTATGTATTAAGCTGATGTTTTGCTAGGTAGCCTTGTATCCTCACATTCTCATTGATTGATATTCAGTGTGTTCCCACGAATGAGAGAGGAGGAATACAAGGACGCCTTGCAAAGTGGCTGCTCTTTACTTCTTTGCCTTTTCTCTGTGAATGATTGAGTTTTCCTGGTAGTGGTAGGTTCTCAGTAATTCTGGCCATGTCAATGCTCACTGCTTGATAGTACTTCCATCATTCAGTTTTCCTTGTCTCAAAGTTTCATGGCTTTTTAAATCAAAATTTCATTTTTTTTAACAAGCAAATTTGCCTTATCAATACTATCATTGTCCTCTGCATAACGTTGTTTTATTATGAACCAGATGCAGAGTAAAACAAGGCAGTCGAGGAAAGGAAATACCACACCTAGGTAACCTATCACTGAAGGAATGTGTTGTGATGGTGTGTCCATGTTCACCCATTCTCACTGTCCTGTCACCATGTTCAGACCTTAATATAATTCAATGTTGCGATTGTACTCCGCGGAGTAACTCAGTGTATTGCTTTCTTTGTCTTTCCTTCTGATGAGTCATGTGTCATGTTGATCACGCAAATACAAATGGAAGGCAGACACTTCATATATTGCTTTCACTTCTATTCTTCTCCCACCCGGAGCTCAGCTTCATTGTTATATAGTTTCTGTCAACATGCCCTTCTTAACTAGCGGGCGGTTGGCGGGTGCTCCTGGTAGGTCCTTCGTCTTTCCTTTCACTCTTTCAGTTTTCTTTTATCTTGCTGTTTCCTCTTAATTCACCCTGAGATCACCTGAGATGGTGGATGGGGTAAATTTCAATTAAACAAACAAACAAAATTCCTCACTAACTTTTGAAATGACCTCTTATTGTGGAGAAGATTCAAGTCTTTAAATAAGTCAGTCAAACGTTTTCTCGCTTTTATGAAGGATGATACCCTGATTTGTTTTCTTTTGTTCTTAAATGAAGATGAAAAGGAATCTCCTTGTTGGGTTGTTTGTTTTTGCAGTGTTACTGTTCAATATAATTGAAAATCCATTGTACCGTCATAAAGATACAGCATAATTCTTGTCAACTTGAAAAGATTTCATTGTGCAGAAGAAACTCCCTTCTAGTTGAGTAGGCCTGCCATCCGTTTTTGTTGATGAATCTTGCTGTTACATTCTCACATTATTATCACTTATTGAATTGGCACAAACTCTTTCATAAATTCCTATTTAACCGTCCTTATCAGGGTTATCACATTATCATCGCTCAAGATAGATAAATTGTCTTGTATATGTATATGTTTACTCCTTTGTATTAAAAACAAGGGCTTGCATATTCTGATTCAATTTGTAATATTTTAATCATTTTCTCTTGGAAAGAAGAGGGACTCGGTAGTCCAGAGGCAAGATGGTGACCTCTCAACCAAAAGATAGTGGGTTCGAACCCCGCCAATGGTTGAAAAAAAATTCTCAATTTTTTTCGAGCAAAATCTACCTCAAAATCCAGGTAGGTGGATCAACACCTAGTCCCATCGGAGATGGGCGATAACAAGGAGGCCTATGTGCAGATCACAACACTGTGCATGTTAAAGATCGGGCAAAATTAAAAATCTTACCAAAAACACTGAGATCACCTTAGTCGTGGATGTGAGTAAATCAAATCAAAATCAAAACGTGGAAAGAAAGATATCATAGTGACCATTTGGTGGCAATGGCAGCAAGTCTTGAATGAGTGGAGGCGTGTGAAAGAGAATCTTTGTTGGTCTGTCAGTGTTAGGTGGAACTTTTATTGATTAGATGAAAAAGTAACACAAGAGGATAAAAGCAAATTTTTTTTGAGACGTCTCATTATATTGTGATTGCTTGAGTCTCGTTATTATGTGACGTATGTATCTTGTATGCTTTTGCTTCCTTATGTGCCATAAATAATTGTTGTATTTGTTTGTTAAAGTGTTAGTAGACAGATATTGTATGTTGACAGTTTGATATTTTTTCCTTTTTTTCTTTGTTTATTGCTGTCTGTTTCAGAGTTAAAATAGGTATTGGCTGCTTTACAGAAATTTTGATCACTAACATTTTGTTGGTTCATAGTTTGATGTTATATAGTTTTCCTATTGATTCACATTTTCAAATTATGGACAAAGATAACTAAAGTTAACTTGTGTTCTTTGTCGAGAAATAGCCCAAGAATTGTATTTAAAGAATCTTCAAAGTATAAAATGTGAATTTCTCTTGTAAAAATAAGAAAAACACCTTAACTTATAGGTGGAAACAGCAGAATATGTTTTATTTTAGCATCAACAGTTTTTTAAATACATTGTATTCTCACAATTACATTTTCTTGTTTATGACCATGAATATTAATCAACATGTCTTACCATTACAAAAATATTTTAAAATTTAAAATCACTTGCAATTTTTTATGTCAAGTAACGATTTCTTTTTAACAATTTCTTTTGTACTTTTACTTTCTTTTGCATGTTATAAAAAAGCCCAAACTTAATAACTTGCATATCTTGAAAGAGAGAGTTTACATTATTATTATTAATAATAAGGATAAGAATTTGCATTTCTTGCAATAGTTTAGTTAAATGCAGTGGATGCAACAACTGATATGAATGTATTAGTATTACTAGTGAGGATTTTTTTGTTGTGTCATTTAAATATTTTATAAGTTATATTGGTTATACACATATTTGTGTGTGACTGAGTGGTTTAGTGGATACTCCTCAATCTTCAGAGCACGATAAGGAAATGTCCCGTGTTGACATGAACTGCCCTTCATGTGAATGAACCCATAATACCGCACTCAATGATGAAGGCTGAACATTGCACTCTACAAGAGATGATTTTAACAAGGCAGATGGCCATGACATTGATATGTCACTTCATTTATTCTTTCCGTACCGCCTGGTAGTGCCTCAGTTGCTAGACTGTTTGGCTGCCACATAGGACATGACTCAATTTCGATCCCCATTCCAGGCCTAGTGGTCCTGTCAACCCAACAGCCAAATCAGTAGCTACCTTAAGTCTTATCAGACTCCACAAAAATAAAGGCAGCATGGAGAACATTGCTGGCATACGACCACTTTATAGTATTTTGGTAATGGGACCTTTACAATAGTTTACTTTACCGCACCAAACCCTCTATAAAGTATTATTTGTAGCTGCCTCTTAGTGTTTTAATTTTTCTCCCGAACTTTACCCTGTTCAAAATATGTGCTGATCTTGGGGTGAATTAAGAAGAAACAGCAAGATGAAAGATAAGGGGAAGCATAAAAGGAAAATTAGTAGGACCTACCAGAGATGGAAAACGACAATAAATGACGACCCCATCAATAACGAGACATACTGTAATAGTATGTATACATGATATGTGTTATTCAGGACCTGCCACTAGCACCCACCAACGACTCCTGTTGAGAAGAGATTTTATTTACCCTATCCACATCGGGGTGGTTTTAAAAAGTAGTAGCAAGATAAAAGATAAGCGAAAGAATGTAGGAAAGTAGTAGGACCTACCAGTAACACCCACTGACCGCCCATGTCTTCTGATGACAAGAGGGTTTGTTTGTTTGTTTCACTGAAATTTACTCTGTCCACGGTATGCGGTGGTCTCAGGAGGGTGAATTAAGAGGAAACAGCAAGATGAAAGATTAGGTACCCACCATTCGCCAATGGTGACAAGAGGAAACTAAAAAATAAACAAGTTCGAACATGTTTGTTACCAACACAAAAAATAGATAAATGTTGTTGTCCATTTGTGTGTGAGGATTAATCATCACAGTACCTCTGAAGAATGCAACTAGTTTGATTATGTACGAGTGAAATTGCTTCTTAATATAAACAAATGTCTCTGTACGTAATAAAAGCTCAAACAGAAAATGTAAGCAAAAATCTGTGGGATGGGATTTAGACCCAGTAATTACAGTTGCTGTTTCAATTTGCTTTCTCTACAGGCCGCTTCTAAAAGGAAATAGCCGCCCCTCATCCAGTGTCCGTGCCACCCGGCTCCGCTTGCAGTGACACTAATGGCGGAAACAACTCTAATGCCTCATCAAATCCCGGAAAACAAGCTGGCCAGAAACTTTTGCAACGTCAGCGAAATCAATATCGACAAAATTCAAAGACAGAAATCCCAAGAAGACGACGGGTTGAAACAGAGTCTGAGTCAGAATCGGACAGTTCAACAGAGTCGTCTGAAACCAATTAAACTATTAAGTAGACACTGGTTTATGTGCTTAAAAGGGAAAATGGCAAAAGGGGGAGGGGGGATTTTTGTTCATGAAAAACAGAATAGGTAATTAACCTATGTGTGTATAGATCTCTCGCTTCATTTTAAATCATACAATGAAGTTTTAACAAAACGTTTTTGTAGTATTGTTTATGTTTGGTTAAGTGTGATATTTGGAGTAACATTGTTATGGAATGGAGAGGAAATGTTGCCTTCAAGGCTACAATAATATGCTTTTCATCTGTGATTATTTCTTCAGATCTACAGCAAGTGATTAAGATTCATTTATATTGAATAAGATGATAATACAAGATTGCCTGTATACCTGTATAATGTGTGGACTTGCTTCCAATGTTTACATTGAGTCTGTACAAATTCATTTTAACCACTACCCATCTCTTTTACTTCCTGTATGGGATGATGAATAAGGACATGAAATAAATATTGACGCCCATTGAGGAACAAAGACAAGACAAATACAAAGGAATAGACTGAAAAACTCTTTTGGCACCTGACAGAATCGGAACCCATGATCTCAACGGCGGCAGCCATCTCGTCACCATGAAAAGAGAGTGAACTACAAACCATGCTAACTACATAAGGAGGGTAGTTACCACGGTTCTTAGTGCTCTCTCTTTTCATGGCGATGCGATGGATGCGGACGTAGAGATCACAGGCTCAACTTTGGTGCCGTAAGGTTTTTTTCTGCCTATTCCTTTGTATTTGTCTCGTCTTTGTTCCTATGCAATATGCGGCTAGAATATTTGTTTTATGTCCTTATTCATCACTTGCTATACAGGGTATAATTTCAAATTGTCTATGAGAATAAAATGTGTACATAAGTCTTCTTTGCTTTTGATGGGTTTTGTTTCAATTTTGTTGCTAAGCCTTGCCTATGCTATAATTTTTTATTTAAATTGAAAATCACTGCTAATTTCAATGTTATTTCCCTATCTCATAAAAGGGTAAACATTGAATTTTCAGATTTACACTGACCATAAAGAATTTTGTATTTTCAATGACAAAAAGTTTCTTTGTTAGTTTACTCATTGTATTCACTCTAAGTGAGAGGAACTCCTATAGCATTTTGGGAACTTGGTTTGAGACGTGATACTTGTTTTCAATCATCAAGTTTGCAACTCCCACAGTTAGTTATCAAAGCTCATCTCAGCCTTTCCTGTTAAGCATATCAACCACCAAATTAACCCTTACGTTTCCACCCATTTTACACCGGATGTCTTTGTCATTGCCACTCATTTTGGCTGAAATTTTTGAAATCCTTAGAAATGACTCATACATATCAGAAAAAAATTCTCATTTCTTAATTACAATAGATATTCCATATATGCAAATGAGGTCATGTGACCATGGCAGCTATCTTGGATTTGACAATTTATGTTTTTTTGTCACATCTTAGTGAAAATGACAGTGTATGGTCACAAAATACACCATTGTGAAGCATATTATGTTCTAATCATAACTTTTGGATTGGATTGTAATTGAAGTGTGAGGAAGACAAAGGAAAGGAAGAATTAGACAATAATTGTGAAAAAATACAATTATACATGTTTCATGACAAACGCAAAAAAATGCAACTGTTAAGAAAAAATACACAAAGTAACTTAAAGACAGTCATCAAGAGTGTGAAAATTTATTTTGCCAACTGTCATGTCTCCATAAGTCTTCTATTCTTGTGTTTTCTGTGGTTGTGTGTCATATATGTCTCTAGTTTTCAAATATTCCCAGTGCCAGGCACTAGCGTCAACAGCGCCATGCCCCCTTTTTACTTGTTCTCTCTCCCAAAGAACCCCATACACTGTGTTATCACTGTCAGAGTCAATAACCTTTTCAACATCTCTATCATATTCACTGCACCATGGACCATCACTATCTTAACTCTAACCTCGTCAGAGTCATGACGGTGCATAATCTGTCCACCATTGAAATCCACGATTTCGATGTTGCCAGTGGTAAACTGTAAACAAGTCGGTAAAATAGGTCAAATCGACAAATTCTGAACGGAAAAAATTCATGCAGTAGCAGCAGTCTATTACGATGCAAGGGAAACTACTCTACAAAACAATTTACTTTGTCTTATTTTATATTCCGCCTTTTAAGTGGAGCTGGTCATGTTTCGACTACAGTCGAAGTCGACAATATGGAAGTCAATCAGAACTTTCATCTATAGTCGAACACGGCAACGTAAGGGTTAAGTACGGTCGTGGATAAACTCCCTAACAACTTGAATAGACCCATCCTCATAATCTCTCATTAATTATTGTGTGTAGATTATTTTCCTTTACTTTGTCCTGTCGTCCTTACTGTGCAATTCAAATTCATTTCACTTCAGTCACATCCAACAGCTTCAGATTAGTATTAACATAGCTGCCAACCTTTTCAAATCGAAAAACAGACTTTGACTGCCCGAACTAATTCTAACTTTGCACGATGACCTGTAATATTTAAAAAAACATGATCCTTTAACTTTAAAAATCAAGAACCTTACGGCAAGTAACAAAAACTCTGGCTTTTCTGGCGAAGTGAGACGGTAATGGTGTGAACTCAGAACAGTGTCTGGATTTCCATCCCAATTTCTCAGAATGTCTGCCATTAACTTGGGGCTTCTTTAAAGTAAACACAGACTTACTGACTTAAACTTAAAGCCAAAAAAAACCCAAACTAAATACGTTTTTTATGTATTGGGTGGCAGCTATGTATTTATAATAAAAACATACATTGAGACACTGCCATAAAAATAAGAAAGAAATATCAGAAGAAAAAAAAACACAAGATATTTCAATTTCATAAAATTTATTGTTTTAAATAATGATTATATTCACTTAGTAAATGATTAGGGGGAAAGGGAGGTAATGGCAATACAGAGGTGTATGCTGTGACCCATTGCACATCAAACATCAGCCTAGGCAAGATCTCATTCTTGCTACAATTTAATTGACAGACGCGCCTTATCTAGCGAACTGTACGTCTGGGAGGCCAACAAGAAGTTGAAACATGAAAAAAAAAATCTAATTCGTACACAAACGTCTCTAGCTACTTCACATCGTGAAGACGGTACACAGAAAACAATGACTAATGATCAATCCGCCTATCATAGATATGCTACACGACAAATGACATTTCTCGATGAAATCTATATATATAATATGTATGAACATTTAATATGATGTATTATATTGAGCTAAATGTATTTATTGGCCAGATAAACAGATGATAGGTGAAATGCCACAGTATAACAAAGATATGACGTATACAAAGTGTTATTATAAAATCAACATCATGATGACCCATCAAGCATATATTTATCTTTGTCACAAGGTATGCGGGTGAGTATATGTGATATACAGAATATATATAAATCGTCGCTGTCACAAGAAAACCCTGAACTCCAGCTAGTGATTCTCCCATTAGTAAAATAGATGTCAGTGCATGCACCTCCTAATAGTAATGCCATAACCTAATTCTAAAATCCACCACTACAAGTTATAACTATAACAAAATCACTCATCCTCAATGGTTATTAACTGGTACTTCTTTATTTATTTACGCCAGACAAACTACTCCCACTTACCAATATGTTTTTCGAAGCGACACCAACGATTCAGAAAAAAAAAAAAAAAGAATCCACACACCCGCACACACATACAATTTCAAGACTTCAATTAAAAGAAAACAAAACAACTGACATTATACAACCCTAGACCGTTGTAATGAGTTTATGACATAATTATTGACGTAGACCTACTTAAGACGTTTTTGCCCATAATAATATAGCCTTGATCTTGGCATAGACAAGAATGACAAAACATTGAAGAGAATGTAACATGGAATGTAAGAAACAAGACAAGACCCTAGTCCAAGAAGCCTAGACTGACATAATATATTTCCGTTGAAGATACTATAACAAGAAAGGAATAGACTTCTATTTTTAATGTTTAAAAAAATCTAAAATATCTTATGAGCATTTGTCTAATCATAGCTACCGAGAAACGAAAGCTTGAAGAGCTTTATTACGGTGATGGAAACGGGGGCCAAATGCAAAAAGTATGGCAGTATAAATAATAACACATGAAATGAAAACAACAATATAATAATATTTAATAATAATAAAGGAATGAGTTGGTTTTTGTGTGTGGGATAAACATGAAAGTTTACCAGCAACAAGAATGAAAATAGGGACAAAACAACAAGGTGGAAAATAATACAAATTCAATTTCCAAATGGCAACAAAAATAACTTATAAACGATTGAGTATCATGTAGAAATTGACAACAACAGAGGGGTGGGTGTGATGTGTTATTAAGAGTTTGAATTAAAGCAGAAATGAAAACAGGGACAAAAAATGAAGATTTCAAGTTATAAGATTTTTTTAAACAAGAGGCATAGTTTTGGTTACGGTACATACATACTCATAAATTCACATGTCATCCCCCCCCCTTCATCCTTCATTTATTAATTGCTTTAACGGCATCGGTTTGTGCATAAGAGCATATCCCTCCATATTGTTTTTCATCATCACCGTATTTGTGGCTAATTATAAGAGAGTTGCTGTATAAATACACTTTAGATAACAATAGAAGAAGGTTACATATAATGAGAGATAGTTTAGATACACCATAAATAAGTTATCAATTTATTTGTACCCCGGTATATGACATCTAAGCCATGCCAATGAAGAATGAAAACAAAGAGTTTTTTGGGGTTTTTGTTTCAAAAGAAAGAAACGATAATTCTTATTACTCCCACATTCAAATTCAACTTTGACACTTAGTTTTAACAGTGAATATCTTCTTTCAATGATTTGAATATTGTCCCAAGTAATTTCATCTCGTCATATGTCATGTCAAGTAAGTATATCTGACAGCCAAGCCTTGACATGAGAGCTTTGGCCTAAGCTCAAACCAGTTTTCATGAAACCAAACGTCGTGTGCCTCTCGTTCTCCTTGAGCCGCCTACAAAAAACCCCAACAAAAATACATCTTCCTTGACAGTCTTAACGTTCCACGACTGATCTGACTGCGAGTGGGGCTTTTTTTATAAAGAAGACAGCGAAGTGAACAATTTTGTTCCACTAAACGCAGGCCAAAATGGTAGTGGATGTACAAATCGCCCAAGTTTTCTTAATATTTTTCTCTTCATCACATTTTCTTTTTCGGATTCTTTTATTTCATTTTTTTTAATTTCGATTTTATTGTATCATCATCTTTCCCCTAAATTTTCCTTTTCTACCCTTGACATGAACTTTCATTCACATTGCAACATTATAAGCCTCTACTCTCTTCTATTTTTTATTTCAAAATCTATGAATATCAAGGGGGCCGCTATCCTGCATTAACTGGTCAAGCCAGTGGTACAGTTTCCAATGCTGACTGCTTTCGCCCACGGGTCTGTCTCACGGAACAGTAGTTTGAAAACGGCCCACGCCCATTTCATCAGATTTGAAAAAATAACCTCAAATATGAAGAGACACACTTTTAAGTGCAACATTCTCTACAATTCGCTGAGAAATTCCATTCTGTGCTTTAAGGGCAGTACTTCAGTCTTACATAACTTATTTCAACACTGATATAGGCAGACCTATTTTAGGGAAGTACACACATACCAATCAAATTTGTCAAGATTCATGACAATATGGTCATACACACAAGACTAGGGTGTGAGATATTAGATAACACACAATATTTTTTCCTCTCTAGCAGCAAATATCACACATGCTCTTGACATCACACTAAACTAGTTGTACTGGAAAGGTAACATGTGAATCATGCAATTGTGAAAGTAGCTACACATTAGGGAGGTGGGGGGGGGATAAAAGATGATGGATGATGTCTAAAAGGGTTACAACATGGATGGCTAGCTAATTATAGAAACACAAAAAAGCATTCTGTGTCACATTCAATAGAGAGAAAAAGGTGTTCCCATAGAGAACCAGAGCAAGCTACAAAGTGGGTGTGTGAGTGCGTGTGTGTGTTGTGCATAGACACTTACTCTTATGGTGCTATCTTCAAGTGCTCTCACACACAGCAATTGATCTGCGTCATGCTCGTGACCAGAACTTATGTCTAGTGTACATTGCCAGACTTGCAGAGGTGGGTGTTTACAGACAGTTGCGGCCGGCCAATATACGGATTGACGACAAAGTACATCAGTGTCATCAATTTCTTATGGTTTGGGTTGGGTTTTTTTAAGTAATGCCTGTCCTCTTAAACACTCTTCATAATTTTCAAAAAACCTAATTGTCTACACACTAGACCTCCCAATTCTCTACCTTTAAAGTCCAGGAAGTAATAGATAACTATAAATGTTACAGAACAGCATCATGAGGGTGAAAATGAGACAAATGCAAGGACAGACAAATTCAAGGACACTAAACTAGAATTGAACCAGTTACTTCTCCATCGGCATCCATTGCCTCATATCATGACAGGAAAAGTGCACTGCCAATCCTGTATCTATACTCCTAAGAGATGAAATTCCACATTCATAGAAGGAATCCCATCATCACTATACACATGACTATCATTATTGTTACAATTAGACGACAGAACGTGCGCCATTTTCTTGTAATAAAACCAACCACCTTCTAACTTCTGTTTGGCTTTTGTTGAATCAGGTCTTTTTTTATAGGCCTTTCAGGATGAAAACGAAACTTTTATTGGTACAAAGTTTAACAGTTTTACAATGTAATCGGGAAGCACAGAATTTTTCCTTTTGTAAGCATTAAATTAGACGCTGCAGTAGAAATGTCCAATATAAAAACACCCCCCAAAAAATAATCATTGAAAAATAGCACGCGACACAGACTTCTCAGACACCTAACCGGTGGTGACGACAGCCTGTAACGTGTCAGTTGTAAAGCACATTTGTTGCAATGAATCAATAAAGCATGTAAAGGAGACTACTGATGGATGCAACACAACAGTATTTGGACACAGTAACACTTGCAATGAAATGACCAAATTCTATGGGCATCATAATCATGATAAGATCACATTGAAAAGAGCATCTCCACTTTGATGGATCTGAACTGTATCACTCACAAGTCAGCAGCAAATCATTATTCAAGCATGAAAAATTCTCATTAATACCCAATTAACACACGACTCTGCACAAACTTGTAGAAATTTAAGAAGACGATTGTGCTTAAAAGACAAACCAAGATCAAACAAAAATTCCATGAAATCAATAATTTAATTTAATTGCAAGAAACAAAATAATGTCATCAATCATCAAAAACAGCCACACCCAAAAAGCCCACAAATGGCCATTGTTTTCCCTCTTTCTATCTTTTGCAATGACAGCACATAGATGTGACTTCTGACTACACAACTACATAGCACATCTTTCATCC
Source organism: Doris montereyensis (assembly GCA_037039925.1). NCBI lineage: Eukaryota > Metazoa > Mollusca > Gastropoda > Nudibranchia > Dorididae > Doris > Doris montereyensis. The sequence goes on along the minus strand of JAXRKP010000429.1, from coordinate 237,277 downwards.
TCTACTAAGCAAAAACAAATCATCTCTGGGTGAAAAACAAGACGTGTTTGCATTCATTAGAATATGAAACCAAAGCGTAGTGTAGTGAGGAAGGAGGTCAAAGTGCAACATCTTTTCCTTATGATCACAACTCGCAAGAAATCTGCTTCTTTTCATTCTTAGTTATGTCCCAAAATTAAAACAACAAACCTGGATTGCCTCTGTGAGTAAAACAACAATAAGCAAGGTCAAATTTGATATCATAACCCCCCCCCCCCCAACAGAAATGAAGATAAGCTGTGGGCCACAAACAAAATGACCTTGAAAAAACAACTGTTCTCTAACCCCTTGCAAACTATTTCCTCCACTTAAAAGAGTACCATGAAGAACAACCTTCAGGCATATGCTACTAAAATCCTGATTACATTCCTCTCTGCTAACAGCCAGTTCTTCATTCATACCTCCGTAAACAGAAAATTAGACATGAAAGTCTACCAAATACGAAAGGTCAAGAGTAGAACCTCAGCATGCCAGCATTAAGAACAGTGTCATCGCTACAGCAAAAGCTGTAATTAAATTTTTATTAGTTCATAAGGCAGCCGCCAACAGAACACAAACTGAACTTGGGAAAGGGATGATCAACAAAGTCCCATTTGTGTCAAACAAATCTTATGAAGCATTTTTAAAAAAATCTTCAGTTTGATTTCAGAGGAGCCGTTTTAAATTAGAGAATACGAATAGTAAATGATCATCAAGTTGAAAGCATACATTAATTGGCGGAGGATATTGTCAGCACACTGGGGAAACGTTTTCAGAAGATAAAGGAGATAGTTGCAGGAAGAAAAAGAAGTAGAAAACATCATTTAAAGCACCTGCTAGCTGGCCAATCATAGAACGAGTATAAAATCAAAGATAGGAAAATAAGGATACATGGAAACGTTATGTCATTTTACTTGCAGTGTTTTTGCCTCTCTGAAACCGACAGGTCCTGTATGCAAATACTCTAGGCCAAATCCTACCTTTCTTTTTCCTTTTTCTTTTTTCAATTCATTAACTGGTTGAACAAAACATGAAAAGCACCGACAAAAAATGACAGACACACAAACTAACAAATTCCTGTACTTGCAAACACACTTTCAAAAACATTGAGCAAAAGACAGACTCAACAAATGACAGTCAGCCGTTTCCTCATGAACGGTGCCGTGGGTCAAATTTTTTTTCCATATAAGGTATCATGAAAATGAAAGTAAGATGCAGCAACAACCCTGTGATATTTAGGTACACAACGTCATTTTGCTAATACACACACAAGCTACGTGCACACCTTTATGCATATTCAACTTCGTCAAATATTATTGGGCTAAACAATATCACAAGAACCCTCTCTTTGCAAAACGTTAAAATAATCACATAGAATGTGGGTATAATGTATAATGAAACAAGCAGAATTCAGTCAACTTGGGACCAATATCATCACTGTGAGTACTACAAACACAAATCTACGCGTAAGCCAGGTGTGAAAAGGGTGCAATCTTTCATGCAGCTGACTGACCCGTACATACGTCATATACATTTCAACATAAATATGTTTGTAAATGAAATGAAACAAACCATAAGAAAGACACATTTAAAAAGTAAACTATACTCAATTGTTTCTTTCAGTCTCAAGGTCTGTCTCTCCGAAAGCTAGCAATGTGATAGCTTCTAATGTACGATTACAAAACCCCTTTGCGAGCAGGAAGCCAAAATATGAAAGTGATGCTACCAACTGCGTCCACACCAAATACACGACAGACTGACACCAAGGACAGAATAACACAAACAAGACCAGAGACGTGGCAGTAAGTCACACAATTTAAAACTGCGACTCCAGCAAATCTCCTAATCTCTGAGCCACACATGGTTTGGTCGAACGAATGGTCAGACGATACATCTGTGGGAGGGGGGGGGGGAGAAATCAAGACAAATGTATGTTAAACAATAGTTCAGAAATGCAAGTCAGATGAAGAAGGAGAAGGAGAAATAACAGAAGAAGAAACAAAAGAAGAAAAAAAGAAGATGACGAAGAAGAAGAAGAAGAAGACAAAAGCAATGTGCAAAACAAACATAAACCTCAACACAAAGCCATAACACCTTAAAGATCAAAACTTTCTTATGGCATATCAGTATGGGAGTTCCCCTTGCTTTGTGAAAATTTGTTGAATAAAAAGAAACATAACAATATAAAGCATGAAAGTAGACCTCCTCTTCCCTTAAAAAAATTGACTAAATCAAGTCTTGTTACTTCCTGATTTGTGGTCCTTTTTTCAATTGGTTAAAATTCAAATCCCTAGACTGGAGCAACAAGATGGAATCCGAAAACTGGGTGTGAGTCGTTAACCATTGTATCTAAAGACATACAGTGAGGCAAGGGGCCTGTCAAAAATGAAGGATAATGACATTAAATAATATCAAAGCCCCATAGGAACAAACACAAGACAAATACAAGGATTTGACAGAAAAAAAATTTAGACACCATGGGAATTGAACCAGCTACTTCTGCGTCGGCACCCATCGCCTTGTTAGCTTGGTTGGTAGCACGCTCTTTTTATGGTGAGACGATAAGGGCCAACATTGAAGTCGTGAGTTCCATCCCCATGGCGTCCAAAGATTTCCCAGTCTATTCTTTGTATTTGTCTCGTCTTTGTTCCTATGGGGGCGTCATTATCCTCCATTGTGTCTAAAATATCATACAGCAGCTTTGACACAGAAGACTTACTTGCATGGCCTTGTTGGGCTCTAGTCGTATCAAACAGCCAATCTGCTGACTGCGGGTATGCAAAATGGCGGAAGACACAAAGTTGTCTGGGTTGGGGTCAATGCCCTCCAAAATGCTCGCCCCAAAGCCAAGAATCTGCACAAAACAAAAGAGAAGGCGGCTGAACAGCATGTTGGATGCGAGATAATAAAACAAACAAAAACAATGCTCTGCAAATGTGAGGATAAATCATAAGAATTGTTCATTTAATTGAAATTCACCCTGTCCGTCATATGCAGCGATTTCACACCATTTGCAGTGATCTCAGGGTGAATTAAGAGGAAACAGCCAGATGAAAGAAAAGCGAAAGAACGAAAGGAAAGAAGTAGGACCTACCAATAGCACCCATCAATCATCTTCTAAAATCAGAAGGCATGCTGATATTGTGATGTCCTTTCGCAGATGGCTAATGGTAATGTGAAATGTTAAAGGAGACAGAAAGGAAACCTCTTCATTAGCATTCCAAGAATCAAAATGGAAAGATACAAGTAGTGCAATGCAGATATATGCTGACAAACATCCAAAGGTCATCCCTATGCCTCCGCCCTCTCTGGACTTTTAAGTAGAAAAGAATAACAATCCATCTAAAATTAAATATATTAACACTGCTCATTCTCAACAAAGATGAGAATATATCTATTCATGGGGAGTTTGGTTTTCAACATCATATTTTTCTGTTTTCTCAAATATTTACATTTTATTTTGACAGAATTGAAGTAAAAAAATGCAATGGTACGCAAGCCAAAGATTATGGTTATGTCTTGTTTCCAAGGAAATCAGTTCACAAAACATTGCAGGCTTGTTACCTTAGGTTTTACTTGTTCTGTCTCTTGAGGAAATTGAGCCTTAAAGATTTTCTGACACTCTTGGTCAGGTCTGAAAATGGAAAATCAGGGGAAAGTTGCATTATATTATATTTTAACAAAACCATTCAAAGAGCGTGTTTTAAGTATACACAATGTTATCACCTACAATGGTCAAAAGACACGTCAGAATAATAAGGGTGTCTCATTCAAATACAATGGATGACAACATTTATTTGACACGAAAATATTTAACATGAACGTGTTTACTCTTTCGCCACCAAGCGATGCACCTTTACTATCTGACTATCTATTCTGGCGATGGTAACCTAGTGGTAAGACTAGGCTATGGGTTTGGGATCCGATATGGAACAGGACCTTGGCACCACACACAGTGTAATGGACTCCTCTACTCCCTTTCAATTCAACTTCAACTTTTTTGTTGAGAGGGAGAGGGTTGATGATTTAATATAATTTGCTGCCTAACAGAGTGGCCCCCAATAACAAGAATTAAATATTTTTCTTTTCAAATAAAATTAAACTAAATTTATAAATGAATAAGGTAAATAAATTTGTAAACAAATCTATTAATATTTAATGAAAAAAAATTGATGAAAAATGAGATTTCCTTACTGAGACAATGCCTTCCAGCGAGTGAAAAAAGATTCAGAGTTCATATCCGCAGCTTCCAGGAATTTATTAATCAGGACAGGCAATTTTAAATTGATTTTCTGGACCTGGCTGTTTGCTCTGTTGATATAAAGAAAGAAAATAAATACGATCAGTCCTTTTACTGTGTTTCTGAGTAATTTCATATGAGCAACTTCATTAGAGTCATTCATTCCCCTACCTGCTCTCTTTGTCTCAGAGAAAAATCAATGTCAGTGAAAAATAAAATACATGAAAATAGTCAGAGGACAAATTGTTAATAGGAAAAGTATGGTGAGGTTGAAAAAAGAAGAGAGAGAGAGAGAGAGAGAGAGAGAGAGAGAGAGAGAGAGAGAGAGAGAGAGAGAGAGAGAGAGAGAGAGAGAGAGAGAGAGAGAGAGAGAGAGAGAGAGAGAGAGAGAGAGAGAGAGAGAGAGAGAGAGAGAGAGAGAGAGAGAGAATAGAGAGGGAAAGATGGGAAATATAGTGGAAAGAGAATTTAATTTTTTTTAAACATAAACACAAACATAAAAAATTTAAAAAAAAAAAAAAAAAAAAATTAAAAAAAAAAAATAAAAAAATAATATATATATATATATATATATATATATATATATATATATATATATATATATATATATATATATATATATATAGAGAGAGAGAGATATGGAGGGAGACAGACGGACAGACACAAAAGCACAGAGATTAGGAACCAGAGAAATGGTTGGAGAAAAAATGTCTAAATTGACATTGGGTCTTACGTGAAAGAAATATTTAGCAAGGGACGTCAATGAATTCAGTCACACACTCAATATTCAAGAGTTGTTGTACTTGCGCCCCTGCATCAATCATATTGTCTTGAGGCTTTGGTTGAACGCTCAGGGCTGAAGAGAAGACAACAACACTATTTTTACTTACACATTTATTGCAATGATAGCGCAATTTCTTCTTTTATTTCAACAAAAATTTGTCCGGTAAACAGTCCACACACCTGTCAAAATCAGGTCTTACAAAGCACAGTTTTGACACTGATAACTTGACACACTTTCCCTCTTGACAAAAACAATGTCTATGAGCAGGGCTCTCAGTTCAACATTACTATTCAACAAAGAAAAGACTTTGCTGTCCAACATTTCAGTTCTTTATTTGATTTGATTTTACCCACATCCACAACTCAGGTGATCCTGGAGGCTTTGGTAGTATTTTTAATTTTGCCTCGACTGCCATGTAAACAGTCAAGGACAGGACCTCCTTTTTATCGTGCATTCTACCTGGATCGGAGGGGGGGGGGGGTTAAAACTGTCATGGCTTGGGCCCATAACCTTATGGTTGAAATGCTCACACAGCGCCTCTAGACCACCAAGCCTCAAGGGTTTATTTTTCAAAAGTGTATCAAGCCATTATAGTCTTGCAGACTATTTATCCTCTGATTCTATAAAACTTGAGTGAAAATTTCACAGGTGCCATGTGCATGTTGTACAACTAACATCTCATAGCAGTTATTTAAAAGGTGAGCACCCTCCCTCCCCTGATAGGCTCTAGCCAAATAATTACTCTCACACACACACACACACAAAAAACCCAATAAAAGAAAACAACCCAAGAACAGACGAAACAAGTGAATCATCTCTTTTCGTTTATCTTCATTTCTTTACATTCAAATCTATCTCTCCTCACTAAACATTCTTCATCCTCTTTATCGCAGTCACTAATTTCAATCATATTTTTTCTGTTTTCTTACTAACTTTATTCCATGGCATTAAACTTTGCAGTCACTTTACTTCCCTCCAGAACATTTTACTACAACTACAATATTCTCTAATGTTCACTTCAAGTATGCCCCCCCCCCTCTCTCTCTCTACCTCAACAATGGCTACCTATAATGCAACACTTTTGGAATCAAAACTAATCCAAGCTAAACAATAGTAGTTTTTTTTATAAATGTCAACATGTGTGAGTTATCTCCCTTTATGGGTGTTATTCGCAAAGGGCATGTACATCAGTTGGACTTGTTTGTTTGTTTTATTGAAGTGTACCCTCTCCAACATATACATTGATCTCAGGTGAAAGTAAACAGCAAGATTAAAGATTAAGTAAAAGAGGAAAAGGAAAGATGAAGAACCTAACAGTAGCCCCCAGTATCCACCCACGTTGGAATTGAATCTCGGATAATAAAAGAAAAACTCAAATCAAAGTAGCTTCATTTCATTAATTCAAGTCCGAAACTTTCTACCAAGCACATGTGACTAGCCCTAAAGTAATAACATGCCACCTTGAAAAAAATTTAAAATACTCATGTAGGCTACATTAACACAATACTACAGGTGCCTGGTTGATCAGGATGCTGTATAGCAATCTTGTATTGTAGACCGTATGTGAGAGTGTGTATTTATATCATGTGTGTGTGTGTGTGTGTGTGTGTGTGTGAGAGAGAGAGAGAGAGAGAGAGAGGGAGGGAGGGGAGGGAGGGAGGGAGGGAGGAGGGAGGAGGGAGGGAGGAGGAGGGAGGGAGGGGGAGGGAGGAGGGAGGAGGGAGGGAGGGAGGGAGGGAGGGAGGGAGGAGAGAGAGAGGAGAGGAGAGAGAGAGAGAGAGAGAGAGAGAGAGAGAGAGAGAGAGAGAGAGAGAGAGAGAGAGAGAGAGAGAGAGAGAGAGAGAGAGAGAGAGAGAGAGAGAGAGAGAGAGAGAGAGAGAGAGAGAGAGAGAGAGAGAGAGAGAGAGAGAGAGAGAGAGATTGCCTGTCTTTCTTATAAGCACGGAGCAAAAAGTGTCCTGCCTGTATGGACTTACTTTAACCAACCAATTTGAAAAAGGCAAAAACTCATCTTCAATCTCACGATTATCCCATTGAGAGCAATCACTGAACCATCGACGTCCTAATTTCCCGCTCTACATCCCAGTACCACCACCCCACCTCCCTTTGCCCACAAATGAATTTCCCATACTGTCCTATCTAATTTTCTAACACGGCACATGTCACAACTGACATCAGGACCATCATTACAAATTCATAATATCAGCTTGATACATCTCAAAGATAACGAAAGTCTTCTTGTATTTTTCTTTTACTAAATAACATAAAATAAGTAAATTCACAAAGTTTTGCAATCAAATGATGACGCAAAAGCTCAAGACACGGTACAGTTCATAGCTTACAGATTTTAATTCATCAGATAGGACTAGATCTGAGGCAAAGTTTGTGAGTTGGAATGTGGTTTTGTTCCCAAAGAAGATACCTACTCTTGCCAAGTTTTGTCGATATTCAGACTTAATGCCAATCTGGATAACATCATTCTCATATAATACACCGTTCTGTTTACAAATAAATCTGGTAAAGGGAAAGGAAACATGCCAAAAATCACAATTTAGAGTAAAATCTAATGCATACTCAGATAGATATCAACACAAAAAAGACATCCACCCCTACCCCCTCCTCCGCCGTGAGAAAAATAACAAAAGCATTTTGTTTCAATTTCATGAGCACTTTCAAGCATAAATGAGCATAAAGATCATTTACATTGTCATACCTAGGGTTTTTATTTGATATTTTATTTGATTTCACCCACATCCATAACTAAAGTGATCTTGGAGTTCTTGATGGGATACTTAATTAAGCCCAAACTGCCCTGTAAACAGCCAGGGGATATTTAGTGTGCACATTGTTTTGACATGCACATGGGATCATCATTTTATCGCCAGTCTCCGATGGGACAAGGTGTCGATCCACCTACCTTAACTGGGGAGGGGGGGGGGGGGAATAACCGGAAAAGAGAAAAACATTTGCAAACCACAAACTCACTTGTTCAAATTTTCCTCGGCACCCGGAGAGAGACCGGAATTAACATCGGAATTGAGTCCAGAATTGAGACCGTTGGAGGTCGCGCATCCCCCAAAGATGTCTACCAGGGTGTTGAGGCCAGTGCCAGGCAGTGCTGTAGACGATGAACTCGCGGGAGACGACTCAATACCAAGAAGGTCAATGGATCCGCCCCTCCACTGCTAGCAGCGGCGGGTGTGGGTAACACTGGGGCCTGTGAGACCAAGCAAAGAGATGGAATGAAATACGGGCCGACACATTGATCTGGTCACTGTGAGTAGTGATCTCAGGGTGAAAGAGGGACAAAAGATGGGATGCTTGTCTCTTTGTTACTATATTGTGTTGTGTTTGAAATTTACCTGACTGTCATAGGCGGTGATCTCAGGATGAATTGTGAAGAAAATGGCAAGGTGAAAGATGGAAGATGTAAAAGCTTGAAAGGAAGGTTGTTGCATTGAAAATTACTCTGTTCACCATAGCAGTGATCTCAAGTTGAATTAAGAGGAAACAGCAAAATAAAAGATAAGTGAAAGAAGGAAAGGAAAGAATGGGACCTACCAGCAGTGGCCGCCAACCGCCCGCCTGAAAGGAAGTAGGACCTACCTACCAACAGCAAGAGTGGGACATAAACAAGACCAGTGACCTGTTCCAATCTAGTGTTTAATATCTTATTGTAATACATAAGAAGACAAAGCACATGCCAGGCATTTAAGACAAATAGACATCAAAATGATGCAACGCAACCCTTTACCGGATAGGTAGTAATGATAATAATTCATTAAGAGCGCGCCTGACATCCACCAAAGGTGCTCGATGGCGCTGTACAATCAAAAGCACAAAATCCAAAACAATTTACAATCCAATCAAACAAACCATGGAGCCTTACAAGAAAAAAAAACACACACAACAGCAATAAACAAACATTTAAATTCATGATGAACCCTCTCCAGTGTTAATAAAAACAAATCTGAACAGCATTGTTTTTAAACATTTCCTAAAAATGTGATGGATGGGGAAGATTTTGTATAAAAAGACAAATTGTTCCATAAAACTGGAGCTGCATCAGTAGTAGTAATTCTGATTTTCATAATACTGAGAAAGACTTCTTCTTAAACAAATAGAAAAAGAAAGACACACAATGCCATAAAACTCACTGGTCCGGAAGGAGCAGACGACTCTACATTGTTTATCTGAGCTACAGGGATGCTACGAGGCTCTTTCTCCTTCTGCTCTCCTCCTTCGGGGACGGCCGGCTTCTTTTTCTTCAGTTTGGCTAGAATCGATGATTCCCTCTCTGGGAATGGCGGCATTTCCTCCAAGACAACAGCCTACAGAGAGCAAAGTAGTAAATAAAAAAAGCACCGATGACATATATTATATATGCTGAAATTAACAAATCTGAAAGGGGAAAAATAACACCACAAAAAACCCTCAAATACCTCGTGTAATTTTTTTGATTGAAAGATGCTTTGATTATTAATTCAAATAAATGAGGTAATGTTGGACAAAAAGAGAAAAAGAAAATGAAAAGACAAAGGTTAAAAAATTATTTTTTATATTGAATTCACCTGTCCACCATATGTAGTGATCTTTAGGGTGATTTAAGAGGAAACTTTGTTTCTTTGAAATTTACCCCGTCCACCATTGCAGTGATTTCAGGCTGAATTAAGAGGAAACAGCAAGATGAAAAATAAGCGAAACAGGCGGAAAGGAAAGAAGTAGGACCTACCAGCAACCCCCGCCAACCGCCCACTAAGAGGAAACAGCAAGATGAAAAAATAAGCGAAAACAGGCGGAAAGGAAAGAAGTAGGACCTACCAGCAGCCCCCGCCAACCGCCCATTAAGAGGAAACAGCAAGATGAAAAATAAGCGAAAACAGGTGGAAAGGAAAGAAGTAGGACCTACCAGCAACCCCCGCCAACCGCCCACTAAGAGGAAACAGCAAGATGAAAGATAAGTGAAGAAAGGGAAGGGAAAAAATAGCACCTACCAGCAGTGCCCGCCAACCGTCCACAAAATAGATAGAAAACAAAATTTTAAATGTCGAAAAGCTGAATACTATATATATTTTTAAAAGGCAAAGTTAAAAGGGTCCAAGATGAGACATAACTGAAAGCTTAAAAAGAAACTGTCAAATATGAAAAAAAGAAGAAAAACCCCAAAACAACCCATCCTATAGCAGCCAGACTTCAATAAATAAAAAGACAGTAAAGAGAGCTAGGATGACCCAATTTTGTAGTTGTTTCAGACAACTAAACAGAACAAAACAAAAACATAGATCCCACAATGCAATGCAAGCTCAAGAATGGCTGAGTTGGAGAAAAAGAAAAAAAAAATCTTTGTTTTGAAGCTTCTAAATTGTCATCTTTATAAATGTGCTAAAAAGAAAACAACAAGAAACAAGTGCTTACCAAGACATCAGCAGATGCCACTGTGCTCAGCTGCAGGTACTCAATGCAACGCTGCTGGAGCTCCACATCTGGATTTCTCAGATTGTTGTCATGGCCCAGAATCTGTTCAATCACAAGAAAGATAAAGAGAACCATACTACATTGACTATCTTATCATAAAGCAACAAGACCAAAAACCTCTGATTAGAATTCCACGATCAGTGAAAACGCATGGGAACTTCACCACAGAAAATAGTCATGGTAACAAAAATCAATTTGGAGAATATTGAATTCTAATGTAGCATTTTTTTTTACTCTTTTAGTATACAAGAAAGAGTTTTATGCCATTGTTCTATCATAAATTTTCAAGGACCGATTTGAAGCATCATAGCTGCCAACCTTTTTAAATTGAAAAACAAGACTCTAACTGCGCAAATTCTCACTTGTGCAACATTCTGTAATATTCAGAAAACATTGATGATTTAAGTTTTAACTTAACTTAAGCCCTTTAAAGAAAATAACCAAAAAGTTCACCGATTGCTGGCCTTTCTGGCGAAGTGAAACGGCAGTTTTGCAAACTCAGAATAAAGTCTCCTAACTTTCAACGCAATCTCTCTGAGTTGTCTTTAAAAATACAGTTAACCCTCATATACGTACTTTAAAAGTTAAAACAGCAAACGAAACATACTACCTATGTTTTTTTATGAACTGGTTGGCAGCTATGCCTTTTAATAACAGTTTTACGTAAGTATGACTACAACTGTCTTCTCCCTAAACTCTGCATTTGTGTCTTCATGAAATTTGTGACTCCCTTGTATAACAAAAAAAGGAGCAGTCAACTAGGGCAACTCATTACTTGTTGCCCTTTGGCAGACAGACATAGCTGATTAAATTATTCAAAGTGAAAGCCAGGTGACCTGAATTACTTCAAGCTGTTATAAATATTTACATAATTTAAGAGAAAGAGCTTATAGATGTCAAAATGTTGTCACCTTGGTTTACAATTTTTCTACGTCCAATGTTCACAAAATTTGGAATAAGACACTTTTGGCTTAAAAACATACATGTCTTCTTATGTACAATACATGAATCATATCTAAAATACGAAAGTTAGTGTGTTTTTATATTTACATATGTGTTGTCATAGAAAGTTAAAAACACTTTCAAGTGAAATTTCTCAAAATAGGAACTCATGGACATAGAACAATTGTAAACTGGGAGACAATGTGTATGCAAGACAGTACAAAGCATCACATATGTCTAGCCAGAGAAACAGCTAACAGACGTACATCCTGAATGTTGTTCTTGATCTCAGGGAAAAGGTTGATGAACTTGATGTAGGTGGACAGAAGCAGGCCACGGGTATTTGGACTACACAGATGGTACTTGGAATGAAGCAGCTGGAATTGGACTAACGGACTGCGGAAGACAATGGTAATGACATGAATTGAAGTATTCAGGAGATCGTAAGACTTTGTAACTATTGCTGAATTTAATGTGAATCTATGGGAGAAGCAGACGTGTAATCTTCTCTGTGTGAGATTCCAAGAAATTTTCTTTTCATCACGCTGTTTGTTTCATTGAAATTTACCCCGTCCACCATTGCAGTGATCTCTGGGTGAATTAAGAGGAAACAGCAAGATGAAAGATAAATAAAAGAAGAAAAGGAAAGAAGTAGGACGTACCAGCAGTACCTGCCAACCACCCGCTTTCATCACACCATTCTGATTCTTCGAATCACAACGGCTAAAACTGCTCAGTGATTCAATAATTAGCCCATTAAGAACATGTATTGTTTCATCATGTAGGATACTTTCTTTATTTCAACAGTAACAACAAAAACAATGAATTAATAAAACAGTTGGCAGATTCAAATCCACAAAATTAAATTCAATCTTGCCAATGCCCTAGACGCAATGACTATTTAAACCGAGACTGGTGACTCACACCATTTTTCTATCTGGCATCGCAAAACTGCTCAGTGTAATCAAAATTAGCCCAGCACCATTGAAACATAGGAACAAGCAGTAGTCCCATAATGAACTTGGTCTTCTGAACTTTGACCCCAAAAACTTTTGACCATTAATAAAACAGCCCTGTTATCTACACAAATTAAATTCAATCTTGACAGCAAAATGCCTAGACGCAATGACTATTTAAACAGGGTCCTCTGCAATAATCTGGCATCGCATGTCTGGGGTGTAATCAAAATCCCAGCACCATTGAAACTACAAGCCCCATAATGAACTTGAACTTTGACCCCAAACTTTTGACCAGCCCTGTTATCTACACACAAAAATAAGACAGCAAAACCTAGGGTCCCCTGCAATAAGGTTACCAAACTCGCCCAGAATGTAGCCGCCTACTTTCACCATGTTTTCGTGACACGCCGGGGCTTGCAAGGCCTGACATAAAAAATAAAATGTTATATATAGAGCTTAAAATAGGAAAATATATCATGAGGTCAAGACTTTGGGGCTTTGTGCACATAATAAGACCGATATAGAGTTTATAATGAAACAGTAAAACCTACCTTAATTAATTAATTAGTGACAAACAGCTTCACTTTTGTAAGATAACCTCTATGCCCTGTTGAAACTGATACCTGTCCACAAGAAAAGGAGGAGGAGGAGGAAGGAGGAGGAGGAAGGAGGAAGAAGGATGAAGGAGGAGGACGAAGGAGGAGGAAGTAAAGGAAAAAGAGGATAACAAAAATGAAAGAAAAAGGAGGAAAGAAGAGGAAGAGATGGATCCTCATGAAATCTAGGTAGGTCAAATCTTGTCTCAAAATGAAACTTTTGAAGGTGTAAATCTCCCAAAATCAAATGAATGGGTAAGTCCATCTTAAATGATAGTTTTTATGTAAATAAAGCAGCCAATGTACCTCGAAAACTGTCTTAGCAGCATAGCCCTGTACGTCATCTCTGTTAATCACAATTTGAATTACCCTGTACCAAACCTGAAAACAATAACAAAGAACAAACTCTTATGGCAATGCGCAAAGGACTGAATGAAATGCTGCTTTCTTTGAAATCTAAAGCAAAAAGAATAAAACTATTAACTTGTCATTGATAAGAAAGATAAGGATATATACATTATTTAGCCATAAACAAAATAAGCTGCATGAGCAATTGTGAAATGTAGAAAAAAAAAGGAGAAAATAATAGCTTGAAATTGATAAAAGAGATAAGGATACATACATTATTTAGCCATAGACAAAAATTACCTGAGCAATTGCTTTTCAAGAGCATGTGATAATATTTGCATACACACATTGAAGCTTGTGAAATCACAGAATGTCAAACATACTAAACGCATGTTCATGTTAACCTACAATAACCTAAAATTTGCTTTGGTCACTTATTTCCTTTGCATTTCCTTCATAAAGGATGGCACAGAAGATTTTGAATGTATCCCTTGATTACAAAAAAACAGAAAGAAAGAAATCCATTTTTTCTGACGATTCACCGAAACTTGTATCCTTATCTTTTTCTAAAAAATATAATTGTATTACAAAATAAAGCACTTTGCATAAAACGTCTACTACTCCATGTACGCTAGATAGTCATAATTTACTCACCTCTTCACTGACGTAGTCTCCAGCAATTCTGATCAAGTTGAGGATGACATCCACATACCATGTGTAATCCACTGCATATTTCTCTGCTAGAATAGCCACCTTCAAAACCTGCAGGGGAAACAAATCAGATGTGACTTCACTTGGATTATCCGTTTAAGTCAAATCTTAAGGATGGGCGTAAGACATAATTCTGCAGCCGCACAAAACATAAAATTCATAAAGTGTGTCTAGTGACTTTCTTACATCATACGAGGACACTGAAAAGATATATGCAATTCCTGAAAACATATTCCTATGTCTACATCAGAAAAAAGTTTTTCTCTTCTTTTCTCCCGGAGATCAGTCTTTAGTGAACAGGTTAAAACCAATTAAACAAACTGATTTTTTCTTTTGCATCATAAGGAAATATAAAAAAAAAACCACATTATTTTACACCATCAATATATTTCTAAATGGTAAATCCAAAGCAAAAAATAGAAGAAATAAATTAAAAAATAAATTAGAAGGTACTCATGAGGCTTATGGCTAGACTGCCTAGGATGACTCCTTACCATTTCTTCCCTAATAGAATAGTCTGCAGACTCTAAGTACTCTAACATCTCCCCGACAATTTCCTCAGCATTGCTACGGTCACACATGGCGTAGAGGAGATCCACAGCCCTTTGTCTTACACTGACATCACGCTCAGTCTGAAGGGAAGATATTGAATTTCAATATGATTTCAACTTTATTATATTAATAACTTTAATATTATTGAATTTTACATTTTAATATTATTAACACCCCCCCCCTCCTAAAAAATTGTAGGGGGGAAAGGGGGTGTCAATTCTTCTCTTATAAATACATTAACTAGGATTGCAAGCAGATCCAGGGACGAAGCTTTTGCATTAACATTTTTCCAACAGCTGATTGATTATTTGATCATGATCTTTTGCCTCCACTGTCATTTCAAAATAACTAAAAATTACAACACATTTTTAGGGGAGGAGTTGAATTATTACATCTTTAAAGAACAAGATGGGCAGGAATTCTAAAAAGTTAAAGCTTCAAAACACATACCTTGAGGGCTGTTATAACTGTATCCTGGTGTTTCTTCACGGCTTCATGAGAAAACTCAGAGGTGGCCAGCAGACACATGCTTTCAAGGGCCAAATATCTGCAAGCCAAGAAGAAACATAAACATCATCTCAAAAGCATGCGTATATATATGTACATGATGAGTAGATCATGACAGTACAAATACAACCTCATTTAAAAGACATAAAAATAAAAAGTGTTTGGGTTGCCACAGAATAGTCTTGGACACAAGCCATTTAAGAATAATAATTTTAATTCATATCTGCCAACTTTTTCAAATAAGAAAAAAAACCCAGACTGATTGTGAACTAATTCTTACTTGCACGACGCCCCATAATATTCTAGAAAACAGTAATAATTAAACCTCAACTAATCCCCTTTAAGGTAAATAAATTAAAGTCTGCCAATCACTGGCCTTTCTGGTGAAGTGCGATGATAGTTTCGCAAACTCAGAATGATGTCTCCGGACTTTCCCCTAATCTCTCTGAGTCTCTGCCGTTCAATTAGGGTTTCTTTAAACAGAAATTACAGTTCACCTAATTACACATACTTTTCACGAAAATAAAGATAACAGACTAACAGTCAAACAAACAAAAAACAAAAACAAAAACAGCACTTTACACTGGTTGACATGCAGGTGTCTTTTCATGACGTTGGCAACATGGGGCCTGACGAGATCCTCTCATGGGATCAGCACCTCACGTTCTTTCAGCCCATGAAAGGCCTAAACTAAGTCAATTAACTTCCTTTCAACTGACCTCAAGTTGGTTTCCTTATTCTGTAAGAATTGACCAAGCTGATTGCACGCCCTGACCAGCAAGTTGGGGTCGCTGTCCATGTGAATGATGAGGTTGATGGCCTCAAACAGGACCGCGTTTTTGGCATTGGAGTGTTGGATCTTCTTGGACTTTGGCGGCTCCTGAGCTTTGTTCAAGATGGTCTCCAGGCATTCAGTCAACCGTGTCCGAACACTGGGATCCTCTGGGGAAGGTAAACCATAAACAAACCGTACATGAATGGGTGTATTTGAAATGAACATTTGAATTGCCCAGCAACTTGGCTTGTTTACACTTACGACTGTTATCATTGTTATTCAATGTAAGCAGCAGACAGAAATCAATTGGTGTAGAATGTACAAAAGAGGTGTAGGATGTACAAAAGACTGTGGTATAAACATCGTTTTTTTTTTTTTCAAAAAGCAGGACAGTGAAAAATGTAATGGAATTTGGCATCTGTATCTTCATAGTTGCTTAAAATGAATGATAAATACATTCCCAATGTTTGCAACTTTCGTTCAAAAACTGTGTATGCCTAATAAATACACAATAAGATCAGTTGTTATTTTCAGCTTGCTGTTACAATATTCAGGTTTATTGTTTAGATTATCTGGAAGTCAATTCAATTTTATTATTATCTAATGTACTGCTACATGTTTGTGATTTGGGCAGATAAGTCAAATTGAATAAAAATGTGACACATTGAAAGAACAGTTCTGGCTGTAAAGAAAAGATAAAGGAGGTAAAACCAGAAGGAGGTAAAACCAGACAGTTTTAACAGCTGTACCTGGAGGAGGATAATTCTGTAGCAGTCTCAGAAGTTTGACTGACAGCCAGGGAGCAGGAACAAAGTAGTAAGTGTAGTCCTGAAGGTCTGTATAAGATGCTGTCACAATCTGGTTACGGGGGAACGTGAAAACAACACAATAAAATCATCCATAATTGCTATTATTCAGTCAAGAATTGGTCACATAAATGACACAAATATCACATGGTTCTATTTGATTTTATTCTATGAGGATAGATTTAAACCTGTGACAGTAAAAAAAAAGGCTCATCGACTTAAACCTGTAACACTAACAAGGCTCTTTCTAATGGAAAACAAAAACCTAAACATTTTCCTTTCAAATATAACCGTACATTAAAGAAATTTAAAAAAAAGAAGGTATGTCAAAATTTTAAAGTACAATCAAGAATGGATTCTCAAATTCCTGGAGTTGGATTCGTCTTATTCAGGTCTGTCATATGCTGCAAGTGATATAATGTTAGATAATACAACTTAAGACTGTCAGCTTATGAGTTCAAATAAACCCTATGATGGAGATCTGAAAAGTACATAGTCCTCTATGTACTGCCTTGCTACAGAAGGTGCAACAGAAGCATTCTTGACTTCAACCTAATCCAACACAAGCAGTAAAGCAACTTACCCTACTAAGTCGTGAGACTGCCAGGGAGACACAGCCTTTGTACTCTTCCGGATTTTTCTTCACAGAGCTTCAATCAAGCTAGTGGCTGAGGTGACTACTCCCTGAGAGAGAGAAAAAAGGCCATCAATATTCGTAAGAAAAGTGAAATTTCCCTCTTGTTCTCCTATTCATAACATATATAAATTATATTTACAAATTAAAATACAGAGAAATGCATGAACTCTTTGAGTGCTAATAGCCGATTAATTAATACTTTCGTTAGGTTGTTCCATGCCAGATGCCGATGTAATGGTTGTGGATGTTTCTTCACAATTTTTGTCTCGTACACAAATACTCCTAAAAATGGTGGGGAAACGCCCACAACCGGTACATCGGCGTTTGGCACTCAATGCTCAGCAATGATGTATGCCTTTGAAATGTATCACTCTTGTGGGGGATAGAATTAATCTAGCGTGGAGCAATAACTTTCTTTGGCACACACAAGAGTTAATATGAAAGAAAAAATGCAAATTAACCGTCAAATAGCTGATTTGAACATTTCTGAACGTGAATAAGAAATGAGGAAAAAGCGCTGTCGCTATTATCATGGTTACCATATGCTGGTCATTGAGCAAATGGATAATTCTGGACGTCCATTCTCCAATGGGAATCATGTCTGGGGAAGAACGTAGCAATCGCAACAAGGTCAGACCAGCGCTTTGTTTCACAGAGTCCAGAGTATCCCTGAAATAGAATAAAATGAAGAGGATTAATGGTTTGGTTGTTTGTCAAAACTAAGCCAATATAAAAGACTAATGATTTTTAAAGAAAATTCACTGGTATACTATTTACCCTGCGACCACGCTATCCTAGTCAGAGTGCTCTCAACTCCCTGGGAGGCACTAATCAGTAACCCATCCTCTGAAAATAATTTGCTCTGCTTATAACCAAACATCCATTTACTCTTGAATCAAGAATACAAATGTGATAGAGAAAAGGCACCAAGCTAAAAACCACCCTATTCTTTGTACATCGAGTTCACCCACAAAGACGGAATGTTCCCTGACATACATACCCTGACACCAAGAGCTTGGGAATGTCAGACCCCACAGACTCGGCCATCTCGCGAGATCCGATGTTGGCCATGCAGTGAAGGGCCAGGTTAATATGAATGGGGTTACGACTCATCAGGTCGTTCTTGATAGACTGAATCACCAACTTCATCAGGTCACTGCTTGCTCCCACCAACACAGAGATGAACAGATAGCCCTGAAATCAACAAGAAAAGATTTGTGATTATAAACATGAAATGATACTAAAATAGAAAGAAAATAGTGTGGCATATTTAATATTTGGGTTATTTTAATAAGAAGCTTAAAGTGCTCTCGCAGTATGCTGTAAACGAGAGAACAATTTGAACCAGGTTTTTTAATTCTAACACGCATAACATCTTACTCAAAATAGATTTAGAACGATGGCAAAGGGAAAAGAAAAGAATCTAAGATGAATAAAAAAAAAAAGAAGATATCATAACACGGCCTTCTATACAAGACAAATTAAGTTAGACACTTGACAAAGAAGATGATAATGGTTAGTGAAGCACACAAATTGAAAGGTTATTTTTTATGTACCCTGTTAAAAGATAATAAAAGTTGAAAAGATATCAAATTACAGTAGAAGTAAAACTGAAATAAAAGTCGTTTCGTTTTGTAAAAAATCCAACAAGGGTGAATAGAGTGGAAACTGAGGAACGACATGTCAAAAGAGTGAAAGAAAAGTAGTAGGCTCTACCAAGAGCGCCCCCAAATTCAAACACAAACTCTTCCATACAAAACTGCCATGTGATGCTACTCACAATCTGTTTCTCTGTGTATTTGTTAGAACTGAGCAGGTTGACTGCTTCCATGTGGCCTAAAATCGATGTCATGGCCAAGAAGGAAAATAAAGAGAAGCTTGCACACATATTTCTTCTTTTGGTAGCCGTCTAGAGTCTTGTCTCCTGTAGATTAAAGACAGTAAAATATAATACAATATTTATATATTATAACATACAAGCAAGTACAAAAAAGTGTATATGGTCTTTTATCAGAAAAAAGACATACTAGTGAAGAGACTGTTAATATTGAAAATTTGTTACCAAACTGCTACCACTTAATGTAAAGAAATAAGGAGCATAATAACAAGATTTGTGGTGTGCTCTCTTCTCATGGCGAGGCAATGGGTACCAATGCAGAGGTCATGGGTTTGATGTGGTAATGTGATGCCCAAAATATCTTTCTATTTCTTCCTTTGTATTTGTCTTGCCTTTGACATTTATTTCATGTCAATATTTGTCATATCATTTAATGTAATAGTGCAGACAATAATTCAACACAAAAGCAGAGATTTTTCTAAGTAACAGTCTGGCTTTCGAATAGGCCTTGGAGTTGCCCAGACAGCAATATTGTCACCTCCAAACATCTGAGATTACCAATGAATCTATAAAAGTTTTATTGATGAGGCTAAAGAAATCTAATGATAGATATGTCCTTACAGAGAAAGGGAAGAAAGAGATGGGAAGAGCAAACACTAGATTAAAAATATCATTGAGCTAGATATCAGAAGAAAATGTGAAAGGGAGGATGAGAATAGATTTTGAAAAAGGAGGCTATCGACAAATGAAAAACTTGGACCTAAATATATGAAAGATTCTTTTAATCAATTGTTGAAAATTTTCGGGGTGGTTCAATATAACTGTTGGCAAAATGACCATGTAGTTATATATAAACACATCAAAAATAAATTAAAACACAGCTCTTGTTCAACTTTCATCAAATAGAAGGCCTCATGCCAAGAGGCGTTGACCTATTTATAAGTATATTACAGGCTGATTTGAAATGCAAGATTACCTTTAAATTTTGATCTGATGTTAGCTAGCTCTTTGTTTATTCGTTTGATCTCTGCTTCCTTGCTTTTGCCTGAGGAGAAGATTGAAAATAAATTGATCATGAAAAAACCGAAACACAAAAGAGAGAGAGAGAGAGAGAGAGAGAGAGAGAGAGAGAGAGAGAGAGAGAGAGAGAGAGAGAGAGAGAGAGAGAGAGAGAGAGAGAGAGAGAGAGAGAGAGAAGAGAGAGAGAGAGAAGAGAGAGAGAGAGAGAGAGAGAGAGAGAGAGAGAGAGAGAGAGAGAGAGAGAGAGAGAGAGAGAGAGAGAGAGAGAGAAGAGAGAGAAAGAGAGAGAGAGACAGAGACAGAGACAGAGACAGAGAGACAGAGAGAGAGGGGGGGGGGTGGAGTGGAGAGAGGGAGAAAAGTGAATTCTTTTACAATTGAAGTTCAGATTCAATGTTGTCACAAATCAATTGTATTTTTCAAAGGAGACTATGACCTGGTAAGGTTGTTTATCAACATCCAAGGAAATAGGTAGCTTAATAAGACTATGATTTTCTTTTTGACCAAACAGCACTGGGAGTCTGAATGTGCAAAGACACAACCGAGCTCTCATTCAACTCATAGAACTTCCTAATTCCAGTAGATCAGTGTTGTTAAACGTAAGAAAAATTCCACAAGTCTGAAGTTGTGAAAGGATCATATCAGTGCATTGATAAAGAAAAAAGAAAAAAACAGAGATAACTATGGACAAGGACTACTTTAGTTTGTCACATGATTATTAGACCATAATATGTATTTACTTGGTTGCATGCAAACACCAGGATTCAAATCAACCCATCAGAATACTGACACTGAGAAAGACATTTCGTGTTGAGACAGAATTGTCATACGTAATTATAAATTTAAGCAAACAAGTTAACCATCAATTATTTATAAATGTCAGGTGAATAATACTGTAACATATAGTCTACTGAATATTAAATTTATATATATAAATATATTATTGTATCATCTGAAAGCCATTAATCGATAGCTTCCCAGAACTGAACATCATACTGCTGTAGAAGACTATTTATAAGTCCATGTCACAAAGAAAGACAATTCTTCAAATCATCTATAAATCTACTCTAAAACCAGCACTGTGACCCTTTTTAGAAAACATAGCATGGTGTGTCAAGAAATGCCATGTCTTGCCCATGTAAAAATGGAGACTGGGAAGAATAGATTGAAATTGAAATTGAAACTGATTTGAATTTCAAACTACAAAACATGTGAGTTGATGGTCTGTTGGTTTTTTTTACAATAAGGCATACTTAAAAAAAACAAACTGAACAGCACCGAATATATTGTATGATATTAATCACATATTATGATCTCCTAATTTGATCATTAAAATGGTATCAGTTACGGGGACAAACTTGTCAAACTGGTCTGAATTTCTTTTTGTTCGCCTCTTTCTGTGGGTGGATACTGTGACTTGGTTAAAAAAAAAAGTAATAAAAACCCATCAGTCAGGTGTACAACATAACCACCTCAAATATGATATGAATTTCTCCCTTCCAATGACATGACCAGTGGTGACTATACCATATCAGTGTTTGATAAACCAAAGAGAGAAAACTGAGAGATAACAAAGCTTATTGCACCAGGCCCAGTACAATTTGTCACATGATCATGAACACATGATGTCCTTGGTTAGTTGGTGTAATAGGGACACAATGCAATGCAAACAGAGACACTCTGTGCCTACACTAGATATCATTATTTCAAGAGAAAGGAAAACCAGTCTCAATAAATTTTACACCAACAGCTGAAGTCCTAATATCCCTCTCTGCCTCCCAACAGACACAAAAAGAACATTCTTTGAGGCATCTAAAAACAGAAATGTTTCATATCGTACACAAACACAGTGAACAAGAGAATCAAGGGCCTTAAGCACTTCGGCACATTGAGTGAGTTAGACTGTTTCCATGTCAATAAAACAAAATCGATGTCCAAACAATAAAACTGAATAGGATGAGACTCCGACAATTGGGCCATGACATGCACACACACCCACATGATACATAAATGTCACATACACATTTACAAATACAAATGCAATGTCATAATGGTCAAACAAAATGAAAGATAAATCAATCTAGAATAATGCCCACAGAGATAAAAACAAAGAAAAGAAAAAAGAATTCTCTCTCTCTCTCTCTCTCTCTCTCTCTCTCTCTCTCTCTCTCTCTCTCTCTCTCTCTCTCTCTCTCTCTCTCTCTCTCAGCAACCAGAATGACGTGTGTTTATTGCGGGGAATAGGATGGATGTGGAGAAAAAACGCCCTAATAATAAAATGGCAACAATCTCTGCCCCCCCCCCCGGTCCGCGTTTTTCTCAGATCAATTCTGATCTACATTTGGGCTTTGCACACAGCACGGCGATGCTCTTTCTTTCCCTGATATGACATTTAAATGACACTATGTCAATGGGGATCAACGTCAAATAATCGACTATTCAGGCATGCCGATGTACATGTACGTTGTTCCCCACAGAACTCGACAAGTGAGATTATGTATCACCTCGTCTTTGACCCGACAGATCGATGTATGTAACGGCGTTGGGAATGACCCGGTACACACAAGCGAACACACAGCGTACGCATTTGACACTATAAAGCGTTGTGCGTTGGCCAATGCTTAGTTCTGTGAGTATATAGATAGATACAACATAAAACAAAAACAAACACAAAAAAACGATTTGTGGAAAGGCGTTTGGTATAAAGGACCAAACACACAACCAAGACTGCGGGTCCATTCACCTTAGGCCTATTCTTACTTCATTGAACAGCTGGAAACCCCTTGCCCTTCTTCCTCTTCCCTGTCTGTAAAGGAGTTTTTTTTTATTGGTTTGTCTGTCCACCGTCACTGGCGGTGACCTCAAATGTGTGAGATGCATGCTATGGTGTGTACAGCAAGGGGCATCCGAGTGCTTTACAATGTTATATTTCCGATTAAGATTACAATAGAAACTGGATCCAACATACCCAAGGACTCGGGCATGTTTTCAAACACTCACTGGCATGCCAAAAATATGATGTAATCACCAGAGCGATCGCTTCGCCAGGGTGTAGAATCTAAGGACCCCTTTCCATAATATGGGGGGGGGGGGGGTTGAAAGAACGAAGGAAAGAGACAGACAGACAGACAAAAGCTAGACAGAAAAGGGAGGGGGGGGGTAAAAAGAGATAAAGAGACACAGATAGATAGAGGGAGAGAGATTTAAACTGAAAGTAAGACGACAAGGATGTGAAAATGACAGCGGACATTAAAAAAAACAGTAGCCCGCCCCTACTACCGCGCTTACCAATTACCCATAACATGTGAGTACATGTAAGACACACAAAAAAACGTTGGCGAGAGCAAGAAGCAGCAAAAGATAAGACGACATAGATCTAGACCTAGATTAAAACGAGTAGCAAAGAACGCCAAACTGTTCCGTCAGTGTCAACAATGGGCGGCGACAGAGAGAATACCGACTGACATCTAGCTTATCGGTTGGAACTGAAGAAAAGCGAGTAGATCTATATCATTTCGAAGGATGTTCATAGAGATCTTGACTTAATTGAAGGTCACTCGCTTCGAAATTGAAATCAGATCTTTCTGTGTGTGTGTGTGTGTGTGGTCAGTCCGTTTCAAGATATTATTCGCATTTGAAATTTTAGCCCGTCCAGCGCGGGGACGTCACACATCCGGTGTCGCGAGGCCATCGGTGGACGAACACCTGTGCCGACGGTCGTTTCAGCGCTATAGGAATTAAATATGACTTCCTATAAAACTGAAACAACTTTTATCAAAGTCGGCAGCAAGCGTTCTTTATGTGGATCAATTGACGCTAAGGAACACAATTCCTATAAAAGCTGCCCGTGCCGATCAGCGTTCGGCGTCCTCTATGTGGCAGCTCAATGACTAATGATAACAGAATTGCTGCATCATGAAGACGCTAGCCAATCAGCCTCCAGACGTTGAAGGCCACTCGCGAAAAGCATTGACAGCATAATAATGATAATAATAATGATACGGCCATCGCATAATTACCACGACTGCTAGCACCTCTCTCTAGAGTCCTCCCTCCAGTCGACCTTAACTAACTAGCTAACTAACTAGACAAACGCAGGCCTGACTGCATGACAGCCAATCGATGTGGGGCTATCAGGCCGACCTGCGATCTAAGACCAAGCTCCCTAATGAGCTCACAGTTACACCCACCGACACCAGACAGATCCAGATAGATAGATAGCAGGGCTGGGTTAGGGTGGGTTGCCTTCTGATTCAGTTCTGACGTTTCCGTCGGTGGAAACTCGCGTCAGTTTAAAAAAATTGTCAGAGGGTTAGGAACCCCAGAACAAAGGGTAACAACTGTTCTGACATTGGCGCATCGGCATTCACCCAGAGTAGTGTCGAGGAGGTGGAGGAGGATAAAGTGAAGGTGGCATTCGCTTGAGACTTCCTCGTCTGGCATTACAACCCTCGCACGTCCATGAGATTAAGTCAGTCGATTGGTCGATTTTTATTATTATTGGATATCACTCCGTTCACCACATTCGTTCATCTGGCGAACTGAGAGGAACAGCAAGATGAGAAACAGA
>JAXRKP010000429.1:200000-210000 GCA_037039925.1 Doris montereyensis | reverse complement strand
TATGCAGTATTCTCAGAGTGAATAAGAAGGAAACAACAGCAGGGTGGGAAAAAACGTGGGGAAATGTGAAATGGGAAGAAAAAGGACGTATCGGTGGTGTCCGCCAACAGCCGCTCACTCCTCGCGATGATAAACAGGACCATGATCGTGATGTCAATGGAACACATTAATACAATAAGTAATCAATCACGCATGCCTTTTAGCTTTTAAATCCTCTACGTGCCTGACTGGAAGACTGAAATTACGCGGTCACTGACAGGAGAAATTCCGTCCATTCTCTAAAAAACAACAACGTAGGAGAAAAAAAACCCTTATTTGTGCAGAATGCATAATAGAGAATTAAGAAACGACGTTTGTGTTTTTAGAATTACGACAACAAAAAAGACCACAGCAACGAAGACACCCATCAAATGTTAAAACATCAACTGAAAAATCTAGTTAAATTGGAATTTATCCCGTCCACCATTTGCGGCGATCTCAGGATGAATTAAGCGGTTTCATTGATATTCACCCCGTCTACCATTGCGGTGATCTCAGGTAAGATTAAGAGGCAACAGCGAGATGAAAGATAAGTGAAAGAGTGAAAGGAAATAATTTAAACCTACCAGCATCGCCCGCCAACCGTCCACGAATTAAGAGGAAACAGCAAGCTAAAAGTGAAAGAAAAGTGCACGAGTGACAGCAAAGAAGTATGACCTACCAGTAGGGCCCACTGAAAAAATTCTAGGATCTGTTTCATTATATTACATCTTCCAACGGATATACAAAGAAGGGCAACAGTGAAGACAGGAGAGAATCAAAACCAGTAAAGTTCACACACACACACACACACACACACACACACACACACTGTTGCTTCTTATCGTTATCTTCCAAAATGGACCTAAGACATCCACACGTTCTCAGCCAACCACTTAACGTTGCCAATTATAATAGCATGCCACAGCAATTAAATACATTCAAGCCAAAAATAAAATGTCATCATAATATACGCTTAATGTAAATAGCAGAAGCTGACTGACGATCCAAGCAGACATATCTAACCTCCAGCATAATAATTCGTATATCGCATCTCTTTTTCCCCCGATTCAAAATTCCAAAAACAATGCCAGCTATTGACAGTAAGAGAAGATTGATCATAAGCAGGCAACAATAACACCACAACGCACTCCAAATCGATACTGTATGTACAATAATTCAGAGGTTCGTCTCGAGGCATTGCGCCACCACGTTCTCGCGTTTCTAGCAGCAGGTCAATAGAGAGAACAATATTTTGTGAGCAGTAACTAGATCGATGCATTGTTTGTTTGTTTGTTTGTTTACCCGTGTCAATTAAGCGCAGCTGGGGATTTCGACATTTTGGGCCAGATTCACACAAACGCACTGGGATAGCCGTTGAAACGTATGCTTGTTTCTAGAGGTGTTCACGGAGAAAATTCTACCGAGCATTCCTGCTCTGTTTGCCACCCGAAAATGTTCCTCTCGCAACACAGTTAAGCAGTGATAGGAAAGAAGCAGGACCTACCAGCAGCGGCACCCGCCAACCGCCCGCGCAGCACGCGCGAACCTCCAACTTAACAACTAAATAATAGCTTTAAAAACACACCGTTGCCCTTGCATACAACTGAGTTTGTCTCATTGACATTTACCCTGTCCACCATATGCGGCGATTTCATGGTGAATAAAGAGGAAAAAGCAAGATGAAAGACGCGTGATAGAATAAAAGGAAAGAAGTACGACCTACCGCCGACCGCCAACGCACGCACGCAAACTGCTGACCGTGAAACAAAACACACACACACATACACACATGTACACAGACACCAACTAGACAGGACACCCCATTGAAAGATACCGATCAAGAAAGAACGAACTAACGTAATAAACTCCCGAGCTCCCAGCCTTGCTAATTAAATATGTAAGAGAAGCCATCTGCATTTGTACAAATGTAGCCTTGATTAACAAAGATCTCAGTTTGCAGCCCTCAGAATTACGTCCCAGATAGAAATAGGTGTAGATGTACACAGAGCAGTAAAGTTGGTACTTTACCTGCCTTATGTTATTATAGTATTATTACATATATATATATACACCACATATTGCCCGCCAGACGTGTCACTTTCACGTTATTGCTTTGTTTGTTTCATTGAAATTTACCCCGTCCATCATTGCGGTGATTTCAGGGTGAATTAAGAGGAAACAGCAAGATGAAAGATACGTGAAGGAAGGAAAGGAAAGAAACAGGACCTACACGCAACACCCGCCAATCGCCCGCTTACGTTATTGCAATGGGTACCATCATCTTTGATCTAAACGCTTTCTCTGTTACAAGCTATACCACTGCCATAGATACTTCTTCAGTTTGACCTTATTTCTTTTCTTCTTGCTTTGGTTTTGTTTTTGTGTAGTCTCCTGCGTGACAATTTCGGGAAAGGAAACGTAAACAATGGATCGACAAAATGCACCAGAGAAGAAATATAGAGGTCAAACTTTGTCGGATGTTTTGTTTTTCTTCTGGCAAAGATAAAAACAAAACAACTCAACCTACCCAGCACACCACAAGAACAGCATCGTATTGGAAGATTGGAGATTTTATCCCGCCGATCGTGTGCGTTGATGGAAAACAGCAAGGAGAAAGAGAAAGAGTGAAATGAAAGAAAGAAAGAAAGGCCTACCAGTTCCGCCTAAACAAAGCGCCAACGTGCATGTCTAGCCCTTTTCAAGGTGTCTCGAAATTGAACGATAAGGCGGATACGTCGTGTTGCTAAGAAATAAAACCACGGCAACAAAAGACTTGGATAAATCGAAAAGGAGGACTAAAAGAAAAGCAAGCAACCCAAATGACTTTTGTGTTTACACATCACGCCATGGATGAAACTGGCAATGTCCAGCGAGACACGGGTGATCACAAAGTTCACCGCTGGCCTTTATGCGCAGCGGTCTATTCCGGGGATTGGTCGAAATTCATTGACCTTATGTAGTGATTCTCAAGTGAATGGAGTTTTGTCTGTTTCGTTGGTGAACACCCCCCCCCGCCCCCCGTACAGCACATGCCGTGATCTCAAGAGTGAATGAAGAGGAAAGTGCAAAATGAAAGATAATAAGTGAAAGAGTGAGACGTCCACGTGCCCGGTATAAAGCGCCAACCATCGTTCAACACTTCAAGGCGTTGAGTTTGCGGTAAAATGCGTATGTCACCAAGGCCACAGTAACAGATTATTTCAATGGAGTACGAACAATTTGTCATCGGTTTAAAACTAGTCAGCAGTACTTCATTCAAGCCTAAATAAAACGCATTAACTGTTTTGAAATGACCGTATATTTACATGCTAGCATTGTAGCATAGTAGAATTATGTTTTCTCTGCTTATAGTAAGAACTGAACCAAGCCTTTATATATAACAAATCATGAAAACATGCATTGCATTTGTCAAAAAGAAGAGGTGTGTGTAAATTTTAACCAATATTTAAGCACAATGTTATAATAATCGATTTCCGATGGGCGCATCTTACCGAGGCGACTTTTTTAAAAAAATTTTTACTGCGAAAGGGGTGAAAGTGGCCGCTTTTAACCGGGAGCCCTACGTACCAACCAGCACACACTATTCCGGAGTCGACACCCCGGTGTGCAAAAGTGTGTACGCAGTTAGTATTATTCTAGTATTACAATAGGAATTCTTGAGCAGGGTTTTCGCACGTAAGCCACATGCAGTCTGTTGATGCCGTGGTTTACTTCGCACGGGACGTTTGCCCTGACATGGACACTGATACATGTAGTAATACAGAGCTACGGGCCAGTGTGTATGAGTGTCCACTCTCGACTATTACTATTACATGTGTCTGTGTGAATGCAGGGGGTAAACAGTTTGAACATTTCAAGGATCGATATGTTCATTATTTCTATGTTTTGTATTATTGATATTATGTTTGCATAATAATTAACGCTACATTTTGTGCACGCATTTTATTTTCATTACTGCACAGTAGATGTACTTTTGCATTTAGCCAGAGGCTACTGTATAATATTATCATATATAATGATACCGTTTATTATTCGAAAATGTGGCATGATTTGATTTCCAACCGAACTTGAAGTGGAACCCACGGTCTCCAGTCCGGCTATCTACCACTAGACAATAGTAACCATCGCCCTCATATAAAAGCAAAATATTTACTCATAATTCTACACCCCTTTCTCTCTTCTCTCTCTCTCTCTCTCTCTCTCTCTCTCTCTCTCTCTCTCTCTCTCTCTCTCTCTCTCTCTCTCTCTCTCTCTCTCTAATATGACAGTTTACAGCTACATGACAATCCCAGCAAGCGTCGAAAGTTCATCTAAAAAACCTGGTGGTAAAAAAAAAAAAACAACAGCAACCCAAAACAATGCCAAACCAAACATTTGACGTTAATGAACATCAACAACGACACGTTTTCATGATTTTCTTATTTGTTTCGCTCCAAACAACATACTCAAAAAGTTATACTAGACTCTATACTCAGTATTCCCTTTAAAAAATCTCGTTTAAAGCAAGCTTCTAAGCAAGTTAAAGTCATACTCCTTATACATGTATTAGTTTTACTCGATCCAAACTAACCACATCATGAAGATCTATATTCAGTTTTATCTATTTCGCTCTGAGTAAGACCCTTTAAATTTCAATTCGTTTATACATGCACTAGGTAAGACTTAAAAATGTTAATTCATGTTAATTTGTCTCGCTCTAAGCAAGACCACTCAAATTCGACTCCTATATTTATTTGATTAAGACCCCCATACTAGCATACGCAGTTATGACAATCGTCCATTGAGACTCATCATCACCAATGTTTCTCACCCATGGCAGGGTATTATAGGCCACGTACACACAAGTAAATTCCACCTTCCGCTGCCAAGCTCGCTACATGTGAGCCCCATCTCTCGTTTGTCTCTGTGAACGCATCTTTTCCATGTCTCCCATGACCTACCAAACCCATCGTTACTTAACGACGGACACGGACCTACCCTGCCTCGCGTTCCCTGTGGGTTCCACTGCAATGCCTGTCTGGTGATGTTGCCACTCGGTTTTCTTTAAGTGTGTCCCATCCATGCCACTTCCGGAGGCTTAACTCTTCCTCTTTTGGTTTTTGTCATGTTCTTACCCAAAAGTCCTGACCCAGGCCCTTATTTATTACATTGTCTTGTCATTTGATTTCCAGGATACTTCTCATGCATCTGTTCATGAATGTTCAGTATAATTTTTGTAGTATTCCATGTTTCGCAACCATAGAGAACAACTGACTTAATGTTTGAATTAGAAAGCCGGATGCTTGTGCGTAATGCCTGCGATGCCTTTATTATCACTATCATTCATTTTTTTTTTATTTGTCCAAGCGAAACCATTCAACAACATTGAATATTGACTCATTTCAATTTGCCCCGCTCCAAAACCAGTCCCCTCAAAATTTCGACCAATTTTTATTTGTTTTAAATAACGCTAACTGACCGTGCTGCAGAGACAAGATTAGGGCCGAAGCACCTGTTGAGAGCCGCCGTTTTCTCGTCGGTAAACGCCGATCGATAGCAAAAAAACAACCTGTCTGCAAA
The DNA here is from genome assembly GCA_037039925.1 of Doris montereyensis. Taxonomy (NCBI): domain Eukaryota; kingdom Metazoa; phylum Mollusca; class Gastropoda; order Nudibranchia; family Dorididae; genus Doris; species Doris montereyensis. Next base: position 204,420 of record JAXRKP010000429.1, on the reverse strand, counting down.
TAGCGACGAGAGAGGACTCAGGACGTGACGAGATACTCTCTCTCTCTCTCTCTCTCTCTCTCTCTCTCTCTCTCTCTCTCTCTCTCCCCGCTCTTTCTATCTAACCCCATCCCCCCCCTCTCTCTGCCCCCTCTCTCTCTCGTCCATCGTGGTGGGAAGTTGACTTTTTTTATTTATTATATAATGCCGTCTCCTCATCCAGGCAGTCGAGCTGTTCCAGGGATTTTGCTCTTTCACTTCCACTTGCTGATGGGTTTGTGGAGGGTTTAAAGTGGAGGAGAAAACAAAACACACAAGGCATTCCCTATGTCGTCCCACAAGACGAATCAGCTGAGGTGGCGAGAAGTATTTTTCAGACCACAGCTAAAGAAAAACGAACGCAACAAAAAAAACGTGATTATCTGACATAGGGATGGATCTCAGTTTAGCTGGCGTTCCCTTTTCCGTCGTATGCGGTGGTTTCTCGGTGAAGAAACAAGAGGAAAGAGAGAAAGAAAAAGGGCAGGGCAAGAATAAAAGCGTATATGAAAGAAGTAGGACCCACCAGCACCACCTAAGGACACTCGAACACTGGTATAGAAGATAGACAGAAAAAGAAAGATACAGAGATTGTGTTTGTATGTTTCATTGACATTTCCCACGTCCTCATCGCCGGTGATTTCAGTGTGAATTAAGAAGAAGCAACACGAAAGAACATAATTAAGAATTTTGATTTCAACTCATTTTTCACTCAAATCCACGAACTTCATTTGTGATCTCGGGATTTTTGGTAGATTTAAATTCTGCCCGGACTGCCGTGTAAACAATCATGAATCTTTAGTAGCTTTTGACAGCCACCCGCGAGAGTGAGAGAGAGAGAGAGAGAGAGAGAGAGAGAGAGAGAGAGAGAGAGAGAGAGAGAGAGAGAGAGAGAGAGAGAGAGAGAGAGAGGGGGGAGAGAGAGAGAGAGAGAGAGAGAGGAGAGAGAGAGAGAGAGAGAGAGAGAGGCAGATATAGGCCGACACACAGAGACAGGGAGAGATCGACAGACAGAGAAGAGGTACAGACAAAGAGAGTCTGATAGATCGAACACCGAGATGAGAATAAACTTGAGAAACTGGTAAAGATGGAACGAATGTGTTCTAAGAAATTGAAAGGCAGACCGTAATCCGTGTAATCGACACAACAGACGACCGATGGTTCCGCCAGTCAGTGTGTAAACACAGTGGTCACGTGATACAACATATTACATGTGCACGTATAATTATTAACAACTGCCATTCGTTTATGAAATGTGCAACGGAAATGCGATTGTAGATAGCACAGAGCCTTTTTTTTTTTACGCCAATGTATACATTCCGGAAGATCTCAGATTAAATACCAAGATGAAATACTAATAAAGAAAGAAAAAGACAAAAGAAGGAGGCCATAGTATTTTTGTTTCATATCAGTTTACCCTGTCCACAATGTTATGCGGTGATCTCATTTTTGTTTCATATCAGTTTACCCTGTCCACAATGTTATGCGGTGATCTCATTTTTGATTCATATCAGTTTTACCCTGTCCACAATGTTATGCGGTGATCTCATTTTTGTTTCATATCAGTTTACCCTGTCCACAATGTTATGCGGTCCACAATGTTTATGCGGTGATCTCATTTTTGTTTCATATCAGTTTACCCTGTCCACAATGTTATGCGGTGATCTCATTTTTGATTCATATCAGTTTACCCAAGATACAAATAAATTAAAATAAGCTTAATCATTTTTGTTTCAAAGTTTATCCTGTCCACAATGTTATGCGGTGATCTCATTTTTTGTTTCATATCAGTTGATCGGTGATCTCAGAGCGGACTGAAAAGATAGACAAATAAATTTAAATAAACAACAGTTGATCGCCCGCCAGCCGCCCAGGAGGAGGACTTACCAGCATCACCAGTCAACCATCGGCGTGCCAGACAACGTGCAGTTAGTAAATGGCATACAGTCATGTACCAATCTCGTCAAACTGATGAAAACCCATTAATTATTTAAATTTACATCTAAGCCCCAACACTCAAGCATTCAAACTAGATCTACATGCTTTTTTAACAATGGCAGCAGAGATTCTTTGTACGCCATTACAATGAACCAGAGCCGATCGGCGGTCTGGTAGACACTCACAATAGTTCACTCCTAAAACAACTCACCCACCAATCAGCGTTTGCAGCTCTGACCCTCAGCCTCGCGTGTGTCTAGGGTCAACCCACAAACTCTAAAGGTTACACATTTCCACACGCGGCCAAAAATAGAGTTCCAACCACTTCGACACGAGTTAACGACCTCCCGCAAGGCATATATATACTCTTTTTTGTTTCTTCCGTTTTTGTTTACAAAATAATAATTGCATTCGTGCTTGGCCCAAGACCCTATTAAATCAACAATTTAAGATCTTCAAACCTTTAATAAATACATTCACCTGCGAAACGACCAGGAAATACAAAGGCAACTTATACAACTCATAACCGAACCACATTGGAGTGAAGTCAAAAGAAACGACTTTCTTTCTTTCTCAGCTCCCATTCTACCTTCCGGTGTATGGGTTTTAGATGCCCGAAATTATCTTTCTCAGGACGCCCTGTCCTGACATTTTCTGTTTCCTTCCGTGAAAGTTAAATTTCTTTTGCGTTAATGCCTCTTTTACATCTTCTTCCCACTTTTCCGAGATCTGCCTTTTGGTCTTTTACCTTAAGTTTTAGCACTGTATACGGATTTAGCTATTCTATTGTCATTCATTCTGTTAACATGCCCAAACCATCTCAATTGGTTCATTCCTATCTTAGTTTTTATGCTATCTGCTTTGGTTTGATCTCTTATTGTTGTGTTTCTGATTTTGTCTCTTTTAGTTTTCCCTACTTCTCTTCTTAGATCTCTTCACCAAAGAAGACAGAACAGGCACGTGACGATTTGGGTATAACCCTTCCATCAGACAACAAACGGGTACACTGTAATCACTGCACGCTTTAGAAGATCAGATATGACACATTAATTTGTTTTTGTAGCGTGACGAAGGGTTATAGCCGAGATGTCCCGCGTCTGCTTTGTCTTCTTTGGTGGCGCTGTCACTTTTAGAACATAATTAATATAGAATACGTAGCACCACCTACACTACTACCAATCAGCTGACTCATCCGCGTCACTAGCTCAAAACCAGACATAATCGGTTAGGACAAGGAAGACAGTCACGTGGTCTTCGTGTCTTCTCACTGTTCATCGGTAACAATGTCTTGGCTGTGATTATCAATGAAGGTCACGCATCAAATGACGTCCCACGCGACTCACTCTCTCTCTCGTTTCAACGGAGAATCATATCGTTCTTATTAAAATAAGTAGTAAGTATCATGGTATAATTTGCAATCTGATAACGTGTTGAGTCGTGAGGTATAATCGCAACGCAATGCAATGTAAAAAGCAGATAACATACATGCAAGCCTAGTAGCAAGTGTTCACTGGGACAAAAAGACCAGAGTCAAAATAAACTACTTATTTTTTCTCCTAAACTGCTCAATACGATAAGGACTGCGACGAGCATCTGCCGTCTGGAAAAAAGGGGGGGGCGGAGAGGACAAAGGGATTTGATTTGCTTTCTTTAAATTATGGTGGGTTTGTTTTTTGTTGCTTCTCCATATTTACTCTTTTTATTTTCATTTAAAGATGTTGCTGCGTGGGTATGTGTCCATCCTGTAGGTGCTACGGATGAAAGTGTGGTATGGAGGAGGAGACAGAAGAAGAGATACGATTGTTCAGTTCCTGTGAAAAGATGGCGTTTTTCGAGTATCTTAGCTCTTAAAATTGTATATATACACATAAAAACAACACACACTGGAACCCCCGACTTGTCCGTCCGCCCCTCCTCGTGATGGGATTAGGCAGTAGGCACGGAGTCTAACCTAACTGGGATCAGACCAATCTTTTCCCAGGGAGGAAAATAGTAATGTATAAACATAATAACACGCATCCTAGCTGTCGTAAGATGGGAGAGGGCGCTATAGAAATGAATTATATTATTATTTTTATTATTATTCCTGCCGGAGTTCAAACTCAAAACCACCTTAGCACAGACAGAATAAAAAGGGGCGTTGCCTGTCACATCTGGCGGAGACTAGGGGAGCCCACCACATTCGTGAAGAGTAAGGGGAGAAAAGGGGAGGGGGTGGCAATCATATTTCCGACTTCCAGCAATTGGCCCTCTGTCCACCCCTGGCAAAAAACGGAAACAATCAATGCAAATAATAATAAACTGGTATATGACTACCAATGATAATAATGTGGTAGTGGAGGCTCTCCACTTGCAGCACGAGGCAAAGGGCAGATATATAGCTTAAAACTAAATGACGTCAGTGTCAAAGGTGGCCGTCGGCACGAGACAAGCTAAATTGTACAACGAAAGTGGTAAATGTACC
>JAXRKP010000429.1:170000-197500 GCA_037039925.1 Doris montereyensis | reverse complement strand
CATTCCTCCCTCCTCCAAGGGCTTCAGTCCAGCAACAGCTTACCTCAGCCAGGCCCGCCTGGTCAGTATGGCCACAAGGAGGGACCACAGCCAGATCGATCGTATCCTGTTGCTCATCTCCATCATAATAAATAGCTTTATTTTTTCTCTCCTTCCAACACCACACCACACCCACCCCTCAACCTACCGACCATAATACCCGACCTTCTCCTTAGGCTTCATCTCTTGTCCCGTGAGCTCACTTTCGGCTTCACTCACAGCACGCCCACTCAAGACAAATAAGCCCATTAGAGAAAAGACAAGAAAACCAAAGAAATAGAAGGAAGAAAAAAAAAACCAAACAAAGAAGAAACACACAAAAACCCCCCAACAAAACAGCAATGCCAGGAGCAGTCGACTGCTATGAGCATTCCTGTGCTCTCCCAGCATGGATATCTGTAAGTTGTGTGCGTGTGTGTATGCATTTACGTATATATGTTTGATTTGATTTTGTACCCACATGCACAACTAAAGCCATCTCGGGTTTTGGGTAGGATTTTTAATTGTCCCGACTGCCCTGTAAACAGCCTTTAACGTGCACAGTGTTGTGATCTGCACCTAACCAGACCATGACCTCCTCCCTTTTATCGTTACACACATATATATATATAATATATGTTTCTCAACATGGAATTATTAAAAAGTACTAGTTATGATGAATCAAGAACCCAACACACACAAAAGGAAACAACTATAAGTGCAAAAGGAGGAAGGAAAATCTAGACAACTGCATTGGTAATAGGCCATGCATGGGACTATATATGCAGATCATCGATCCACATTAACCAGACATTTTTGAGAAAACCGGGGAAATGCAAACTAATTCAAATTTGAAGGGTAAAAAAAAATTGTTATTTTAACCTCCCTTTAAAAAAAAAGGTGACAAATGGTTAGACTGTTGAGCTGAAGATCATGACATTGTTAACACGCATTTTCCCCAACCAGCAATGGGAGCAGGACCTGAGACCTACTACCTTTTGATCGAGGATTTCATCTGCCTTTAACTTGAGGTTTCTTTTTTTAAATACCGTGTGAATACACAGACTATAAAAACAACAAACTCCGGCATCTTGTGGGACTACCGAGTCTATGCACTATGTGCTATATATATGATGTTTATGTTACACACATTGATAATATATGTTTCTCAACATGGAATTATTAAAAGTACTAGTTATGAGGCTGTGAATCAAGAACCCAACACACACAAAAGGAAACAACTATAAGCAAAAGTGAAGGAAAATCAACACAAACTAGACGAACTCATTATAAACAATGGCGTCATGCAAACAGACAGCCTTATATCTATGGCCATATGCACATAAACTTGAAAGATGAGTTATACCAACAACAACAAAAACCCCATGAGGATCATTTTGGACTGCAATGAAGCTTTCGTTTTTAAACCACCCCAAACAACAAAATTTTGCAAGGCAAGTCGTAATATTCCAGAAAAAATAGAAATTAAATTAAAACACTCACAGTTCTTCAGGAGATTTCATATCTGATATGAAGACAAAAGGAAAAAAAAAAAACTGCCGATTGCTGGCCTTTCTGGCAAAATGCCAGTGGTTTTGCAACTCAGAATGGCGTCTACCATCTCCTTTAACAGTCGGCATTTTGTTTCTTGGCTTAGCTATTGACCTAAATTTTGAAAAATCTGACAGGTCCAACTGTAAACAGTCAAAATTAGCAGAATTGAAGTAAACAATTAAATTGCATTGTATTGAAAGAATTATAAAGTCTTAGTGCTGAACATAATAAGCATGCTTTGAAAAAGTTTGAATTCATTTACTAAAGACTACACATGGTATAGCTGCCAAGCTTTTGAACTTGAAAAACAGACTCGTAGTGTTCGAATTGTCGTAACCTGCAAGATAACCCAGTTTATTCAGAAAACATCATTAATTCAACTTGCTTTTATCTGCTTTATGGTAATAAGAAAAATCCGCTGATGACTAGCTATTCTGGCTAAATGTGATGGCAGTTTAATGGTATCTCCGGACTCTCATCCTAATCTCTCTAGGTCTTTGCCGTTTGGGGTTTCTTCTGAATAAATTACAATTCACAAACTTTTCAAGATAACTAGTCTTACGTACTCATAGCACACAAACAAAAACGTACTAGTTGACAGTGAAATTGGAAAGTTATTGCCATAAAAAAAAAACTGTGGAAACCAAAGTGTCATGGATTATACATTCAATGATCATTTGCCTCTTTAACATTAGGAAGCCCTATCCTTCGTCTAGTTAGGATTCCATGGCACAAAAGTCAATATAAACCTGTCTTAATAACCATATGAGCAATCCCTGTATCCCCATTCGGTTTAGTTTTGACACTTGCAAACCAAGCATGTCTGTGAAAATAGATTGAAATGCCCAGTAGCATCTTTTTCTTTCATTTTCTCAAAACATCTAAAATTGGACTTACAAGGTTTGCAACTTTCACAGTCGATATGCTGATTATAGAGTATTACACTCATTCCTTTGAACGAGGGGCTATTTTTAAAAAACCAGTTACAATAATTTGTACAACTTGATTATCACCATTAAATCATTTACCAATCGTATCTCACAATCCCTGAAGGCTGAACCCCTAAAATTTTATCTCCTCCACCATTTACCGAACGATTTGTATTATATTTGGCACACAGCTCCCTCTTGTCAATGTTAAAAGAATTAAGTTGGGTTCATTTATATCTTGTAAACTTTTTGAGAATTTTTTGTTTGTTAACGATATATATTATTAAAAAAAAATAGTTTTAAAATACCTATCCAAAATATTTAAAAGACCTGACGTCCTTCTTTAGATATTGAATGGAAAAGACGATCCATACAGATTTTGAGTGATTTTATTCCCAATTAAGGGAGGAGATAGATTTTGAAAATTGGCTCAAAATCCAAGATGACGGCTGCTTCTATGGCAACCAAGGACGCTACAAACTATTAAACGATATAGGATGATTGTATTTTGAGTTACTCATGTACACACAAAGCAAAAAGCCGAACTCAAAAGCCAAAAAAAACCGTCTCAGCAAGCGCCCCTCCCCTTAAGAGGAATGGGGGTGGGGTACCTAGACTGGCGAGTTTTGGACCAAAAGGTTGATTTTCTGTTCTTTGCATATATTCAGATAGAACGATCACTTATCTACAAGTTTATGGCAGAAAAATGTCCATTATATGACGTCTAATTTTTTTTTTAAAACAAAATACTTTGTAGGCGAGGGTAGGTAAAAACAATCAAAATTTTGACGTAAATTACCATAACACTGACTGAGAAAATGGCAGTAAAAACCTGTATATATTGACGGTTAATCGCCAAATGTGGCAACACACGACTTTGACCTCATTTTGCAGACACCCATCGCTGAGTGATATAAGAGGCGTTGCGCGTCAGTGTGTATGTAAAGTATGCACACAAACATAGGATATAGAGGAAAAAACAAAAAACTGGTCATTTCGAGTCTGTTTTCACAACAGTGCACATCTAAACCTAGATTTATAATCCTATTTAACAATGCCAGAGACTGTCGAAAGAGTAAGGGGCTGCTACAACTAGGGAAACCTGTCTGAAGCGTTTGTTTTGTGTTATTGGCTGCGTGTGGAAAGGTGTGAGCTTTACAGTTTATGGGTTGACCTAGGCATCTAAACCCATACACCGGAAGGTAGAATGGGAGCTGATTATAAAGAAAGAAAGAAAGTTATATTAAATGTTGTTATTGGTTTTTTTAGTTTGCCATTATAATATAATTTATATATATGTAAACACATTTTATACAAAATAATTTTATGAAAGTTTGTTTGTACAGTAAATGGCTATCTACATGCAAAGTTTCATGACAAAATATGTACAAATACGACCAAACAGCGAAAAAATTATCTTAAAAATAACATTAAGAGAAAAACGCAATTGAAATTTCCCAACACGAAAAGCATACAAAAACACACGTTTCACACAACTTTCGGATCACACGAGTTTTTTTTAACTTGTGATATCAAATAACATGCATCAAATGATAATCCTATTATCTCCAATGGTTTATAGGTTTGTGAGGGCCTCAAAAAAAGGCAAAATATGAAAATTTGTCACGAAACTGGTGACAGTTATTGTCTTCAAAGACTATTATTTCGCAGAAAGACAGGGCATTCAGACTTGGGGATGATTTATAAGTAAAACTAAAGTGGAACTAGAAAGAAATGCCATTATAACCTCAATTTTGATATTTAGACCCAAATGATTCTCATCTGCTTGCCTAAATGGTAGACTTCAGTCCTATGTAATGTTCGCTCTTGCTGTCCCAGTTTCCATGTCTCATCCTCAATATGTCAGTGTCGGTTTCTTGGTGTCTGATGTCTTAGTCAGTTTCATACCGTGTCAGGGTGTCAGGGTGAGAGAGAGAGAGAGAGAGAGAGAGAGAGAGAGAGAGAGAGAGAGAGAGAGAGAGAGAGAGGGGGAGGGAGGGGTGGGGGAGCAATCTTTCTTTTTGTTTTCTTCCTTTATCCCCACAAAAACCAAGCCCCAACTTTTTATCTCACACCTTCAAAATAAACCCTTTATTATGTTCCTTGGTTGTGACCCAATTGTAATAGTATTCCTTCCGGGCACACATTATCACCCTCATCCCTGACCCTGAACCACTCCAACTAGCTCCTGCCCCACCCCCCGCCCATCTGAGGCAAAGCTAGGCCCTTGGGCAGCTTATCCCAACAACAATCACACTGTGCGTCCAACTATGATAGTCCTCCCCTGTATTATTATAGTTATTATAGTGCATTACAAGTTCAAGTAGGCCTAGATCTAGATCTCTAGAATAATATAGAGAAGATTTATGCGTTTAGAGAAAACTAAGACTATTAGTCTTAGAAATTAGATCTCTAGATCTAGAAATCTAGACTATTAGACTCTATGTCGTTATTGTCATGTATGATTATAGATTAGCTCTAGATTCCAGATCTAGAGCTAGACTATCTCTAAATTTGAAAAATCTCTCTAGTCTATCTCTATGCCATGCAATATTCTATTATATTTACTAACTTAATACAAATACCATGACATAAATGAATAAAAAGCCTCTAGATTATATATACAATACTTCTAGATTCGAGATCTAGCATGTAGATTAGATCTCTAGATTTCGAGATCTAGATTCTAGATCTAACTCCTAGATCTACTCTAGATCTGCTTACTATACATCATAGATCTAGATCTAGATCTAGAATTTCTTGAAACTAAAATGAATTTAGAGCTAGAGCTTTATTTAACAAATGGGGCTGTTCAATGCTCCATGTATAGATCTAGCTTAGATATATTCTAGAGCTAGAGCTAGATCTAGATCTACAATATAGATTAGTTTATTTGAAGTAGGAAGGATATGGTTCATCTTTCATAGCAAATCTCTCCGCCCCTTTTCAATCTTCGGTGTTCCAGACAGCAATCCAAGGCGATGATGCCGGGGATCAATGTTCTGTACGATAACTCCTGGCAGAAAAATAGCTATGAAAGGAAAAACATTAAAATGAAATCATTGAGCTTTCAAAACAATACCTCTAACTTGCAATTGTCGCATTCAGCGCGCTGAACAAGTATGAAATAGGAAATGAATGTGTCGTCGGCGAGATTATCCAAGGATGGCCGCCATTAGAGCCGTCATCCGATTCCGAAACGAGGTAGGGGTACACCCACAGCCGACTTGAGATAAAAGGGTTGAATGAAATTATAAATGAGAAAGTTTGAATTTAAAAGTCATAAAATATGTATAAAATATGTTTTCACGCCAAGATTTAGTTATAAAGGACAAACATGATCAGAAATTATATGAATGCGAAACTAAAACTGACGTGACTAATTTAATGGCGACAAAACATTTTCTTTCGATTTTTCGTTAGCCTACATGGTATATCATTTTCGCATACTTTTGTTTCCATCAGTTCAAAAGAAGAGAGGCATGAAATATCAAGCAATGCAGTGTTTGATGACACAATTTATCAGCTGACGTTGAAAAAGCTTCGACATTTTGAAGCCACAACATCGCCTTTGATAAAACCACAAAAAATAATATCATAGAAATGAGAAGGGCCCTGTCTCTTGTAATAAAATAAGGTATCATCCTACTAAGAGAGGAAAGTGTGTAGTGGTAGTGGTGATAGGACGTATGTCAGCAGCACTCATATTTTTATCAATTAACCTTGATATTTCTAATTGTATTCAAATGAAATAATACAGCGTTATTCATCTTTTAACTGGCTTTTCAGTGCAGTGATTTTTATCCGTATTATCGAAATCTTTACACTGTAATTTTTCATTCAACATTTTTTTTTTAATTTCAAACGACGAATTCAACATACTGTCATCACTAAGAGAGAAACCTGACGTTACAAAACACGCGGCCCAGCGTACATAAATAAAAGGTACACTGGCATACAAGACCTACAACAAATGTGAACCGTATAAACTCAGGTGTGTTGCCACCACAACATTGCCTCACAATGCCATCATACTTTTTTAAAAAGTCGACATATACAATGACAACTCATAAAGACTAATAAAAACAGGAAGAACAAATTGCCAACAAGAGAGAACTGTTCTTGAAATAGCAGATGTAAAGGAGGACAACTCTTCTCTAAACCGTCACAATAATTTAAAACCCCGATTGGAACTTTTAGTCGTTAACTTTCATAGTATAAAAAATAAGAAGGAAGAATTATTTTCGATGAAACTAAATCCGACATCGTACTGGGATCAGGAACATGGCTCTAGACGTGAAATCAAAACCCCGAATTCTTTCCTCACGGTTTTGACATTTACAGAAAGGATAGAAAAGATAAGGAAGGCGGGGTGTCATCATCGCAAATGACGAGACAGTATCGCAAGTGAGCCATCTATATGTATCATCTGAGGATGACACCACGTCTGCTTGTTTGTAGAATATACAACAAGCAACCATTGATAATTGGTCGGCATAAAGACCCCCAAGCAGTTTACTGATCACCAATGAGGAATTTGTAATACGATTAATTATAGCATTGTATTGAAGTTCAAAAGGCAAATTTCCTTATCGGTGGGGACTTCAATCTACCGGATATAAATTGGAAAGTAGAAACAACCAAAATTATAATAATAACACTGACATCAATTGACTGTTCCTCAACACCACCCTAGACCTAAACGTGTACCAGGTGGTTGGACACAAAACACGACAAAATTCCCTCCCCTGACTTGCTCTTCACAAATATTCCAAATTTGATACAAACGGTTGAACTGATCGAAGGATTAAGTGACCATGATATACTACATACTGGTATAGAATATTCCACAAATAACCCAAAACATTTTTTTTTAAAACCGAAAAGAGAAATATATATCTGGAGACAGGCAGATATCCCATTCAGGAAAGACCAAAATAAAAAAAATGTAGTAGTTACTTCCTGAAACATCACAATGGGAAAATGAACATTAACACCACCTGGGACTGTGTGAAGAGCATTCTGATTTCCATCATAAATGAGAATGTATCCACCATACTCACTATAATAAAATTAAACCAACCCTGGATTGACACGGAAACCAAATGACTATTGAAGCAAAAGAAAAGATGGTTAAAAAATCCAAATCATGTCGATCTGAAACAGTCTAAAGTAAATACTTAGAAATAACAAGGATAGCTCAAAACACCATGCCGAAAAGTGTATGCCACCTTCGTTAACAACATCATCATTGAAGACAATGGTAATTGTAAACAATTATGTTCCTTTATTAAGAGCAGAAACTGGAGGGAATGGGCACCCCAATTCAAAGACAAAAACGAAACTCTCACCCAGGAACTAGGTAGGAAAGCAAACATTTGACCAACACTTTTCATCGGTATTCTTAGACCCATCTGGTACCTTCAACAGACAATTTAATGGATACAAAGAAGCCATCAGGAGCCCTTGAACTAACTGCTAAATTTGAAAGGAAACAAAGCCACAGGACCAGATGGTATTTCTGCTAGTTTGCCAAAAACATTTGCGCAGGAGCTTGCCCCTACTTACGCATTCGTGTTTCAGACGTTCCTTGATTAAGGAGAGTCCCTAATGACTGGAAGAATACCCACATTACTCCAACCTACAAAAAAAATGGTCTCAAAAGGAGGGATGAAAATTACAGTCTAGTATCTTTAAGATCAATCTCATGTAAAGTTGGAACATATCATAAGCAGTAACGTCATGAAACACCTGGACCTAAATACCACCCTGACAAATGTACAACACGGTGTCCGTCGACACCGATCTTACGAATCCCAACGCATTACTACATGCTCTGATTTCGTGAACACTGTCGATGGGAAGGGACACATGGATGTCCTACTACTAGATTTCAGTAAAACATTTGATAAAGTCTACCACCAAAAACTACTGATAAAACTTGAGCATAATAGAATCTCAAATAGCATACATTCAAGGTTTAGCATCCTTTCTCTCAAATCGTTTATGAACGGTGATGGTTGAAAGTCAGATGTACACTCCACTCTCAGTTTTATTAGAAGTTTCCCAAGAGGCTGTTCTGGGTCATCTTCTATTTCTAATATACATAAACGAACGGCCTGTCAAAAAGAGTCTCAGAGGGCACAAAGAGAAGACTTTTCGCGGACGACAGCCTCATGTATAGATAAATAAAATCTCCCAAAGACACAAAAAGTCCTCCAAGAAGATCTGAACAAACTGCAGGCATGGGAGGAGGAGTGGAGAATGGAATTCCGACCCAAAAGCGTCAAGTCATCCGCATCACTAATAAGCGGAAGATCATCAACAGTGACTACCATCCATGTTGAAAACCTACAGTCTACCATATTGACAAGGTATGCCAAAAGGCTAAAAACAGAGTGAGCTTCCTAAGAAGAAACTTATTATTTTGTCCAAAGGCAGTGAAGGAGAAAAGCTACAACTCTTGTGGGACTCATCCTGGAATATGACGCAAGCATATGGGAATCCTAAGAGAAAGAAAATCATAGACAGACTTGAACAAATCCAAATAATGGCATGCGGAGCTGTGTGCAACAAATATACCAGAAAGGAAAGCGTGGCAGACAAGCTCCAGTCAAATGAGAAGACCCCCTTACAGGAAATGAGAGCCAGGCAAAATATGTACCTTCTCTTTTGAGCTCGACAATGTCAAGTCACCATTCCACTTGGCCACCTACGCTTTAACCAAATAAAATAAAATATGTACCGACTTTCAACATCCAAAGTCAACACACACCTTCACTCGTCCATCCATAGCGCTGTGGAATTCACTCTCACAACAACAACAAAAAGAATTGGACAATGTAACATCATTCAAACAGAGCATCGAATAAATCACCTCCAGGCCTATTTCTAAATTTCTATAAGCAGACACACTCAAGATGACACCACTACTACTGCACTGTCGCAATTATCTTCAGGACTAAATTTGCGACAGGATGGATGGAATGGCATGAGCGAAGCAGTGAAGTGTGATTTAACAATGACATCAGCCTGGAAAATCCCAGAATAGCCTACTCTTTACACTTGAAAAAAAGTAACCCCGAACCCCCGTGTCTTTTCCCATCCTTACATCGTCCTAGTTTAATCAATTATTTTCTTGTACTCCACATCATACGGACAAGTTTGTAAAAGCTCTCTTAGCATTATAACTTTGAACATATTATATAATGTGCCTCTTCTTCTTCATTGGAATATAGCACGGTGTCAGCATTAATAATTCATAGATTTTCAAAAAAATATATGTGTATTGCGTGTTATATTCAACATAGACGTAAGTTTACTCTTTTAATTAACATTTTCTTGTAATTATTCACGCTTACACATAATCTACTTAACTTTGTCGAAGTTAAGACAACCACAAGAACTTGGTTCGTTTTTGCAACACACTCCCCTAGCAGAGAGAGGGAATATGTGGAGCGAAGAAATGAAGCTATGCGTGAATATAGCAAAAAGGTCAAGGGGGGGGCGGGCGCGTGAAACTTTTCCCGCTTGTTCCTATCAATTTAAGTAATGTATAGGTGTAATGAGCATGGTGTACTGAGTTGAATTACGTCGTTGTTTTTTGTTCTGCCGCTCCGGTTGCCATGGAAACGGCGGACATTTTGGATTTTGTCCCCAAATTTCACCAAGTTCAATATCGATAGGCTTTTTCATTTTTCAACAAATTTGTTTCAAACTTGGCACACACCTTATTTGATACAATGTCTAAATTTGATCAGATCGGAGTTTTGTTTCATTGGTAAGTTTTAATTTTATGAATTTTTGAAAATAGCATATGAGAACAACCAAAAATATACAAAAATATTGTACAAAAAAATCAATTTTTCCAAAACTATAATACATATCAGAAAAGCATCTGATCATTTCTTTGTTTTCCCCCACTCATCATCCATACCAAATTTCATGAAGATACGCTGAGAAATAAAAAAGTAGATAGGAAATAATGAACAAAAAGGACATTTTGAGAAAAGCTTATTTTTCTCTTTTTTTCTGGTAGGGGTATTTGAATACATCCCCCCCCCCCCCCCCCATAAACTTAAGAAAAGAGTAGGATAATACTTTGAAACATCATAAGACCTTGAGAGGCTCTCAACTACTTCTTATTGACATTGTTTCAAGTGCACCAGCCCTTTTTTTACTCATTTTGAAATGGTGCCTTTTGATAATAGGTGCACGAAATATGTTCTGCATCTTCCGGCTGATCTAAGGCAATATTCATAATATCACAATATTCAAATAGATCCTCAAATAAGTTTGTTTTGGATATCGTTTTATGTGACGATCATAATGAGTACCAATTTGCTATACTTTAGATAATATTTCTGGCTTTTATTGTATAATAGCTGTGTTGAAACATAGGCCTGTATCGTTTCTAAACAAATCTTATAAATTCAAAGAATCGATACTGAGCTTCTTCTATGATATCATTAGGACGGGAATAAACTGCTCTATCAACTGGTATGTCCCATTTTCGGCAAAAATGCCCCCCTAAGTTAAACACTGGAGCTCAAACCATTTTAAGGAAAATCAAATCACCTTTATTCAGATCGTCGACACAACTTCCATAATACACTAGCCAAAAATGTCGGCAGACATCGAGGAGATGGTCGAATCTTGTTGCCAATGTTTATAACTCAGAAACAAAAAAAACAAAACAGCTTTTCAAATGGCACGAAGTAGCATATTACCTTTGGCAAAAAGTCGGTGTGGACATATTCCACTGGAACGGCAAAAACGTCCTACTAATTGTGGAATATTTGTAAAAAAACAACGTATGACGGGTTACGTTGAAAGATTTGAGAAGCATCACAATTAATAGGACATATATAATCCAGTTTTACAAGATTTTGAACCTACCAGAAGTCATGATTACTGACAACGTACCAAATTCAATGCAATTCAATAAACAAAGTTATTGTCCTCATAAAGGCGCATCATCTTCAAAGAGCAAAGAATTTCGAGCATTTACCAAAAGTTGGAAATTGCAATATTTAACTAGTAATCCCAGATTTCCGCAAAGCAATGGACTCGTTGAAAAAAACCCCCAGTGCAAACCATGAAGAATATAATACAAAAAACCCCCAAAAAACAAGACATTTATCTTGCATTGCTCAAACGCAGAAGTTTGCCTATGCAAGATTTCCCCCCGTCCAATGTGTTCATGGTTTGCTTTTTTTAAATTTGATTCGTCAATATTCATGGGAAGTGGGGAAAAACGAGGGGGTGGGCGTGGAGGTGTTTACCATGGTGTTATTATGGTCTAATTTTATCTTGTACCAAGGATTACAGTAGTCCTTATCTTGTACCTAAATGAGGCGTGTTGTTGATTGGTGGTTACAGTCATGACAAAGAAATCGTCTGGGGTTCGAGCCTGCAAATGACAAGTGATCCACTCACCCCCTCCCCCAGCCCCCCCAGCCCCCCCCCCCAAAAAAAAACAAAAAACAAAAAATAAACAACAAAAAATGAACTAAAAAATCCAACAAGTAAACCTGTTTCAAAACCCAAACAACAGTGCCCCCCCCCCCCCCCACCCCAAATAAACAACCCTAAAACCAAACCCACAATAAAAAAAAAAACCCAAAAGCCAAACAAACAAACCAAAAACACAACAACAAACACACAAAGAACCAAGTACACACTTACCTTGTTATGGGTGTAATCAGTTAATTCCCCGATTTGTAAATTGGAATTAACGGGGCGATAATCGAGATAACCTGATTTGAATGGTTCATTTTATTGTTAGTCTCCCCTCATACGATTCTGATTATTAAACGAAATAGTGCAGGAGAAAATGAGATGATAACGCTTGGCATTTGATACTTCATATTTCTGAATGAAATGATAATAAGGATAATGCGTTGATAATAACAATAAAATTATCATGATCAAGCGGGTCCTGAGCAAGCCATGTTTGCCCAAAATTTGACAAATTTAGCTTATTGAATTATTAAATGGAGCAGTTCATTCTCTTCCCATTGATACAATAAAAGAAGCTCAGTATGGATTCTTTGATTTTATACAAATTTGTTTTCATAAACTACATGTACCGAGGCCTAGCCTTAAACACATCTAAATTGTGTTGTACCATTAAAGCTATAATTTTTGTCTGAAGTATTGCAAGTTGGTTCTCTATTTAATCATCACAATATTATACTCTATCAAAAAACATCTGCTTTTTACAAATTGTCTTGAATATTGCCTTATATCGGCTGCAAATTACGTGACATTACCGCACACCTGTTATCAAAAGGTGTCCTACGAAATGAGTATAAGGGAGCTGGAGCAGTTGAAACAGGGTCGACAAGAAGTAGTTGAGAGCCTCTCAAGATTGCATGACGTTTCAAAGTATTATCCTATTCATTTCTAGGTTTATGTGAGGAAAAGAACCCCTATCCAAATAAGAGAAAAAGATGTGATTGACTCAAATGTTACTTTATGACAAATGATTTGTAATCTACTTTAAACAAAAATTATTGTCCGATTGCTCCCAATTTTGGTATATAGCATCTATGAAGTAATAAAAATTTGATCCAGTAGCGATATTTTTTATATCGTTTCAAATTTTTCACACATATTTTATTGTGGATATTAAAAAACAACAACATGAAATCAAAACCTTTGGATTATTCAAAATCTCTACTGGGTGCGGGGAGATATTGGACAGAATAAATGTGTGCAAAGTTACAGCCAAATCTATTCAAAACTGAAAAAGCGTATTTGAATTTAAGTTGATGGTGTTTTCGCATTTATAATCCATTGCATTGATAAACACTGTTTTGCCTGTTTTCAGTTAATCTAGACATGCTGAATTCATTGGCAGTGGTTAACATGGTCTAGTTCAAAGACTATAAAAATCATGTTATCTTCACTGTTATTGTTGATCTTAATATTCTTATCATAGAAGACGTTTCCAAAAAGACAAAAATAAAGACTTGGCACCTATCTGCATTAAAAAGTATCAAGTAACCCAGATATAAGATTTGAAATAAGGATGTATCTATAATTGAAAGAGCTCTTTTAATCAGTAAGTAATAGAAATGGAAAACGTTAAAAAGAGAACACGTTTGTACATCCATGTATATATAGTAAGCAAGAATGGAGAGAATGAACTACAGTGTAGTCAAAAGGTTATTGGGGACTGCAGTTGATTTAGTTGGTAGCCTGCATACATGTCTGTGTGTGTGTGTGTGTATGTGTGCGCGTGTGTGTGTGCAAGTGTGTATTCGTTTCTCTGTTCGAAAACTTTTTTCAACTTCAACATTACATGTTGTCGTTTTCACAGATACAATGTCAATTCTACAATTTATCAGAGACCAGATATCAGACAAACATGATTTGTAGCTGACTGACCGATTAAAACATATATATGTCTTCAAAGTAGGAGCGCAGTGAATCCCTGGACATGTGAAGATACCAGGAAATGACAAAGTATTACTCTTGTTGAAGGGAGGTCTTCAAGAATAGCCAAACGCTAATATTGGCGCAAAGCAAATATTACATTGCAGATGGCACTAACCAAAGTTAAGGGTAAAGAGGACTGTCTGAACATATTTAAGAAATACTGGAAGAAATCTATAGTCTTCTTGCCACTCCACAAACAAAAGGCAATATGAAACAATTATATTTAAATCGGGAAGATCAAATCCCCATCTTCAAATTACGAACACAAAACTAAACTTTTGAACATAATAAAGCCCGGACATAAATAACAGTTTCGTAGAGACAGGTCCAGTGGTACTCTTTGACCTCTTCTTTTGTCGTCTTCTCTTTGTACATCATGCCTGGGATGCCAGCCCAAAATGGCCATGGTCTTGAATTACAATTTAACAGCGAACTGTGCTTTTATAGAATACATTAGGGATCTTTTGATATTCACTGTTGTCTTCGTGACGTTTACTGTGGGTCTTCTGCATATCCACTGTGGGTCTTCTTGAAACTCGCTTGGGATCTTCATATTCATTGGGGTCTTCTTGGTACCAGTTCACATTCACGGGGTCTTTTGACTTGACATTCACGGAGGGTATTCGTGGTATCCACTGGGGTCCTCTTGACACTCACTGGGGGTCTTCTTGACATTCACTGGGGCTTTTCTTGACATTCACTGGAGGGTATTCGTGGTATCCACTGGGGTCCTCTTGACACTCACTGGGGTCTTCTTGACATTCACTGGGGCTTTTCTTGACATTCACTGGGGTATTCGTGGTATCCACTGGGGTCCTCTTGACACTCACTGGGGGTCTTCTTGACATTCACTGGGGGTCTTCTTGACATTCACTGGGGGTCTTCTGGTCTTGGGGTCCTTGACATTCACTGGGGTCTTCTTGACATTCACTGGGGTCTTCTTGACATTCACTGGGGTCTTCTTGACATTCACTGGGGTCTTCTTGACACTCACTGGGGGTCTTCTTGACACTCACTAGGGGTCACTCACTGGGGTCTTCTTGACATTCACTGGGGGTCTTCTTGACATTCACTGGGGTCTTCTTGACATTCACTGGGGCTTTTCTTGACATTATCTGAGGTTTTTCTTGGTATTCACTGGAAGTTCTCTTGACATTCAATGTGGATCTTCTTGACACTAACTGGGGGTCTTCTTGACATTCACTGGGGATCCTCTTGACATTCACTAGGGATCGTCTTGACATTCACTGGGGATCCTCTTGACATTCACTGGGGATCCTCTTGACATTCACGGGG
This sequence comes from Doris montereyensis, assembly GCA_037039925.1. Classification (NCBI taxonomy): domain Eukaryota; kingdom Metazoa; phylum Mollusca; class Gastropoda; order Nudibranchia; family Dorididae; genus Doris; species Doris montereyensis. Next base: position 182,258 of record JAXRKP010000429.1, on the reverse strand, counting down.
GCTCTTCTTGCCGTTTTTTCGTGGTCTTCTTGACATTAACTGGAGGTCTTCTTTACATTCTCTTGAGATCTTTTTGACATTCACTGGGGGGTCTTCTTGAAATTTATTTGGGATTCTCTTGAAATTATCTGAGAATCTTCTTGGTATTCATTGGGGTCTTCTTAACATTCACTGGGGAGGGGGTCATCTTAACACTCACTTGGGCTCTTCTTGACATTATTTGAGGATCTTCTAGGTATTCATTGAGGTTTTTCTTGGTATTCACTTGGGATCTCCTTAACATTCACTGGGGGCCTTCTTGATATTCACCGGCGGTCTTCTTGAAATTCATTTGGGATCTTCTTGAAACTATCTGAGGGTCTTCTTGGTATTCATTGGGGGTCTTATTAACCTTCACTGGGGTCATCTTAACATTCACTGGGGGTCTTATTAACATTCACTGGGGGGGGGGGGGTCATCTTGACATTCACTTGGTGTCTTCTTGACATTATCTGGGGATCGTCTTGGTATTCATTAGTTTTTTTTTGTTTTTTTTAGTATTACTTGGCATCTCATTGGCATTCACTGGGGTTTTCTTGGTACCCGGCGTATTAATGGGTATGTACGATCACTACGGAAATTGGGCAACAGATTTCCGTAGCCGGCCTTCAGGCTCAGCCGCCTCTTGGAGCAAACGCGATGATTGCTGTGGGGTGGGTTTTCTCGGAGGTTGTAGGCCCAAACCCACAGGGAATAATAGAACAGCTTGCTAGTGAAGATTTCCATGACACTTAAAAAAAATGGGATATTGTATCATTGTCTGGCTTTGTCGATAAAAGGATGGGAGAGGATGGATAGGTTGTAAATATATATCATATTTTTTAATGGGGTGTCGATGGCAGGAGGCACTGTGGTCCAGAGGCAGGGTGGCGTACTCTCAACCAGAAGGTCATAGGTTCAAACCTCGACAGATTAAAATGTTTTCTCGAGTTTTTACGAGTAAATCTACCCCATGGTCTAGGTAGGCAGATGGACACCTAGTCTCATTGTGCACGGACGATAAAAAGCAGGTTCCGTACACAGATCACAACACTCAGTACATGTTAAGGATCCATTATCCCCCGACGGTTTACAGCGCAGTTCGGACAAGATTAAAAATATTATCAAAGACCCCGAGATCTTCATAACTGTGGATACGACTAAAAATTAAATTAAGTAAAAGATCTTTTTTTAAAAGTCAACAACATTGCCCTAGTTGGGATGCATTCCGGCTGAATGCCTGGCGTAGAACGGGAAAATGTTATGAGCTCCTGTTTGTTTCTTGGTATAATCAGATCTGTGATCCCTCTCTGGTTAGGTTTAGCGTAACAAATTATACAGCCGTGTCTTAGTCTTCAATAAATGGAGCACTTAATTGGAAACGCCTTGTGTTTATTATTTGATATGCTGGTTTAAAGACCCATTGCAATTTACGGGACAGTGTTATTAACATCAAGTTTTGACGCACACCTACAGATCGAAAACATTCCAATCTCATAATGTGTTAACAGGGAAGAATTGCACACTGCAATTTCGTTCCAAGTATATATGCATGCATCACGATCGAATTAAAAAAAGAAGTTTATTAGTCCCGGCGAGAATGTTAACGTGTTTTAAAACAAAGCTTTAAAGTCAATCAAGAATATGATGTTTCAGCAATCCATGCAAACATATACGTCATTCCCTTACTTTCCCTCACAACCCTCCCCCCTCCCCCCCCTTTCAAGAAAAGGAGAAGAGAAAACAAACAAATAATACATCAACAGCCATAAACCTAGCTCTCAAATAATAGCAAATAGAATCCCTTTCCGCTATAACACAACAACAACAACAACAATAACAACGTATCTCAAAGAAACGTAGAAGAGCCCCCCCCCCGCACACACACACAAAACCTCAAACAAACTAAAAACAATACAGCTTCACTTTAAAAAGGAGAGTGCGCTTCTGAGATGTTTTTTTAAATTAACAGTCATGAAACTAGCTCCCAAAAATGATAGCAAATAGAATCCCTCTCCACCATAACACAACAACAACAACAATAGCAACGTATCTCAAAGAGACGTAGAAGAGCCCCCCCCCTCACACACACACAAAATGCAAAACAAACTAAAAACAATACAGCTTCACTTTAAAAAGGGGGGAGGGGCGCCTTCTGGGGGTTTAAAAAAATTTAATTGGGTTTTTCATTTTTGTATATATGTGTAGCTGCCAAATCATTGTCATCCTATTTCAATTGAAAGCTCATTTATAACTTTCTCTGTTGTCATGGAAACGGCTACCATCTTGGATTCTGCTCAAATTTTCAAGCTCAATCTCCGCACTTACATACTAACCAAATCGGCCATAACCAATGCAGGTCGTTTTTTCCCATTCAATATCCTAAGATATGACCAAGGAAAATTGATATATTTGAATTGTTGTTGTCTTTTATTTAAAAAAACCCAAACAATAATGTACATGCAAAATTAGCAACTTTATTATCCCCCCTCCCTCCCCCCAACAAAAAAGAGAAAAAAAAGAATTCTCAGAAAAAATACAGGATATTAAAAAAAATACTTAGTTAATATTTTTCATACTGACATGGACAATTAATGCGTAGCGAATATTATACAGATATAGCGGAGGGGATCTAATGATAGTGTGAAAAAAAAGTTGTATTTCGAGATAAACGTAAGTAACCAGATCAAAAGAAAAAAAGACAAAACAAGGCGCTTCAGACCGATTGTCCTTCTTTGAACAGCCACCTTTTCTTTCTTTCAACAGTCTTTGTCTGGCATTGTTACTAATACAAAGATAATTGGAAATCTAGGTTTCAATGAGCACTGTTGTGATTTTGATTTGAGTTGACTTACCCACATCCACAACCATGGTGATCTCGGGGTTTTTTTTGGTAGGATTTTTAAGTTTGCCCGAATGGCCCTGTAAACAGCCAACAGATCTTTAACGTGTACAGAGTGCTGTGATCTGCATACGGGACCTCCTTTTTTTGTCCATCTCCGATGAGACTAGGTTTCGATCCACCTACCTGGACCAGGGGGTCGATTTTGCTCGAAAAACTCGAGAAAATTGTTCAACCAACCGCTGGCGGGGCTCGAACCCACTACCTTCTTTGCCTCTAGACTACCCACTGTTGTAAAGACATACGTCAGAATGACCAGCATTTTTGTTCTACTCGACTATTCTTGTGTTTACAAACACACTGACAGGCAACACTTTGCCCTCAACCCCTTACGTCACTTGTCGCTCAGCACAGTTGTAACTAATAAAGATATAGGTGAGTTTATAGTCTGTATTCCCGCACATGTGCAGGCTCACCGACTGTACATCATTTATCTCCCAGCAGAAATATTTCATTCAAATCAAAGTCCTTTTCAACTCCCGGGGGTGGGGGCGTGCAGTTCACAAGCCTCTTAGACTTTTCGTATTACCACTCTAACGATATCTTTCTCTACCTATAGCTGGGTACTCATTCACAGCTAAATCAAGTCAGGAAACTACAGTGGAGTACTCTTCTTAAGGGTACAACGTTGTGCCAGCTGTTGGGCTTGAACCAGAGTGCCGTCGTGATTACAAGCACACATTTCACAACACTACAGTTCAACTACAACGTCTCGCGGACAAAGAAAAACTAGCGCGCGACTAAACGAGTCGTCGAGATAGTCCGTAAGCCCGAGTGAGATGACTTACCAAAGTGGCATGTTTTACAGGTAACTGTACGGCACAGAGGTTATGAGAGAATATCATCTCATTGGCATGGAATATAGATATACACACCAAATTTTTCATTCTCTCTTACTATAATAATACTGGGACTTTGAAATGGACAAGTGTGTTTTCGATAGCTAGACGAATCCAGTGATACCAGATTGGCTAGTTTACTGTCACAGATTAAAATCTAAGTTTTTCGCTCAATTTTAGGAACATTGCCTATTTCTCCTATGAAATATTCTATGATAATTAATTTATGTCTTATGGACCATAAACTTGTCGATAAGTGAGCGTTTTACTTTGATGGCGGAAATATCTTCTTCTCTTCTTAAAATGTGTCCTAAAAAGGTGCCATCAATTTTGAAATATGAATAGTGAGAGTGGTTTTTCACCTGTCTTCTGATAGAGTAACTTATTTGAGATTGTTGCCGGATAATGAATGTTGAAAATTTTTCGAAGCTGTATTTCATGAAATGCGTCTAGTCTTTCTACTTCATTTTAGGTAAGGGCCCATGGGCCGCAATTGTAGGTCTGTACTGATTCGACGAGTTTGATCTTTTTTACTTGGTGACGAATAGGGACATGAAGTAAATATTAAGGGATTCGATAGTCTAGAGGCAAGGTGTCGGCCTTCTCAACCAGAAGGTAGTGGGTTCGAGCCCTCGCCAACGGTTGAAACATTTTCTCGAGTAAAATGTACCCCCCCCTGGTCTAAGTAGGTGGATCGACACATAGTCCCATCGGAAACGGACGATAAAAAGGAGGTCCCATATGCAGATCACAACACTATTTGCACATTAAAGATCCCTTGGCTGTTTTCAGAGAAGTCCGGGCAAAAATGTCGGGATCACCTTAGTTGTGGATGTGGATAAATCAAATCAAATCAAAGTAAATATTGAAGCTCTATAGGGACAACACAACGAGACGCACACACTGGGATACGTTAATAATAATAACAAAGTCTTTGGGCACCAGACATAATCGAAACAGCGACCTCCGCAACAGCCAGTAGCGTAGTAGTTAGCATGGATCGTCGTACGCTCTCTTTTTATGGAGAGAAGATGGGTGTCGATACAGATGTAGTTGGTTCGATTCTGTCTGATAGATAAAATTGATCTCTCAACTGACAAGATCGAGTTAATACTCGATATTAAGGATTACGCCAGCTGTTTATAGTAATGACCGGGAATCGATAAATTAACAGTAAAATGTTTCTCGATCATAGGTAATCTTTTTTTTTTCACAATAAATTCAAATACTATCTTGATCCAAAAGTTAATACGATAAGAACCCTACACACGAAATGTTGTGGTTTTGAGAGCAGTGATTCCTGAGTTTACCGCCCTCAAAGTTAGGAGGAAGTCAGCTTTATAAATGAATAACATATTAGATAAAACATATTTGAAACTGAAAAACGCACAAGAACAAAAAGAGAAAAAAAACCAAGCCAAGAAACCAAAACACACCGATCAGAAACAGAAACGAAACAAGGTATTGGGAAAGTCTACTTTCATACATTTTGAGACACGGGGGAACAGCACCTGTTGATGGTCTATCAGTCCTGCATTTTATTTTGCCTCAGAGATTCAAATACATAACTAATCAAAATAGGTAAATAACAACAGAAAGAGAGAGAAAGAGAGAGAAAGTGAGAGAGAAAGAGAGAGAGAGAGAGAGAGAGAGAGAGAGAGAGAGAGAGAGAGAGAGAGAGAGAGAGAGAGAGAGAGAGAGAGAGAGGGGAGGGGAGGGGGGAGGGGAGGGGAGGGAGAAGAAACGAAGAAGAGGTCGGCGACAGAGTGCGTCAAAAAAAGAACATAATTTTGGTGATCAATTTGTACTCTTTAACTCAAATAATAAAAAGCAAAATATTTCTTCATCAAAATGGGGAGATTATAATTTGCTGGGCAAATTCGTTAAACTCCACAGTCACAAGTTTAATGTCTCACATCACACGTCGATGACATTAGTTTCCTTAGCTGCATTCTGAACTGTTGTGAGAGAGAGATATGGATAGAAATGCATGATTACATTATTTTTTATCTAACGTTGGATGATACCTTAAGTTTTAAAAATCATACCTTTACTATTATTCAGCAGTAAAAAATTATTACAAAATCATGACACGAAAACGAGCCAGCAATCACAACAACTACTACTACTACTACTACTACTACTACTACTACTACTACTACTACTACTACTACTACTACTACTACTACTACTACTACTACTACTACTACTATACTACTACTACTACTACTACTACTACTACTACTATTACTTGTACCACTCCTACTACTAGAATGTACTTTCTTCTACTACTACTGGAGTACATGGTCGTCCAGATGTAAGGTGTATGTGTCGCAACCAGAAGATTGTGGGTTCGTGCCCAGACATGTAGAACTATTTTTGTGTGTTTTTTTCGGGTAAAAACAAGCCCCTGTGGTCTAGGCAGGTGGGTCAACTCCTTATCGCAAAGGAGACTAACTATAAAAAGAAAGTCTCACGTGCAAATAGCAGCACTCTGTGCCAAGTAAAGATCTCTTGGCTATTGTTCAAGGGAATCCAGGCAAAATAAGAAATCCAACCGAAAACCCCGAGATGGCTTTTGTTGTGGAAGTGGTTAAAATAAACAAAATTGATAATAAAATAAAAAAGTCAGTGCAGATATAAAGTATGGGACAAACCTTTTTGTTAGCGGTGGACAGCGCCTATGGGTTAGTGGCAACCAGAGTCATGTCACTACAGTTGTCGTAGAGGAGGAACTGAGGGATGAAACAAAATAAGATACAATGAAATATTACAACCATATTATTACTATCAACTACTGATGTTAGGTTATGCTTGTTTTGATAAAAATATAAAAAAAAGCCCACAACCCAACATCTTATACTTTTATGTGAAGAAACATATTCTTTTTATTGAATGAATATCATGAATGAATATGTCAAGAAACACCTATCACTACTACTACTACTACTACTACTACTACTACTACTACTACTACTACTACTACTACTACTACTACTACTACTACTACTACTACTACTACTACTACTACTACTACTACTACTACTACTACTACTACTACTACTACTACCACTACTACTACTACTACTACTACTACTACTACTACTACTACTACTACTACTACTACTACTACTACTACCACTACTTCTACTACTACTACTACTACTACTACTACTACTACTACTATTTCTACTACTACCACTACTTCTACTACTACTACTAAATACTACCACTACTTCTACTACTACTACTACTACTACTACTACTACTACCACTACTACCACCACTACTACTACTACCACTACTACTACCACTACTTCTACTACTACTACTACTACTACTACTACTTCTACTACTACTACCACTACTACTACTACCACTACTACTACCACTACTTCTACTACTACTACTACTACTACTACTACTACTTCTACCACTACTACTACCACTACTACTACTACTACTACTACTACTACTACTACTACTACTACTACTACTACTACTACTACTACTACTACTACTACTACTTCACTACTACTACTACTACCACTACTACTACTACCTACTACTACTACTACTACTACTACTACTACTACTACTACCACTACTTCTACTACTACTACTACTACTACTACTACTACTACTACTACTACTACTACTACTACTACTACTACTACTACTACTTGTATACTATGTTCATATTGGTGTGTGTGTGTTTGCATCCATGTCGGTTTGTTTAATCATTTGACACATAATTGTTGAAGGGGTCATAGTGGGGCGTAGTGGATCACTTCAAAGGCGCATGGATAAATAATTCATTCCACTGATAGATTATTTACACGCCGCACGACGAATTATGGATAATTTGTGTGGGGGGGGAGGGGCTGTGAGGGGGTGTGATACACATCTAGGTATCGATGATTTCACCATCTTGCCAACATATGAATATTCGGAACAACAACAATAAGAAAAACAACAGTAAATCCCCCCCACGAAAAACGGCTTCCAACAAACAAACAAGCAAACAAACAAACAAACAAACAAAACAACGCAACAACTACTACAACTGTGATGGTTACATTTAAGGGCATAACTAAACAGTTGCAAAATCTAACCCCACCAAGGCACTCGGGCTAGATGAGATACGAACGTGAGCACTCAATGAAGCAGCTAGTGAAATTGCCCCCTACATCATATTATTATTAGCGCATCATTTTCAGCAATCACTAGGTATTGACCCTGTAAACTCAAGGACTGAAAGCACGCAAAAAAATACTGCTAGCTATCTATAAGAAAGGAAAGAGAAAACTGAGCTCCAATTTCCGCCTCATGTCACTCACTTCAGTTCCAAGTAAAATCATTGACCACATTTTAAATATCATTCTGAAATTGGCCACTTTGAAGAACACAATGCCTAGTGGACTATCAACAGGGTTTTAGTTTTAGAAAACACCGCTCCTGTGAGACCCAGCTGACAACAACACTAGAATCGATTATGATATATTTTGATAAAAAACAAACAAACAAACAAACACGTAAAAAGGTTGAGTTAATGATCCTCGACTTTAGTAAAGCCTTCGATACAATGCTTTTCAATCGTCTCCTACAAAAACTTGAGCAGATCGGCATAAAGAACAGTTCTCAAACTGAATCGAGCGAACCAACAGAGGGCAGTGGAGTAGATCAACAACAAATCCCAAATTGATTTATAAATTGGCTATGTGGCAAACACAACAAGTTATATTGGGAGGCCAGTCGTGTGAAATGTGTTAAGTGTTATCGGGAATATCAAAGGTAACAGTATTGGGTCCACTTTGTTTCTTGATTTTCATCAATAACATAGGAAAAAGCTCTTTCACCAATTGAACTTAATTTTTTGTTGTTGCCGATGATAGTTTATTGTTTATAGAAATTTCAGGAGAGCAAGACGCAAAATCAATACGAAAAGACATAGACTCCCTAGTAGTCTGACAAAAAAACATGGCAAATGAACTTCCATCCTTCAAAAATGCTATGTCATGAGAAATTTTTGCTATATTATGCTATGTCTATAAGAAAAATAATATTGAGATTTGATACTTACTTGGGTGTTCATATAGACAAACACCCAAAATGGAACAAACATATCGAACACACTGTGAGAAAAAGCCAACAAATCTCTAATGTTCATGACATGCAGTTTACAGCAATGCCCCCAAAAAGTCAAATCTCAACTGTATTTGTCACTGGTGCGACCCATCTTGGGATACGCCAGTGCCGCATAGATCCTTACCATTCAAAAACACACTCAATATCATTCTGATTGAGCAAGTTCAGGGGAGAGCATCAAGGTTCACAATTTGTCACCAGTGAACTAGGTTGTCTCCCCGGAGTCCATGCAAAACTGAGTTGGCAGTTGCTGGAAACTCGACAAAAACAAGCCTTACTCACCCCCATTGATAAATTTGTGAGACGCTACAAGACAACTATCACAACAATACCTCATTATTTCACACCGCAGTCAAACAATTACTCCACAAAAAATTACCACAGATGCAAATTCATTACATCACATACAAGAACAAACAGATGCAAAAACAGTTTCTTCCCGAATTTTGATTTGATTTACCCACATCCACAACCCAGGTTTTCTCTGGGGGTTTTTGGAGTAGGATTTTTTATTTTCCCGGACTGCCCTGTAAACAGCCAAGGGAGTTTTAATGAGCACAGAGTGTTGTGATCTACACACGACCTCCGTTTTATCGCCCTGTCTCCGATGGGGGCTAGGTGTCGACCCACCTATCTCCTGGACCGGGGCAGATTTTGATCGGAAAAAAACTCGAGAACATTCTTCAACCGTTGGCAGGGCTCGAACCCACTACCTTTTGGTTGAGAGAGCGACGCCTTGCCTCTGGACTACCAAGTTTCCCCTCTTCCCGAAAGCTATCACATGATGGAACAATCTCCCGAATAATGTTATCCTGTATGAGTGTTGAATCGTTCAAATGTGCTATGTGTACTCATTTCACGCATGGTCACGTATTGACGACATATTTGCACTAATAATAATAATAATAATAATAATAATAATAATAATAATAATAATAATAATAATAATAATAATAATAATAATAATAATAATAATATGTAGTCAGCCACTGCCTGTTGCATCTTATAAAACAGATTCAGATTCAGAGCACAGGAATGTTTGGGTTGTGTTTTTTTGTTTCAAACTGCTGCTGATAAAACTATGATGATGATGTTGATGGGGATGATGACGATACTGATGATGATGAAGATGATGATGATGATGGTAATGATGATGATGGTAATGATGTTGATGGTAATAATAATAATAATAGTGAGAAGAAAAAAACCCGATTCATAAACATCATCTTACATGCTGATGATGTGGTATCTACGTAATGCTTGCATTGGCGTAAAACGGTGTCGAATGCTGTACCAGCAGCGCACACCTTAGGTACACCAGTCAAATCACTGTGACAATGGGTGAACAGCTCGGCGTAGTCGTTACGGGCAACAAAGTAAATTCCGGCGGTATTGAGTTCATTGGTGCATTCTGGGGAAGACAGGACGGGAATGGGAGATGCAATAAATGGGATGGGGAGGGGGTGGGTCGGGTGAGGGGGGGAGTAGAAAATAAATGGACACATGGGGGAAATTGTTAAGAACAAAAATTGGTTGCCAGGCTACTGAAAGTAATCACATTTTGCATAATTTAGGTTCTAATGATTTCAGGATCGTTGACAGTTGAGGAATTACTCTACCATAAGTGACATTTAATTAAAGAAAATGTCATTGTTTTCCCGTCTTTGAGTAGAATCTTTATTCACCAGGACTGCCATATTCAACTGGTTTTTATAATTAAAAGGTTGAGTAGTATCATTCACGCCTTCCTGTTTAACCTCAAGATCGAGTTACTGACTCGACAGTATTAATCGTACTTCATATATCCCTCCCCGGGGTATAACATGTTTTAGGCGAGATGTATTGGTAGCCTGGGGTATCATGTATTCTTTTTCAATGCACCATGTGGCATTGCTCTTGAAACAGGCGGTGATGAAGCAATTTTGATCCCCTTAAATTAAACTAATCCATCTCGATACTTAACCCATATCAATAGTTAACATTAGCAGTTAAATGTACCTGTAGTTACATCAGTTCCATAATAATAATTATAAGGAATTTGTATAGCGCCAATATCCATTTAGAATGTTCATTGGTGATTTGTATGACTCATAATAAAGATAATAAAACAGTTTTACACATCCAAGCTCATTCATCGACAATTAAAATACAATATAAAAAAATCATGTAGAAACCTTAACAGCATGTTTATCTTAATGTAAAAAAATCGTCCACTCATTGTAAGGATTTATTAAAGAGTTCAGCAAATTTTGATTTAAAAATATTTAAAGATTTTATATTTCTCGTGTCCTCAGTCAAGGAGTTCCACAATTCGGGTGCAGTAACATTAAAAGCTCTGCTAGAGAAAAAAAAAAGAAGTGATTTGTGTATAATATTCTTGAATAAGAAAGTTTGACATGATCGTCTAAGTTGTCGTAAAGGCTGGCGAATTTTACTGAAATCTTTCAAATAGCTCAACACATACACAACTTCACGAAGGTTACTTACGTTGTGCTGATGCCAAGGCAAAAAGGAACACGCTCAGCTGAGCAATAATCGCAACTCGTGCCATCTTGATCGTGTCTTGTCTTACAAGTTCTAATATCCGATGATATAAATGAGAAGAAGAAGAAAATAAGAACATCTTTGTCAATAGATGTCTTTGGTTTCCAAAACTGATATTGAGCTCTGTTTGGCTCTCTTATGTGACTTATATATATGACAGTGATGGTAAAATCACGAGATATTGTATTCTTATGCAAAGACATGCCATATATGATGTAGGTGCTTCTGCTGCTGCTGCTGCTGCTGCTGCTGCTGCTGCTGATGATGATGATGATGATGATGATGATAATGATGGTGGTGATGATTATGAATATGATGATATAACAACGATGGACATGCTTATAACGAAACTTCTTTTCTCTCAACGACATGGATATTTGAGATAAAATGACTGTAATTGCTATGAAGCGACTACGGTTGATGAAAGAGACAAGAAAACAAGTGACTAGTGGTAGGACGATAAAATAGCCCCAAAATGCCTTACTTACTACGTCCCCTGCTCCAATGTCGAACGTGAACCTACTCACGACTCTTTGCAGCTTTTATATCCCAGTCAGGAGCAGAACAAACATGGATTGAAACATAAGAGCGCACGTCTGTCATGGCAAGCCCCGCCCTCAATTTATTTCCGTTTTAGGTGTCAAATCTCTCTCTCTCTCTCTCTCTCTCTCTCTCTCTCTCTCTCTCTCTCTCTCTCTCTCTCTCTCTCTCTCTCTCTCTCTCTCTCTCTCTCTCTCTCTCTCTCTCTCTCTCTCTCTCTCTCTCTCTCTCTCTCTCTCTCGCTCTCTCTCTCTCTCTCTCTCTCTC
>JAXRKP010000429.1:165000-167500 GCA_037039925.1 Doris montereyensis | reverse complement strand
ATAGGATGACATGAGAGCAATACTATATGATGAGATGAGAGCAATACTATGATGAGATGAGAGCAATACTATATGATGAGATGAGAGCAATACTATAGCATAAGATGAGAGGCATACTATGACACACTAGGAAAATAAAAAGAAAGGAAGAAAATACAACAAGGTAAAATAAAAGATGAAGAAGAAGGCTTTTACTGCCACAACAGACTATAAAAAGAAATGGTGAGGGGTGAAGGGGGGGGCTTGATAGTCCAGAGGCAAGGTGTCGGCCTTTCAACCAAAAAGTCGTGGCTTCAAGTCCCGCCAACGGTTGCCAATTTGTTTGGAGTAAAATCTCTTCCTCTGGTCCAGGTAGGTGAATCGACACCTAGGCCCATCAGAGACGACGATAAAAAAGAGGTCCCGTGTGCAGATCACAACACTCTGTGCACGTTGAAGATCCCTTGGATGTTTACAGGGCAGCCTGGGTAAAACTAAAAGTCCTACTAAAAACCCCGAGATCACCTTACTTAGTTCTGGATGTGCGTAAATAAAAAACAAGTCAGGTTATCAAAGGGGAGAAACAAGGACGACTTAAAGAAACTTGATCCAAAATGAACCGCATAATATATAGATTTTGGAAGAAAAAAAGTAAAAATACAATTAACCCAAATAAGTTCCCATTAATAACATTTTTCTCTGTCGTATTTGCAATTTGTTGTCTCATTTAACACTCACTCGTTAATAATACATCTGACATACATTCCCTACCTTTGCCCTACTCTCATAAATATTGGAATAAATTAAAATTTCTAACATATTCCTCTGGAATATGACTTTCATTTACTTACTATACACTCAACCACGACTTACAGAGCTACACAAAATAGACTAAAACCCTGCCTCTGGAACACAAAATGCGAATGGAGAAAACACAAACAAACCAACATAACTGAAACAGAAAGAAGCTTACTTGCTTTGAAGACTCTAGCCAAGAATCGACACACATGGAGAGATGCTATAAGACAAATAATCAACACTGAGATTCTTTGAGATCAGCATTATGTCAGAATACATAGTCTTTATTGGCTGCGAGATCATTATACTACTACTACTACTACTACTACTACTACTACTACTACTACTACTACTACTACTACTACTACTACTACTACTACTACTACTACTACTACTACTACTACTACTACTACTACTACTACTACTACTACTACTACTATTACTACTACTACAACTACTACTACTGCTACTGCTACTGCTGCTGCTACTGCTACTGTACTGCTACTGCGACCTACTACTACTACTACTACTACTACTACTACTACTACTACTACTACTACTACTACTACTACTACTACTACTACTACTACTACTACCACCACAACTACTACTACTACTACTACTACTACTACTACTACGACGACGACGACTACTACTACTACTATTACAACAACAACTACTACTGCTGCTGCTGCTGCTGCTACTACTACTACTATTACTACTACTACTACTACTATTACTACTACTACTACTACTACTGCTACTACTACTACTACTACTACTACTACTACTACTACTACTACTATTACTACTACTACTACTACTACTACTACTACTACTACTACTACTACTACTACTACTCCTACTATTATTACTATTGCTGCTACTACTACTACTACTACTACTACTACTACTACTACTACTACTACCACTACGACTACGACTACTACTGCCGCTGCTGCCGCTAGTACTACTACTACTACTACTATTACTACTACTACTGCTACTGCTCCTGTTACTAAAACTACTACTGCTACTATAGGTAAAGACAAACAGTGAGGCAAGGGGCATGTTGGAAGTGAAGATAATGATACAAGATAATATGAAAGCTCCATAGGAACAAAGACGAGACAAATACAACGAATAGACAGAAAAAAATTGGGACGCAATTTTGGGATTATCATCAATGATGAGTTATGGAATACATTTGTGGAAGGGTGAGGAATATTGAGCTCCTTAACACAATGTTTAAATGCATGTTGTATTGGCTTTTCCCTGTCAATGTGTAAGTCAAAGACAGCCTGAGACAAACTGTACAATCAGTTATATGTCTTTTATGATGAAAACTAAAAAAAAGAAACCAATTTAATAACTCTGAATAATTGTTTTTTATGGTTCTAATTGAATATAGCAGATAGACATTCATTCACCTTAAGATCTATTCATAGTTTCTAACAAGAACGTCTAAAAGTTAAAATTTGAAGAATTGAAAGAATTCAAAGAAGATATTTTGGCTATCATAATAAACGAGACAAGAAATATGAAATAAAATAAAACTAAAACCATAACATTTGTTCAGATGCTGACATCATTAAATATTATTCCCCACAGTTGCCAAACCGGTAATGATATACAGTGTATTTAATTGTCCTTGTGATGAATAATACGTCTTCTATAGGCTAGATTAAAAAAAAACTTTAATAATGCAATGTTTGAAATGGGT
>JAXRKP010000429.1:145000-160000 GCA_037039925.1 Doris montereyensis | reverse complement strand
GATGACATTAAATACTATTAAAGCCTGATAGCAACAAAGACAGGACAAATACAAGTACTAGGAGTAGACAGTCTATAATAAAAAAATAGTTTCGCAGTCGTATTTAAATTTTAAGCATGTCAACCAAGATTTCACTTTTACTTCCTTCTTCAGCGGCTTATCTATGAATCAGCTTTTTCCATGTTTGTCTGCTCATCTCTGTATACATTTTCATATATATTTTCATATATATATATATATATATATATATATATATATATATATATATATATATATATATATATATATATATATATATATATATATATAATATATATATATAATATCAGCCTATTTATTGCCCACAAGGAGGAGGATGTGTACTCAAACATGGGCGTTCCGTTCCTATCATCAAATCGAAGGTAAGAATCGGGTGTTGCCAGATAGACAACAATATTATAGTCGCTCATTGATTTGGAATTTTTCTTACATCCTAGAAGTGACCAATACATGAGGAGTCACAGCAAGGTGAATCTCCAAACCTGATACACTACAATAAGTGATATCTCCATCAAGGGAATCAGAACAGACGTGTATCGTGATGCGTGATGCGTGATGCGTCTTACCCGTTTCCATGTGTCCGTCATGCGTAATGCGTGATGTGTCTTGCCCCTTTCCATGTGTTCGTGATGCGTGATGCGTGATGCGTCTTGCCTGTTTCCATGTGTCTGTCATGCGTGATGCGTGATGCGTCTTGCCTGTTTCCATGTGTCCGTGATGCGTGATGCGTCTTGCTTGTTTCCATGTGTCCGTCATGCGTGATGCGTATTGCTTGTTTCCATGTGTCCGTCATGCGTGATGCGTCTTGCTTGTTTCCATGTGTCCGACATGCGTGATGCGTCTTGGCTGTTTCCATGTGTTCGTCATGCATGATGCGTCTTGCCTGTTTCCATGTGTCCGTCATGCGTGATGCGTGATGCGTTTTGCCTCTTTCAATGTGCCCGTAATTGCGTGATGTGTAATGCGTCTTACCTGTTTCCATGTCCACATGATGTGTGATGCGTCTTGTCTGTTTCCATGTGTCCGTGATGCGTGATGTGATGCGTCTTGTCTGTTTCCATGTTCACGTGATGCGTGATGTGTAATAACTTGTTGTTTCCATGTGTCCGTGATGCGTGATGCGTCTTGCCTGTTTCCATGTCCCGTGATGTGTGATGCGTCTTGCCTGTTTCCATGTGTCCGTGATGCGTGATGCGTCTTGCCTGTTTCCATGTCCGTGATGCGTGATGCGTCTTGCCTGTTTCCATATGTCAGTCATGCGTGATGCGTGATGTGTGTTGCCTGCCGTCTTGCCTGTTTTCCATGTGATGCGTCGTGCCTGTTTCCATGTGTCGTCATGTGTGATGCGTGATGCGTCTTCCCTGTTTCCATGTGTCCATGATGCGTGATGTGTGCACCTTACCTGTTTCCATGTGTTCGTTTGCGTGATACGTGTTGCCTGTTTCCATGTGTTCGTCATGTGTGATGCGTGCTTGTCTTGTCTATTTCCATGTGTCCGTGATGCGTGATGCGTGAAGCGTCTTGCCTGTTTCCATGTATCCGTGATGCGTGATGTTTCCATGTTCGTTTGCGGGATGCGTGTTGTTTCCACGTGTTCGTTTGCATGCGTGTTGCCTGTTTCCATGTCATCGTGATGCGTGTTGCCTGTTTCCATGTGTTCGTTTGCGGATGCGTGATGCCTGTTTCCACGTGTTCGTTTGCGTGGTGAGTCTTACCTGTTTCCATGTGTTTCGTTTGCGTGAGTCTTGCCTGTTTCCATGCGTGTTGAGTCGTTTCCATGTCCACGTATGTGTGATGTTGCCTGTTTCCATGTGTCGTTTGCGTCATGTTTCCAAGTGTTCGTTTGCGGGATGCGTGATGCCTGTTTCCATGTTGCCTGTTTCCATGGTGTCCTGTTTCCATCATGCGTGATGTGTGATGCGTGTTGCCTGTTTCCATGTGTTCGTTTGCGGGATGCGTGTTGCCTGTTTCCATGTGTTCGTTTGCGTGATGCGTGTTGCCTGTTTCCATGTGTTCGTCATGCGTGGTGAGTCTTACCTGTTTCCATGTGTTCGTCATGTGGTGAGTCTTACCTGTTTCCACGTGTTCGTTTGCGTGGTGAGTCTTACGTTTCATGTGTTCGTTTGCGGTGTGCGTGTTGCCTGTTTCCACGTGTTCGTTTGCGTGGTGAGTCTTACCTGTTTCCATGTGTTCGTTTGCGGGATGCGTGTTGCCTGTTTCCATGTGTTCGTCATGCGTGGTGAGTCTTACTGTTTCCACGTGTTCGTTTGCGTGATGAGTCTTGCCTGTTTCCATGCCCTCATGCGTGATGAGTCTTGCCTGTTTACATGTGTCCGTCATGTGTGTGATGCGTCTTGCCTGTTTCCATGTGTTCGTTTGCATGATGCGTGATGAATCTTGCCTTTTTCCATGTGTCCGTCATGCGTGATGCGTGATTCTTACCTGTTTCCATGTGTCCGTGATGCGTGATGCGTCTTGCCTGTTTCCATGTATCTGTAATGCGTGATGTGTGATGCGTCTTGCCTGTTTCCATGTGTTCGTTTGCGTGATGGTTGTTGCCTGTTTCCATGTGTCCGTCATGCGTGATGCGTGATGAGTCTTGCCTATTTCCATGTGTCCGTGATGCGTGGTGAGTCTTGCCTGTTTCTATGTATCCGTGATGCGTGATGTGTGATACGTCTTGCCTGTTTCCATGTGTTCGTTTGCGTGATACGTCTTGCCTGTTTCCATGTGTCTGTGATGCGTAATGAGTGTTGCCTGTTTCCATGTCCGTGATGCGTGATGTGTGATGAGTGTTGCCTGTTTCCATGTATTAATTTGCGTGATGAGTGTTGCATGTTTCCATGTGTTCGTTTGCGTGATGAGTGTTGCCTGTTTCCATGTGTTCGTTTATATTAAGTGCGTGATCAGGCAGCATCCTGTTATTATAGACGTTCAAAAACACAACTGCAGAAACACATGCTTCTCGGCAAAATCCTGCTGAACGCTCCAGCCAAAGATTTTCCTATGTTGCATTTATAGTCCATGCACCCACCACGTGTTTGTTTTCTTTTTTTCTTTTGGTAGCAATATAAAAGATCTATTGTTGTAATTTCGTTATCTTCATCTTGCTTTTTCCGACTTGTAGACTAGCAAAAAGCCATTTGGATGTGTTCAGAGCTGTTCTCAAAGAACAAACCAATTAATCAAGCCCATAGATGTACACATACACATGGAAACAGGCACTACGCTTATTACATCATGCCTACGGACACATGGAAACAGGCAATACGCTTCTTACATCACGCATACTGACACATGGAAACAGGCAATACGCTTCTTACATCACATATGCGAACATGGAAGCAAAATGCACTCTTACATCACGCATACTATGGAAACAGGTAATTCCCACTTACATCACGCATACTGACACATGGAAACAGGCAATACGCATCCATCACGCATACGGACACATCGAAACAGGCAATACGCATTATACATCACGCATGCTGACACATGGAAACAGGCAATACGCATTATACATCACGCATACGGACACATCGAAACATCCAATACGCATCACACATCACGCATATGGACACATTGAAACAGGCAATACGCATCATCACGCATACGGACACATGGAAACAGGCAGTACATCCACTTCATCCCGCATATGGACACATGGAAACAGGCAATACGCTCATGCATCGCATACGGACACATGGAAACAGGCAATACGCATCTTCATCCTGTATCACGCATACGGACACATGGAAACAGACAGTACGCATCATACATCACGCATACGGACACATGGAAAACAAGCAATACCATCATCACGCATACGGACACATGGAAACAGGCAATACGCATCATCACACATATGGACACATGGAAACAGGCAACACGCTCATCCCATCACACATATGGACACATTGAAACAGGTAATAGCTACTTACATCACGCATATGGACACATGGAAACAGGCAATATGCTTCTTACATCACGCATATGGACACATGGAAACAGGCAATACGCTTCTTACATCACACATATGGACACATTGAAACAGGCAATACGCTTCTTACATCACACATATGGACACATGGAAACAGGCAATACGCTTGTTACATCACACATATGGACACATTGAAACGAGGCAATACGCTTCTTACATCACACATATGGACACATTGAAACAGGCAATACGCTTCTTACATCACGCATATGGACACATTGAAACAGGCAATATGCTTCTTACATCACGCATATGGACACATTGAAACAGGCAATATGCTTCTTACATCACGCATATGGACACATTGAAACAGACAATACGCTTCTTACATCACACATACGGATACGTGAAACAGGCAATACGCACACATATGGACACATGGAAAAAGGCAATACGATTCTTACATATGTATACGGATACTTGAAAAAAGATAATACGCTTCTTACATAACGGATATGGACACATGAAAAAAGGCAATGTGCTTCTTACATCACGCATATGGACACAGGGAAACAGGCAATTTGCTTCTTACATCACGTATACGGACACAACGAAACAAGCAATACGCTTCATACATCACGGATATGGACACAGGGAAACAGGCAATTTGCTTCTTACATCACGTATACGGACACAGGGAAACAGGCAATTTGCTTTTACATCACGCATATGGACACAGGGAAACAGGTAATTTGCTTCTTACATCACGTATACGGACACAGCGAAACAAGCAATACGCTTCATACATCACGGATCACGCATGCATACGAATGGAAACAGGCAATACGCTTTACACATCAGACATCACGCATACATACAAATAGAAACAGGCAATATGCTTCACACAATACGCATCATGCATACATATGAATGGAAACAGGCAATACGCTTCACACCTCACCGCATCACGCATACATACAAATAGAAACAGGCAATACGCTTCACACATCAGGCATACGTACAAATGAAAACAGGCAATATGCATCACGCATCACGCATACATACAAATGAAAACAGGCAATACTCTTCACACATCACGCAAACATACAAATGGAAACAGGCAATATGCATCACGCATCACGCATACATACAAATGAAAACAGGAAATACTCTTCACACATCACGCAAACATACAAATGGAAACAGGCATTACGCTTCGCACATCACGCTTCACGCATGACGGACTATTGAAAACGTAGGGTAGGCATGTGTGTCTGTGCATATGTGCGCGTGGGTGTCTATGTGTTATACTTATACGGACCCTAAGATGCTTTAGCCGTCCTTTATGACATCCATTTGTCAAGTGTCTTCTGATTTGAATTCAAGAGCCTGGGAATTATTAATTTTTAAAAAACTATTATTACAGGTACCCTTCCACTTCTATTTGCTTTCCTTGGGTGTGGTAACTCTTGCATAAGTATTAGCCCTCCCCTCTTGAGACATCTCTTTGCATGCACTCAACGCTTTTGGTCTATAGATACTAAAGTAATGTGTATTAAAAAAACTATATGCGTGTATTCTTGTTTTTAAAAAGTTTAAATATTTTTTTAATTGAGTTTTCTATAACTTTTACAATAGCAAATATCATTAAATAAAACGTAGAAAATGAATAATTATTACTTATGTAATCATGACGAGCAAAATAAAAACACAAAACAGAAGAAACGGAATACGAGATAAGTTAAAAGAAAAGAAATCGAGAACAAAAATAACGTAAAATACATCACATCAACATTGTGTTTAAATTTATAGCATGACAAAAAACATAGAAAAGTATTACCAAGTAGAAGTAAAAAAATCGAATTTTAAAAATAAATGAAAGGGAGAAAGAAAAAACACAAAAAAAAAGACAGCGGGGCATAACATTGTTGTCATTGTATAAATCAAGTGTTTCAATCAACTATAAAGGATGGGCAAAAAAACAAATAAGGTTTCCATTTGGATACAAAATTCTCAATTTTTTTTTTTTAAACTGATATAGTTTTCTTTACAATATCTTGAATATAAATACTTTTTTTTTTTTTTTTAAAGTGTATCATTTTAGGCAGTTTATTGTTAACTTTATTTCTATACATGAAGAATTTTGCCAATATAATTACAAAACGAAAAATCCAGCTGTTATGTATTTTATTGTCTGGTATCCCGGGCAGGACGAATTTTAGAGAAAACTTTTAAATGGACATGTGTGGACAATTTTCGTTAATATATTTTTCCATTTCGTTCCAAAATTGTTTAACATGAATGCAATCCCATAGCAGGTGTTGTATTGATTCAACATGTAAATTACAAAAAAAAAAGGACATTTATCTGATTGATCTTCTATATATCTTGAAAAAATCTTATTGGTGCTTAAAATGGTATGCAATATTTTCGTTTGGAACCACCATAGTTAAGTATCGGATGCAATTGTTTTTAGCAATATGAAAACTGATGAAGTATCTATATTTATGTTTATTCTTTGTTCCCCCGTCTTTTTAATTTAACACGCCATTGAATTATAGATCTGTGATGCACCTTTACTTTTACTAAGAATCACATGAATTATAGATCTGTGATGCACCTTTACTATTACTAAGAATCATATGAATTATAGATCTGTGATGCACCTTTACTATTACTAAGAATCATATGAATTATAGATCTGTGATGCACCTTTACTATTACTAAGAATCACATGAATTATAGATTTGTGATGCACCTTTACTTTTACTAAGAATCACATGAATTATAGATCTGTGATGCACTTTACTTTTACTAAGAATCACATGAATTATAGATCTGTGATGCACCTTTACTATTACTAAGAATCACATGAATTATAGATCTGTGATGCACCTTTACTTTTACTAAGAATCACATGAATTATAATCTGTGATGCACCTTTACTATTACTAAGAAGCACATGAATTATAGATCTGTGATGCACCTTTACTTTTACTAAGAATCACATGAATTATAGATCTGTGATGCACCTTTACTATTACTAAGAATCACATGAATTATAAATCTGTGATGCACCTTTACTTTTACTAAGAATCACATGAATTATAGATCTGTGATGCACCTTTACTATTACTAAGAATCACATGAATTATAGATATGTGATGCACCTTTACTATTACTAAGAATCACATGAATTATAGATCTGTGATGCACCTTTACTTTTACTAAGAATCACATGAATTATAGATCTGTGATGCACCTTTACTATTACTAAGAATCACATGAATTATAGATATGTGATGCACCTTTACTTTTACTAAGAATCATATGAATAGTAAAATTATCTTCTTTTTTTTTTTTAAAGGGAGTCCTCTAAGTTAAGAGATTTTGAATAATAAATGTTCTGATAGAATTAACAACGCCACTATAAGTAAAAGAAAATTAATTTTTACTATCGGGTATTTCTGATGAAAGGCTTGATAAGAATAGAAATCGCATCTGTCATGTAGTTGACCAATAAAATAAATTCTATTTTTGAGCATTCCTTTATTTTCTAAATATTTTGAGATAATTACGATATTTCTACTGTAGAGAAAACTATCTGAATAAAAGTCATCAACATTTTTTTCCAGAGCATGCGATGTATTCTTATTGATATCGTTGATACCGTTGTAGTTGGCCTTGTTGTGCTGTTAGATTGATATCCGGTGTGCTTTGTTTGGTCTCCGAATAGTTTTTGGTTTTTAAAAAATCTCCAACCGATGATGACGAAACGATAATACGTATGCTAAAATAGTTCTACTCTAACTTTCCTTCTCTGTTGATCTAGTCAAATGTTTCGAAGGATTTCAGATAATCAAGTGAGAGAAGAACCCCTGTGTTCATAATTCAGCGCGAGTGTGCGTGAGTGTGGAGTGAGTATTCGTAGTATATATATATATATATATATATATATATATATATATATATATATATATATATATATATATATATATATATATATATATATATATATATGTGTATATCATCTAATTACTTTCATTCCATAAATTCGAATTGCAGTAAAAGTTCAACTCTATTTGCATGCATATTATAAAACATAATTATCTTTTTTGTGACTTTCTTGATCGTTGTTAATTAAATTGGTGTGGCTGTTTACTGTCATTGTTATTATACACTATTGTTTGCATGTGAGCGTTTGTGTGTGTATGTGTGTGTATGTGTGTGTGTGTGAGAGAGAGAAAGAAGAGAGAGAGAGAGAGAGAGAGAGAGAGAGAGAGAGAGAGAGAGAGAGAGAGAGAGAGAGAGAGAGAGAGAGAGAGAGAGAGAGAGAGAGAGAGAGAGAGAGAGAGATAGAGAGAGAGACAGAAGAGAGAGAGAGAGAGAGAGAGAGAGAGAGAGAGAGAGAGAGAGAGAGAGAGAGAGAGAGAGAGAGAGAGAGAGAGAGAGAGAGAGAGAGAGAGAGAGAGAGAGAGAGAGAGAGAGAGAGAGAGAGAGAGAGAGAGAGAGAGAGAGAGAGAGAGAGAGAGAGAGAGAGAGAGAGAGAGAGAGAGAGAGAGAGAGAGAGAGAGAGAGAGAGAGAGAGAGAGAGAGAGAGAGAGAGAGGAGGAAAAGATAGAAAAGATAGAAAAGATTCGAGATAAGTAACTATCGACATAAGAACAAATAAGAATAAAACAACAATAATGTAAAAGTCTAATAGTCAATTCCTTGCTGAAGTGAAAATACAAAATACGCATTCCAATCTGAGCACACACACACACACACACACACACACACACACACACACACACACAATGAAAAGAAACAAAAAGAAGGATGCTGCCAGCAGATCACACAATCCGTGACACTAAGAAAGTGACAGGCATGTTTTAGAACAAACTTGAATGAACTTTGGGTCACATAAGATAAGATAAGATAAGAAGAATATTTATATTGCGCCTTCCCTCAGAAGAGCTCAAGGCGCATTACAAGCAAAATGATTACACAGACATGGCATGCTATCGCTAAAACATTTTACATAAAACAGATGCGTCAATAAAAAATAGTATCACAATCAATTCAGTAAAAGCAAGCAATTCAATAAAATTCATCTAAATGTGTTGGAGAAGTAGCGGGTTTTCAAGCGAGATTTCAGTATATTCAAAGACTCTGCAGACTGGACGTCCCACGGTAAAATGTTCCAAATTTTGATTGCTTGTGTTTGTAGGGCCCTATCTCCGAAAGTCTTAAGTTCGGTTTTGGGTGTTTGTATCATTTTCTTGCTCGCTGAGCGCAGTGATCTGTTCAGTGTCTATTTGGAACTTACTCTTTTAAGTAGACTGGAAAGTCAGCCTCGTGCAGGCTTTGGTATGTGATTGTAGCTATCTTGTAGTCAATGCGAGATTTTATTGTAGGTGTTTAAGTATTGGCGTAATGTGTTCTCTTTTTGAAACTTCCATAACTAATCTGGCGGCATTAAAGTAAATATACCATCCCATTCAACCAAATGAGGACAAGATGACCTTACATTATCTTCTTTCTCCCCATTTAAAGATTTGAAAACGAAAAATCGGGAAAAGATGGAAAACAGAAACGAGACTAACTCAACAAAAACGACGCCCAAAAACTTATTTGAAAAAGAAGAACAAACAAGAAGTAGACTAAGCGTACTGTTGAAGTGCCTCACTTCCTCATTTACTTCCAACCCAACTCCCCTTCCCGTCCCTCTCACCCCTTTTTTTTTAAATATGCGTTTTTGGCGTGTTTACTCTACGTTTTCATAAGCAGACAGAAATACAAGTGAGTTTAAACCTTTAACAACGTTTAGAATGTATTTGCTTCAACGCAACAAGAGCTAGTTTTGAATCGTATATAGGTTACATAAGACATGGCATGATTCTTTTTCTTTTTTTTAAGATACGGGGTTTCTTTTTTCGTATGAGGCAAGTAACTTAAAGATAAAGATGGATTTATTGTCCTTACCCCCGCACAAGTGCAGGCTCATCGACTGTACATCATTTATCCCCCAGCAGGTCATTTCATTCAAAGTCCTTCTCAACTTCCGTGGGAGCATACAGTACACAAGCCTGTTAGGCTTTTCGCACTGACTCTCTGACAAGGTCTTTCTCTACATGTAACTGGTTACTCATTCCCATTTGAGTCAAGTGAGAAATGTAGAGTGAAGTACCTTTCTAAGAGTGCAACGTTGTGAAAAAAAAACCACCAGTGCTAATTGTGGGGTTTGAATCAGTGTCATCGTGATTACAAGCTCACAACACTATGGTTCAGCTACACCGCCTCCCACTTACTCTGTCAAGTGCAATGACGCTTTATTATCTAGGCCTATATTGGGAACGTTCTGCGCTTTATAAAATATGTACAGCTAGCGACGTGACTCAACTGCCCAAGAGCTAACATTTTAGAAAATCGCTTTGTTTCAAACCCCTCTTTAGAGTACATGAGGATCATGAGGTCTCGAGTTCGAATCCTAGCAAAGCCAGGTCCGACGTTGTGTTTCTTGGGAAAGACACGTAACACGCATTTCCCCCACTCTACCCAGGTGAAAATGGGTGCAAGCACTAGCTTGGGAGTAAAAATTTTGCGTCATCTGGCGTCCTGGCCAGGAGGTGATTATTGTCACTTGTTCCGCTTCACGCTATAGAAACCGGGATAAGCTCCAGCTCTATATGCCTTAAGGGCCTTTAAGGAACTTTACTTTTATAGTATAAACTCTAATACACATTGTGATACAATATTGGGTTCGTAAAGAGTTTTACAAAGTGTATTTATCTTTCAATGCATCATTCCCCATATTTGAGACTTCCCAAATGTTGGCGTAATCCAACCGCACAAGCGTCAGGTGGGTGTTCTTGACGCTTTGGGAATTTGAATAACATCTGCAATTTGTCTCACTGTGTAAATAGCGCCAGCACATCATGGAGTATCTGACTCTCAATAGCACCAGCCACTATGGAGAGTGTGACTCTCAATAGCACCAGCCACTATGGAGAGTGTGACTCTCAATAGCACCAGCCACTATGGAGAGTGTGACTCTCAATAGCACCAGCCACTATGGAGAGTGTGACTCTCAATAGCACCAGCCACTATGGAGAGTGTGACTCTCAATAGCACCAGCCACTATGGAGAGTGTGACTCAATCAATACTATGGAGAGTGTGACTCAATAGCACCAGCCACTATGGAAAGTACCCTCTCAATAGCACCATCCAAGAGTGTGACTAGCACCATAGCGTCTCACTATGGAGAGTACGACTCTCAATAGCACCAGCCACTATGGAGAGTATGACTCTCAATAGCACCAGCCACTATGGAGAGTGTGACTCTCAATAGCACCAGCCACTATGGAGAGTGACGACTCTCAATAGCACCAGCCACTATGGAAGTGTGACTCTCAATAGCACCAGCCACTATGGAGAGTGTGACTCTCAATAGCACCAGCCACTATGGAGAAAGTGTGACTCATCAATAGCGTGCCATCTCGTTTCCATCGATAGACAAAACGAGACAACAGGACATGGTATAATATTTACTTTATATACATATAGGGTGGCCCAAAAATAAAGCAAAACGCGCTAATTTTAAAACCGTCTACAGTTAAATGTAATGACTGGATTTCAATGAAACTGGGTGAGAGAGGTAGCTAATCTTTTGCCATGTACATATTCAATGAAATTGGTAAATATAAAACGAAGTCATCAACGATTGTGTTACAAAAAAAAGTCATATTATCACGTAGCACGAATGAAACAAAACTTTACCCACAAATGTAAACACATATGTCTTCTAAAGCATTTTATTATGTTAAATTTCCTTTCACATGAGGCATCTAGAATTAATTACCAGTAAAAGGTGGCAATATGAAAAGAATTGATACAAAAACTTTTTAAAGTTATGAGGAATTTTGTCATGTAAGATCTTTCAAGAGAAAGGCATTTCGCTCTGGCCACATAATATCAAGCAACCGTTACACATTTGCCATAGATTTGAAGCAGTAAGTGTTTGTTCTTATTTTACGATTTTACTTAATGAACAAAGCTCTACCCAAGGTCAGCAAAACCAGGAGATAATAAATTCTTTTATTTTTAATCGTGGTTTTGTAATAAATATTGTAACAAACACAATGCTTTTTCTATTATATAATTTCTGTGATTCCGTTCATATTGTGCTAACATTGATATTTTTTTATCAGTCCTTTTTATTATCAGATTGTAAAATTTAACCGGCTGGTCTTGAGTGACCAAAGGCTAAGGGAGTTAACCTTGACAGAAAATAACAAGGCCTGGTAGGGGCCTCAAGATGGCAGCCCCAACGTCTACATAGGGTACAGTCGGCCAACCACCTGCTTTTCCAAAATCAACTGATTCAAAGAAATAAATACGATATACCTGGCTTGACCTTTCGAAGACGAACATGGAAACGAACACGGACTGTGATTTTTGGAACATGGAATACTAGTGCAATAAATGGAAAAGAGATAGAATTAGCTGAAGAAATGTAAAATTTCAAAGTAGACATTTTGGCCATTACAGAAATAGAGAAAAAAAACAGGGAATAAAAAATGTAGGGCCAAATCATACTTTAATCTTCTCAGGAGTAGATGTGAAAGATATAGCTATAGCAGGAGTAGGCCTCCTAATACATAAAAGGCACGAATAGCTACTAGAAAGTTGGAAATGTATAAGCCCACGGCTATTAGAGGTAAATCTTAAACCAAAAGGAAGAGAAGTTAAATTATTTATAGCTTATGGACCAAACGAAGATGCCACCAATGCAGAAAGAGATATCTTCGAAAACCATCTACAAAAAGCTTCAGAGAATCTCAAGCCCAAACAGGAATTAATGGATTTAGAGATTTAAACGCTAGAGTAGGCAACAATGTAGAAACATCAGGAGGAGTAATAGGTGCAGAAGGAGAGACAACAACTTCTCCAAATGGAGAGAGGCTAATAGAAATTTGCCTATGGAAAAAAATTGAAAATAGCCAGCACCTTTTTTCCTTATAAATATATCCACAAATATACAAGACTAAATGAAGACAGGTGTGAAATGCCAATCATAGACTACATAATAGTTAGCAGCTCCCCTTTTACAGTACATTGGATGCAAGAGAAAACAAAGGAGCTAAATTATTAAGTGATCATCACCTAGTGATTGCCAAAATGAGATTACTGACTTAAGTAAAAAAAAACAGAAAAAGAAAGAGAAGAAAGCTACTAAATTTAAAATAGAGGACTAAATAAACCAATAGTAAAATAGATATACTAATCTAGGATAAAAAAATAATAGTGAAAGGCAGATATATCTGAATGATAGCACAATAGAAGAAAAGAAACACTCCTCATCTGTACTGAAGATGTCTGTGGTAAGAAACAAATTAAAGGAAATAGGAAAAGAACAGCATAGTGGAATGAGAATGTCAAGACTAAGGTCAAAGAAAAGAAGGATGCCTGGAGGAAATACTTGCACACAATGAGGCCAAAGGATATGATAAATTACGTGAGTAAAAGAAATATCGCCAACACAAAACAGGAACAATAGGAAGAGTTTGGACAAAGACTTCAAGAAAATGAGAAAGACCAAAGCATGCCCAATACGACAAATTAAGAATGTCAAAGGAGAAATAATGAAAGAAGACAGCGAAATCATGGAAATAGAGAAAATATTTTCAACAATTACATAATCCCTCCAGAACATATGAAACAATGAGTAAAGATCAATAAGTAAGAGTAACACGTAATCCAGAGGAGACAGCTGAATATGTAGATATCTCGATGGAAGAACTCCAAACAGCTATAAGAAAAGTGAAATCAGGAAAGGTCCCAGGAGCAGATCAAGTTTATCCAGGAATGATTAAAAGCCAAGGGAGAGAGGCAGACAAACTATTATATGCAATATGCCAACAAGGATGGAAGTCCAAACAGGTGCCAGACGACTGGAAAAAGGGAACTTTAGTACCAGTGCACGAGAAAGGATAAACTATGGAATGTTCAAACTATAGAGGAATATCACCACTAACGTACCAGGAAAGGTATATGCCAGGATACTGAAAATCAGACTACGGAAAAGAGCAGTAGAGGATCAGATTGAAGAACATCAGAGCGGATTTAGACCAGGAAGAAGTGTACTAGACCACATATTTACAATTAGACAAATAAAATAAAAAATCCTTGACAGAAACATGTGTTTTATTGATTTAAAAAATGCATTTGACACTGTGAGGAGGAACGAACTATGGCATTTCTTAAAAGAACACAATGTAGAGCAAAATTTAATATAAGCCATTACAAGTTTTTACAATAAACCAACATGCGAAGTGAAAGTAGCTGCAGAATTTGATGTAGATATATGAGTAAGACGGGGTTGTATCCTAGGTCCTCTTTTGTTAATCACATGAATGAATTCAGTCGTAAAGACATCCTCAAAAATGAAGAAATTGAATGTAGGTATGTGCATGTTCAAACCAGTAAATATATCAATGCTTTTATTGCTGATGATCAGAAACACAAGAATAAGAGATTATACCAAAGCAGATGACATAAAAACTAAGATAGAAATAAATCAATTGAGATGGTTTGACCATAGATTAGCTAAATCAGTATACAGTGCTAAAGCCCAAGGTAAAAGACCAAAAGACCAAAAGGCAGACCTCGGACAAAAATGGGAAGAAGATATAAAAGACATGTTAAAGCATAGAAATTTCACTTTTTTGGAATGAAACAGAAAATGCCAGGACAGGGCAGCCTGGAGAAAGATCATGTCGGGCATCTAAACCCATACACTGGAAGGTAGAATGGATAAAGAAAGAAAGTTTAACACAAACTCAAATCTAGATTTAGATTTTAGATCAAAACCTTGATCTTGAAAATCTAGGCCTATATCTAGATCTAGATCTATCAAAATTCATTCAGCAGGAAGGAGCGGTAATCGAGCACATCTATCTGTGATGATGAGTTATGATATTGCTGTTTGCAAAAACCCAAATTTATCCATTGTTTGGTGATTGATTTATATGAT
>JAXRKP010000429.1:122500-137500 GCA_037039925.1 Doris montereyensis | reverse complement strand
ATCTAGTATGCATGATTTGGTTGCTGTTATTTTTTTTGGGGGGTGTAAATTTCTATTATTTTTTGTAAATTTCTATTATTTTCCGAAAGGTTCAATACATGAATTCAAAGCCTAATTGCATTGAAGTTTGTGTTGTGCATGGTGTACAATATACGATCATGACATTGTCATCATTAGATTAATTTTTTTACCAACATACATGATTTTACATTTGGAAATACTGAAATATAATTGCCATTTTTCAGACCATCTAAATAAGAAGTATAAATCCTTCTGCAATACCTAGTGGTTTTTAGTCCGAGAATAAATTTTTGTATCATCCGTATATAATTTTTGTATTAGCAAGATCATTTGTATATAGTATAAATAAGAGAGGTCATATCACACTACCCCGAGGAACATCACTTTTAACGGGTCTCAAGTCAGAACCTTCATTTTTAACTATAGCTCTCTGACTGCCATTTGATAGGAAAGATCTATATCTATTAATATATCACCACCTATACCGTAAGTATGAAGCTTTACAAAGAGTCTTTCATGGGGTACTGAATCAAAAGCCTTGCAAAAAATCCAAATATATAGGTATTTTTGTCCTCAATATGTTTAGTGAAAACTTCCATAACCAATAGTTGAGTTATACAAGATCGTTTACAGCGAAAGCCATGTTCACATTCAGACAACATATTGTATGATTCAAGAAAAGTCATCGTGAAGTCCTTTAAAATATATTCAAGTATTTTGCATATGATACATGTTAGACTAATTGGGTGATGATTTTCTGCGTCGCATCTATTTCCGTTTTTAAATATAGTTATAACATTAGCTATTATCATTATTATTGTTATTATTATGATTATTATTATGATTATTATTATTATTATTATTATTATTATTATTATTATTATTACTATTATTATTATCACCATTATCATCATCATCAGCATCATCATCATCATCATCATCATCATCATCATTATTATTATCATTATTATTATTATATATTATTATCGTTATTATTATTATTATTCTTATTATCATTATTATCATTCTTCTTCTTCGTCTTATTATTATTATTATTATTATTATTATATTATGATTATTGTTATTATTATTATTATTATTATTATTATTAATATTATTATTATTACTATTATCATCATTAATATTATTATTATTATTATTATTATTATTATTATTATTATTATTATTATTATTATTATTATTATTATTATTATTATTATTATTATTACTATTAGTATTATTATTATTATAATTATCATTATTTTTTTCTTCTTCAAATTAATAATTACTTTTTGTATTGTTATTTTTGATTTATTTTAGTAGTTATTATCGTTATCATTACTATCTATTTTTGCATGATATGTAGGTATTGCTATTGTATTAGACGTATTATTGTTATGATGATGACACTATTATATTTCTAAATAAACGTTCAGCCTTTGATATGTGTTTCAACAATCGATTCGCAGGCATTAAAAAAAAACCCAACAGATTTCCCATACCGTTAGACTTTACAGTTGTGAATTATGTGTGTCAGTCAGTCATCTCACTTTGCTATGTAAGAACATACGTCATGTAATTAAAAAAAGTCAGGTTCGCTTGTAATGAAAGCGGAAGTTGCAACAACTGACCTTTATGACACTCATCATGAATGAGGACGCTTCCAAGGCTCCACATTCTAAACCAACGATGGCAACCGCTCTAGTTTTGAAGAAGTAAGAAACCTATTCATAAAGATAAAGAATAACAAATCAAGATTTGCCATCGACTGGTCTCCCAGTATTCTTTGCCTACTATTATATAATAACAATCTATATGGACATTACATCCTTGAGATTAGAATCTTACTTGGAGCTGGATATTTATTTGTATGTCTAGACTGATCTAAAATCTACATGGAACTCTAGATCTGGATTCTATTGCATTCTATTTGTAACCGAAACGAAGCTAGATGCATATCTTGATAGTTCTAGTTCTAGTAATTTATTATGAACTCCACGCTATAGAGAAGAGAAACACGTATTTAGGCTAAAGCTATCTAAATCTAGTTTTGCTTATTAAGTATCGGGTTTAAAACACATTTATTTACATGTATGTATGTATGTATTTATGTATGTATGTATGTATGTATGCATGTGTGTAGGTATGTATGTAGGTATGTATGCGTGTATGTATGTATGTATGTATGTATGTATGTATGTATGTATGTATGTGTGTATGTATGTGTGTATGTATGTATGTGTGTATGTTTATATGTATGCATCCGTGACAGTGGCGTCTCTCTTGTGTAGCGTTTCTCTTTGTGTAGCGTCTCTCTTTGTGTAGCGTTTAATGACATTTTAAACTTTAGCGCTTGCTGTGTTCTGTTTACAACTTCTAATACCTTTAAAACCTTTCATTTACGATTGGTTTTAATTGTTGTTTCACAAAACGGGGTTCTGTTTTCATGCCATAATTTGCATACCAAAAGCTGAGGCACCTTGCCTCAAGCGCTTGTACAAAATCTATCATGATGTGGGAATGTGATTGTTGTTCCTGGGACCGAATTTACATAGAAGTTCATTTGCATTTTGTCCTCGTCCATTTCATTCTTTTTTTCATTTTCATTAAAGGGCGACTCGGTGGTTCAGTTTTGTCCTCGTCAAATTATATTCCCTCTTCATTAACGAGAAATTCGGTGGTTCAGAGCCAAGGTGTCGACTTTTTCAACCAAAAATATAGGGGTTCGTGCCCGACAAGTTGAAACATTTTCTCGAGTTTTTTTTCTTCTTCTTCGAGCATAACCCATCCCACACTGTTCTAGGTAGGACTACTACCTACTATCGACACCTATTCACATCGGAGATGAACGATGAAAACGAAGGTCATAACACCCTGTGACCAAGAAAGTTACCTTTGCTGGGTTTTTACAGGGCAGTCAGGACAACAAAACCCAATTGAAATCCAGAGTTTACCTTGGTCGTAAATGTGGGTAAAATCAAATCAAAACCAAATCAAAATTTTTAAAAACCTCGCATTAAAATTTCATGTAGAGTACGAATATGAAACATGGACTTTCATACTTTATGAGAATGTAACTGATGTTGCTTATGGTTGATCTCTCAGGTTGTAGTTTTGTGTGTTTGTGACGTTAGGTGCTTTCTCGTGCCTCCGCTCCTGTACTACTTATAGGGAGTGAAACCGATAGTACTAACTATTACAATGGATTTAATCGGGCACGGGGCAGGTGCTTATATCTGTACGGAGGCTAAGTGGCCCCGCCCTCTATGAGTCTGCTGCCTTCTTCTTCTCTTTTCTTCTTCTTCTTCTTTTTCTTCTACTTCTTCTTCTTCTTCTTCTTCTTCTTCTTCTCCTCCTCCTCCTCCTCCTCCTTCTCCTCCTCCTCCTCCGCCTGTTTGTCTGTCTGTCTGTCTGTCTGTCTGTCTGTCTCTCTCTCTCTCTCTCTCTCTCTCTCTCTCTCTGCTCTCTCTCTCTCTCTCTCTCTCTCTCTCTCTCTCTCTCTCTCTCTCTCTCTCTCTCTCTCTCTCTTCTCTCTCTCTATCGCTCTTTCTCTGATTCAGAGACGGGGGGGGAAAGGTGGAGGGGAGGGGGTGTGAGTTCAGAGAATGATGTCAATGGGACGCGGCCTAAAAGTTTTAAGAATCCCTGCTTTAGAATGAAGTTCTCCCTTCGATCACGTTTAACTTTTGACGTCACACACCTTCGAAATGGTTCCCTCCAACGCAAATCATTAATCAAGGTACTTCTTCGAAAGCCCACGACCGGAAAAGTCAAATGTATGTTGGTATTTCTATATGAGCGGTCTTTCTACTTTTCATCATGCAACGATGGCATTATAACATGGACTTAGGTAAAGACTTGCCTCAAATGCTGTAAATCTTGGCACATGGACATAGGTAAAGACTTGCCTCGCATGTTGTAAATCTCGGCATTTGGACATAGGTAAAGACTTGCCTCGAATGTTGTAAATCTCGGCATATGGACATAGGTAAAGACTTGCCTCGAATGTTGTAAATCTTGGCATATGGACATAGGTAAAGACTTGCCTCGAATGTTGTAAATCTCGGCATATGTACATAGGTAAAGACTTGCCTCGAATGTTGTAAATCTTGGCATATGGACATAGGTAAAGACTTGCCTCAAATGCTGTAAATCTCGGCATATGGACATAGGTAAAGACTTGCCTCGAATGTTGTAAATCTTGGTATATGGACATAGGTAAAGACTTGCCTCAAATGCTGTAAATCTTGGCATATGGGCATAGGTAAAGACTTGCCTCGAATGTTGAAATCGTGGCATATGGACTTAGGTAAAGACTTGCCTAGAACGCTGTAAATCGAGGCATACGGACTAAGGTAAAGACTTGCCTCAATTGCTGTAAATCGTCGCATATGGACTTAGAAAGACTTGCCTCGAACGCTGTAAATCGAGGCATATGGACTAAGGTAAAGACTTGCCTCAATTGCTGTAAATCGTGGCAATGGCATATGGACTAAGGTAAAGACTTGTCTCAATTGCTGTAAATCGAGGCATATGGACTAAGGTAAAGACTTGCCTCAATTGCTGTAAATCATAGCATATGGACTTAGGTAAAGACTTGCCTCGGATGCTGTAAATCGTGGAATATGGACTTAGGTAGAAACTTGCCTTGAATGCTATGTTAAAAGACTCTTGAATGCTGTAAATCGTGAATATGG
Organism: Doris montereyensis; assembly: GCA_037039925.1. Classification (NCBI taxonomy): domain Eukaryota; kingdom Metazoa; phylum Mollusca; class Gastropoda; order Nudibranchia; family Dorididae; genus Doris; species Doris montereyensis. The sequence goes on along the minus strand of JAXRKP010000429.1, from coordinate 132,782 downwards.
CTTAGGTAAAAAGACTTGCCTTGAATGCTGTAAATCGTGGAATATGGCCTTAGGTAAAAAGTTGCCTGGAATGGCATATACCACCTGATTGTTGGTTATATACAGAGCATTACCACCGGCAGATAACAGGATGAAGCCTGGATAGAGAAGCCACGGTAAATCTTCGAAAACAGAAAGCAAAAGACATGTTTTTTCAGTCGCGTGACGATTCTATCGTCATCATGATAATATTATGATAGTCGTTATAGTTAACATCAACATCATCATCGTTGTCTTAATTCATGCTAATGCTGTTATTTTTCCTCATGAACAGTGATCTGGCATCTTCTTGAATCTTCTTCTCTTTCTTTCGGCGCAATCACTACAGCAGATCAGATCTCTAAGTCATTCCACCATTGCAACCTTATTTGACCACCCAACGATTTGCCTATCCTCTTGAATGACATCTATCATCCACGTTTTGGTCCATCTTTGACGATTATTAACATTTTTTGCTAAATTATGTCGTCAACGTAAAGATAATAGGTGCCGATGAAAGACCTTGGTTATATACTTTAGCTCTATCCTCCAATCAACAAAGATTGTGACTTACAGAAACCTTCAACAGACTAATGTCCTGAAAAACGATGTATTGTTATTGTCATTGTTTGTTTTGCTTTCAATAACAGATTTGAAATATAATATAAGCAAAACAAGGTCTTAACCTTGTCGGAACTTTACTTTGATAATATAATGCCTGATACAGACCCTATGATTCTAGTTTGCCAATTATTTGAAATATATACCGAGATATATATATATAATATATATATAGATATATTAGTGCAAACCCGTTTACAAAACGGTTAAACAATGAGAGATCTATTTGAAATGAAATCTATGAATAGTTAGAAATCGATGTGTGAAAACAGTTTCCCATTGAAAGGTATTTGTAGTCTACCTCATGCAGGGAGTGGCCCGGGTATTGGTCTAGATATAGAGAATGTGCTCTGGCTTCTGTATTATTATCTAGATCTGGTCTAGATTCTAGATCTAGATCTACATCATTGTCAACATTGTAACGTGAAGTTGACAGAACCTCACGTTTTCGCTTTGCTCTTGCTTCGAGATCTAGATCTATGTTGTTATCATTATCTAGAGCTAGATCTGGCCTTGATTCTAAATCTACGTCATTGTCAACATTGTTACCGGTACGGGAATTTGACTGTACCTTTCGTTTTCGCTTGGCATTTCGAGTATGGTAACTACGGCTTTGCCGCTTACCCGCCAAGAATACAATTACGATAGGCTAGTAATTTACACAAACATGGGCTAGCGGGCGAAGGCTGTGAACGTTTGAATCACATTGGTCTTGGTTTACTTACAGATCTATTAGATGACAGTATTTTACTAAATGTACGGCCAAAATTCTTTGAAGAAAACGGCCAAAGGGATGTCTCAAGGATTTAATGTCTCTTCGTAACAGCACGTCTTTAAACCATTAAATGCATTTATAAGGTTATAGAATGATGAATTTGAAAGGATTAGGGCTGCAAAAGCCCATCACCAAATCGTAAAATATTTGTTAGGTACAGGCATGTGGCGCTAAATGACTCAAACTGGTATAATTACATTGACTTCCTTTCATTTATTTACTACAGTCGTTTGGTAGAGACAAGGCTTCAAAGTCTTCATGACTGCCTTCATTCGTATAAATAACTCAAGACTCAAATGGCAGGAGTAAAGGTATAACAGCTTTTGCCATAATTCTAGATAGGCCATTGTTGATTCCACATCGATTCTGTAACTCCATGTGCAATTTGACGTTTGAAATCATTGTCGTTCCTGAGATTCGCTCAGTCTAAGTTTTGCTAATGAAAGAGTCTATTTTTTTAAATTATATAAGATATATATATATATATATATATATATATATATATATATATATATATATATATATATATATATATATATATATATATATATATATATATTTATTTTTTATTTTATTTTATTTTATTTTTTTAAACCACCGCTTTTACATTGATTAAAGGGTTTTACTTCTCAAACGCCGGGCAGTGGACAGGTAAGCACCTGTACGGGGATTAGGCGACCCTGCCCTCCGCGAGTTTCCTGCTGCCTTGCAGGCGGGTCTTGCTGACCAAAGGCTAAGGGAGTTAGCCCTGACATAAAATAACAACCTTCTGCCTTGTGGGATGGTTTCGAGCAGCCAAAGGCTATGGCAGTTAACCCTGACAGAAAAACGCAAGGCCTGGTAGGGGGGCCTCAAGGTGGCAGCCCCCTCCCCATCTACCTAGGGTACAGTTGGCCAATCCCCTGCTTATCCAAAACTAAAATGATTCAAAGAAATACGTATAATGATATACCCGGCTTGAACTTTCGAAGACGACTCTGGAAAAGACATGGACTGTGATTTTTGAAACATGGAATGCTAGGGTAATAAATGGAAAAGAATTAGCTGAAGAAATGGAAAACTTCAAAGTAGACATTTTGGCTATTACAGAAACAAAGAAAAAAGGACACGGAATAGAAAATGTAGGACCAAATCATACTTTAATCTCAGGAGTAGATGTCAAAGATAGAGTTAGAGCAGGAGTAGGCGTCCTAGTGCATAAGAGGCAAGAAAACCTACTAGAAAGTTGGAAATCTACAAGCCCATGGCTATTAGAGGTAAACATTAAACCATAAGGAAGAGAAATTAAATGATTAATAGCGTATATACCAAACGGGAGTGCCACAAAAGAAGAAGAAGATATCTTCGAAAACGAGTTACAAATAGCTGCAGATAATCTCAAACCCAAGTAGGAACTAATGGCTATAGGCAACACTGTAGAAAGATCAGAAGGAGTAATAGGTAAAGAAGGAGAGACAACAACTCTTCCAAATGGAGAGAGACTGATAGATTTTTGCCTAAAGAATAATATGAAAATAACTAACACATTTTTCCTCATAAAGGTATCCACATATATACAAGAGTAAATAAAGCCAGACGTGAAAAATCAATCATAAACCACATACTAGTTAGCAGCTCCTTTTTTACAGTACAATGGATGCAAGAGTAAACAGAGGAGCTGAAATATTAGTGATCATCACCTAGTGATAGCCAAAATGAGATTATTAACTGAAGAAAACAAACAGAAAATGAAAGAGAAGAAAGCTACTAAACTCAAAATAAAAGAAGTAAATAAATCAATAGTGAAGCAGTTATACCAATCCAGGATAAAAAGATCTATCAGTGAAAGGCAGATGGATCTGAATGATAGCACAATAGAAGAAAAGTGGCAAATGTATACAGAAACACTCCTCGGTTGTACGGAAGAGGTCTGTGGTAGGAAACAAATTAAAGGAGATAGGAAAAGAACAGTATGGTGGAATGAGAATCTCAAGACTAAGATAAAAAAGAAGGATGCCTGGAAGAAATACTTCCAAACAAAGAGACCAGAGGATAGGATAGATTATGTGATTAAAAGAACTATTGCCAAAGAGGAAGTTATGAAAGCAAAACAGAAACAGTGGGAAGAGTTTGGACAAAAACTTCAAGAAAGCTATGAAGGAGATCAAAAGCTGATCTGGGGAGCAATGAAGAGCATGAGAAATACCAAAGCATGCCCAATACGACAAATTAAGAACGCCAAAGGAGAAATAATGAAAGGAGACAGCGAAATCATGGAAACGTGGAGAAAGTATGTTCAACAATTACGTAATCCCTCCAGAACTTATGAAACAAGAAGTACAGACCAATTAGTAAAATTAACAAGTAATCCAGAGGAGACAGCTGTAGATATCACTACTTAGCGTACCAGGGAAAGTGTATGCCAGATACTGGAAATGAGACTAAGGAACAGAATACAGTATCAGATTGAAGAACACCAGAGTGGATTTAAACTAGGAAGAAGTGTACAAGACCACATATTTACAATTAGACAAATAATAGAAAAATCCTTGAGAGAAACATTGACTTGCACCTTTGTTTTACTGACTTAGAAAAAGACATTTGACACTGTGAGGAGGGACGAACTATGGCATTCCTTAAAAGAATACAACGTAGAGCAAAATTTAACAGAAGCCATTACAAGTTTTTACAATAAACCAACATGTGCAGTGAGAGTAGCTGGAAAGGTATCTAAAGAATTTAATGTAGATATAGGAGTAAGACAGGGTTGTATCATAAGTCCTCTTTGTTTATCACATTTATGTATTCAGTCTCAAAGGCATCCTCAAAAGGAAGAAAGTGACTGTAGGTATGTGGAAGCTCAAATCAGTAAATGTATCAATGCTTTCATTTGCCGATGATTTAGTTCTGTTTGGAAAGTCAGAAAGTGACCTTCAGTCAAATACCAACATGATGAATAATGAATTAGATAAAAGAGGAATGAGAGTAAATGCAAAGAAAATCAAAACAATGCTAGTAACTAGGGAAGCTAAAAGACAAAATTTAGAACAAGTTCAAAGCTACAATTACCTAGGAGGGAATTACTCAGAGGGAAAACTAAGAGAAGAAATCAGCCAGAGAATTCAAAAGGCAAGTACAGTATATAACGCTCTAGGAAAGGCATTTGTAGGTAAACAAGAATTGTCAACAAAAACCAAAATGGCAGTATACAACACAGTTTATTGTCCTACTCTCCGCTATGGTAGTGAAACCTGGACTTTAGACAGTAGGGAATACAGTCGAGTACAGGCAGCCGAAATGAAATATCTAGAAGAGTAGGAGGAAAACTAAAAGAGACAAAATCAGAAACACAGCAATACGAGATCAAACCAAAGCAGATAGAATAAAAACTAAGATAGAAATGAATCAACTGAGATGGTTTGGGCATGTTAAAAGAATGAATGACAATAGAATATGTAAATCAGTATACAGTGACATAACTCAAGGTAAAAGACCAAAAGGCAGGCCTCGGAGAAAGTGGGAAGAAGATAAAAAAGAAACATTAATGCAAAGAAATTTAACATTCACGGAAGGAAACAGAAAATGTCAGGACAGGGCAGCCTGGAGAAAGATCATTTAGGGCATCTAAATCCATACACCGGAAGGTAGAATGGGAGCTGATAAAGAAGGAAACTTCTCAAACGACTCAAACCATGATTTTTAGCTTGTTTGACAAAACATAAAGTTGTCCCCCTCTCTCTCTCTCTCTCTCTCTCTCTCTCTCTCTCTCTCTCTCTCTCTCTCTCTCTCTCTCTCTCTCTCTCTCTCTCTCTCTCTCTCTCTCTCTCTCTCTCTCTCTCTCTCTCTCTCTCTCTCTCTCTCTCTCTCTCTCTCTCTCTCTCTCTCTCTCTCTCTCTCTCTCTCTCTCTCTCTCTCTCTCTCTCTCTCTCTCTCTCTCTCTCTCTCTCTCTCTCTCTCTCTCTCTCTCTCTCTCTCTCTCTCTCTCTCTCTCTCTCTCTCTCTCTCTCTCTCTCTCTCTCTCTCTCTCTCTCCGCATTCTCTTCATTTCATTCCGACTTACCAACGCTAGTAAAAGCCAGACAGAGACAGCCACTTGTGAAAAGCAGTCTGCAAATAAATCATCACATTACATAAGCAGGCTAAAAAACAAAAATAGACGTAAATACGATTATCAGCATCAGATTTGAAAGTTAGATTTTAACAGTAGCTGGGTGGGTTAGCCCTAGCAGTAAACACTCCAGACCTCACACTGTGAAAAGGCGTGCTCCAATTCAACTTTCTTTTGTCCGATGTCTTTTTTTTTGGCGGAAAAAGGAACAAAATGTAAAAAAAAACAATTAAAAACAAAAAAAAACACAAAAGATTTTTACCCCCCCCCACTCATCTTTTCAAGAAGACAAACAACAAAACACCCCGGTACATCATGCATGGGCTTGCCAATTATTTTGCCCACAAACCAGAGGGAGCAGTGTGTAGATGTGAGGGATCAGTGTCTAGATGTGAGAGAGCAGTGTGTAGATGTGAGGGAGCAGTGTGTAGATGTGAGAGAGCACTGTGTACATGTGACGGATCAGTGTGTAGATGTGAGGGAGCAGTGTGTAGATGTGAGGGATCAGTGTGTAGATGTGAGAGAGCAGTGTGTAGATGTGAGAGAGCAGTGTGTAGATGTGAGGGATCAGTGTGTAGGTGTGAGGGATGGGTGTGTAGATGTAAGGGAGCAGTGTGAAGATGTGAGGAAGCAGTGTGTAGATGTAAGGGAGCAGTGTGTAGATGTGAGGGAGCAGTGTGTAGATGTAAGGGAACAGTGTGTAGATGTAAGGGAGCAGTGTGTAGATATGAGGGAGCAGTGTGTAGATGTGAGAGAGCAGTGTGTAGGTGTGAGGGATCAGTGTGTAGGTGAGGGATGGGTGTGTAGATGTGACGGATCAGTGTGTAGATGTGAGGGAGCAGTGTGTAGATGTGAGAGATCAGTGTGTAGATGTGAGGGAGCAGTGTGTAGATGTAAGGGAGCAGTGTGCAGATGTGAGAGAGCAATGTGTAGATGTGAGAGAGCAGTGTGTAGATGAGGGATCAGTGTGTAGATGTGAGGGATGGGTGTGTAGATGTAAGGAGCAGTGTGAAGATGTGAGGAAGCAGTGTGTAGATGTAAGGGAGCAGTGTGTAGATGTGAGGGAGCAGTGTGTAGATGTAAGGGAGCTGTGTGTAGATGTAAGGGAGCAATATGTAGATGTAAGGGAGCAGTGTGAAGATGTGAGGAAGCAGTGTAGATGTAAAGCAGTGTGTAGATGTGAGGGAGCAGTGTGTAGATGTAAGGGAGCAGTGTGTAGATGTAAGGGAGCAGTGTGTAGATGTAAGGGAGCAGTGTGTAGATGTAAGGGAGCAGTGTGTAGATGTAAGGGAGCAGTGTGTGTGTAAGGAGCAGTGTGTAGATGTAAGGAGCAGTGTGTATATGTAAGGGAGCAGTGTGTAGATGTGAGGGAGCAGTGTGTAGATGTGCGTCACATAACGTTTCTTCGTTTGATAAGAGTTCAAACCGTTCACCAGTTATGGCGATTTCAGCGCACGTTGATTGAGGAATGATCTAGATGAAAGCGAAAGATATATGCAAGGCTAAGAGTGAAAGGAAAGAAGTAGGATCTACCAGCAGCACCCGCCAACCACCCGATGTGTAGGGTGTGGCACGATTACACGAGGTATTGTAATCTGAGGGAGATACCATATTTATTCTGTCACGGCCAGGCCTGCCACATTTTAAAATTTAATGGAGACGTAGGTAAAAGTATCTTCAGTGCCATCAAAGCCCGTAGAGCAGAAGCTTATCCAGATTTCTATAGCATGAAGCGGAGCAAAGGCTGAAAGATTGATTCCTGGACAGATCTGATGTGCTCGTACCCATGTGCCCATTCAGGCGAGTGGAGAAATACTTGTTGACCGTCTTCCCAATAAACACCGAGTCATGGTTAGTATATATGTACTTTAAGATTCAAACCCAGGACCTCGCGATCCCAAGTTCCAAAGCCTAACCACTCAGCTACCGATGTCATCCGTGGGAACATGGCACACACAAGTAATTTCCCTATCGCATGATCCACACCCTGTTGTGAATTCAAGAGAATGTGACAAATCCCATGGAAAAATGACATAGTTTAGGAAAAATTAATGACACGGTTTTGTTTTCGGAAACGGGGGGGGGGGGGGGGCGTTATTATTTTGTCGCATTTGATTTATATGAAAAGTTTTACATTTTTGGTGCCAAAATATCAGGAGATATCAAAATATTTTCACCGCATTGATTATTTCCTATCATCTAATGTGTGACCTTCATTAACTTGCTCTTTACTTATTCATCTTATCAAGAAATGAAGACACGAGCTAAGAATTACGAATACAATGTACTTACATCGATAAAATTCTTGGCACCCGAATTCCAAACCGGAAGTTCAATTGCCCATAAAGAAGAGAGCTAAAGGCCATAAGAGCAGAAGCGATGGTGAAACATTGGTTGAAAGTGATGTCCTGGTTGCTACAGTCCAGGGTACCATTAGATGCCTGGCGGATGTGATAGTCGGGTCCATTGAGCGTTCTGTTAGCCACGTTATAATACGGTGTCTCTTGGAGCACTGGAGTTGACACATTTGATGAGAGTGTTGAACTTGAAGACGCGTTGACGCATAGGTAGTCGTAAATGTGTTCCGCTTTGAGCACATAGACTAACGCCGGCCAACCGGCACGCAGACCGGAGAAGAGAACGTTTTCCACCAGGGACCAGACGGTGATGATCACCTGAAGGTCACTGACACAGGCTGCGGCATGTTCTCTGCTTCAATTTTGCTTTCTGGCAGACAATGAAAAATATTTGTTTAAAAGTGCAATGTAAGGAAAGATGGCATAAAATCTAAGATAGAAATAAATCAATTGAGATAGTTTGGGCATGTAAACAAAATGAATGACAATAGAATAGCTAAATCAGTATGTAGTGCTAAAGCCCAAGGTAAAATACCAAAAGGCAGGCCTCGGAGAAAGTGGGAAGAAGATATAAAAGAGGCATTGGAGCATAGAAATGTAATTGTTTTTAAGGAAGCAGAAAATGCCAGGACAGGGCATCCTGGAGAAAGATCATCTCGGGCATCTGAACCCATACATCGAAAGGTAGAATGGAAACTGATAAAGAAAGAAAGAAAGAAAAGAATAATAAAAGATAAACCAATAAAAAAGAGCTTTCGGAAAGTCACCTAGGCATTATGAATGGTCGAGGTTGGGCACAAATGTTCGTATGGTGGTCATAGTGATGAAATGGTTAAACAGTAAAACACCTGAGCTAATCTTAAACCAAATAGTTAGGAATCTCTTCTTCCGTCATTCTTCCCCGGGTGTTCATTGTTACGACTAGATGGATTTTCTTGATCCTCACGATAAAAAAGTATCTGGCCATGGCAGATTTTATCCCATGGGATAAGGTGGAGGGGGGGGGGAGGGATACACCTGAACTTCGAAGCTTGCATCACAAATGTCAATTTTATTAAATAATACTATTATTTTCATATCCTTTATCCCTTCTAGGATTGATCTGCAGTAGTAATAAACATGAAAACTACAATGTAAATGTTGTGTTAGGTCCTCCTTTTTATCATTTTGAAAAATAAATCCACTCGTTATATTTAGAATCCTTGTCACAACACCATTATCCACAGTTCATGAAACGTTTCAATACTGATTTGGAGATTCGGAAATACAAAATGGCGGTATTCTTTTTTCTTTACAAACATTTCCCTAAAAGTAAAACAAATTACGCTTTGATTTGAACGGAATTCGTTACATACGGAAACTCATAATTTTTAGCATCCAACATCAACTCTCAAGGTACCAGTTTTCTAAGATATCTTAACTCAAAGCAATGGAGCAGCTGAATGAATGGTTTAAGCCGTCACTAAACTGTGCAAAATAAGAAACACACTAAAAAAATCCCCGCAACAAACTTATGCACTATTCTAGAAAGAGAGAGATAGATAAATAGATAGATAGATAGATAGAGAGAGATAGAGAGAGAGAGAGAGAGAGAGAGAGAGAGAGAGAGAGAGAGAGAGAGAGAGAGAGAGAGAGAGAGAGAGAGAGAGAGAGAGAGAGAGAGAGAGAGAGAGAGAGAGAGAGAGAGAGAGAGAGAGAGAGAGAGAGAGAGAGAGAGAGAGAGAGAGAGAGAGAGAGAGAGAGAGAGAGAGAGAGAGAGAGAGAGAGAGAAAGCGAGAGGGGGGGGAGATAGAGAGGGAGGGAGCGAGCCAGGGAGGGGGAAGTGAGCCAGGGAGGAGGGAGGGAGAGAGGAGGGAAGGAGGGAGGGAGAGAGAGAGAGAGAGAGAGAGAGAGAGAGAGAGAGAGAGAGAGAGAGAGAGAGAGAGAGAGAGAGAGAGAGAGAGAGAGAGAGAGAGAGAGAGAGAGAGAGAGAGAGAGAGAGAGAGAGAGAGAGAGAGAGAGAGAGAGAGAGAGAGAGAGAGAGAGAGAGAGAGAGAGAGAGAGAGAGAGAGAGAGAAGAGAGAGAGAGAGAGAGAGAAGAGAGAGAGAGAGAGAGAGAGAGAGAGAGAGAGAGAGAGAGAGAGAGAGAGAGAGAGAGAGAGAGAGAGAGAGAGAGAGAGAGAGAGAGAGAGAGAGAGAGAGAGAGAGAGAGAGAGAGAGAGAGAGAGAGAGAGAGAGAGAGAGAGAGAGAGAGAGAGAGAGAGAGAGAGAGAGAGAGAGAGAGAGAGAGAGAGAGAGAGAGAGAGAGAGAGAGAGAGAGAGAGAGAGAGAGAGAGAGAGAGAGAGAGAGAGAGAGAGAGAGAGAGAGAGAGAGAGAGAGAGAGAGAGAGAGAGAGAGAGAGAGAGAGAGAGAGAGAGAGAGAGAGAGAGAGAGAGAGAGAGAGA
>JAXRKP010000429.1:110000-115000 GCA_037039925.1 Doris montereyensis | reverse complement strand
TTAGAATCTCCAAGACAGACAATGCAATTATTCGCCGATCACAATGCAGCAATGCTTTGGGTTTTTACGTCAGATGAAGTGAGCTAGACCCGATAAATGATAGCTGTGAATGAAGTAAAGACTCAAATAAGCAAATCTTCTGGAACAGTCAGTGATAATCAGGAAATCAAGAAAGAGAAGCGTGAGACAATCACTAGGAGTCGTGCCAAAGCCCCCCCTCCTGATCAAACCAATGCCGAGCAGCTTGATGAATTATGACATGAAATTATATTAAAGTTCCATGAGCACGAAGCCGAGACAAACACAAAGCAATAGACCTAGGACACTTACAAAATTATTATGCCTGTCATTATTCATCACATATGTCATGTCCCTGGCCTCACCCTATGTCCTTATTAAACAGCGTGAAATCAATTACTTATAATACAAATAGTAGTACTGACCATACCAACACCATCAGAGCGCATTTCTTTTTTCTAATTTATCTTACTCTTCTCCCATCCCCTGCCCCTTTACAACAATGAAACAAAAACGTCAACCCCCTCAAAAAAAAAAAAAAAAAAAAAACGACAACAATTCGTGTTCAAATCCATACTTTACCTTATTATAAGTTTCACAGAATCCAAAGTGGAATGCAAAAACTAAAGGTTCCTTTTTGTTTAAGTTTTTCCATAATATAATAATGTCTGGTAAGGAATCCATTTCCGCCAAATTGATTCGATTTATCTTTATACCATAATTGATTTATTCCTTCTGTTTTCTCAAAATCTTCTGAATATTTCAAATACCCCATCATAGTTGTCATTTCTCCAGGATAATTTAAATTTTCAATTTCTTGTCCAGTTACTTTATATTTAATATTACTGAATAAATACATCAACGCATTATTGATCAATGCTACTTTATCTTCTTCTTTTATAATCACTTTCAACACCATTTTTATCTCTAACTAGTTGTCCTTCAAATTCTAAATAACTTTCGGATATATCTAAAAACGTATCCTGATTATTATTTTTAATTCTTATTTCATTACTTTTGTTTAAGGAAGAACTACCCACATCAGGAGTATATTCATGAAGTTCATACTCTTGTATACTTTCATCAATACTAAATTTTTTCACTCAGATTCAATTTATCCATTTTTATAGAATATTTTTTAAAGAAACATAATTTCTTCATCGATTATTTTTTCTGTTGAAAAAAGCAATTTTATCTATATAATAAACATCATTGTAAATAGTTATGTTATTCAGTCTTATCTCACCAGTAACTTCTAGTTTTAATTCTTCTGGGGAAGATTTTATTGCATAGCTGGTCTTAGTTTTTATAATTCTAATATTAAAATCTTTAGTTTTTTAAAATCTTCAATCGATATATTCAACCCTTCTAAGATTGGTTCTGAGACTTTTTTTTCACCAGAAATATATCCATGAATGACAAATACAGAATCGATGGGAGGATCTATTAATATTTTCGTATCTGCTAGTAGTTTAGTATTAAATATAAAACAACAGCGGTGTGGTTCAACTTTATGTTTTTTATTTGCACCAATATAATATTTACCCCCATGTTTTGTTAATATTGCTGTATCTTCATATCCTTTTACTGGAATATAATTACCAATCCTACTTCCAGAATTAAATAGTTTTTGAATAATATAATTTTCAGATTTATATATAATTGAATTATTCTCAACTTTAAAATTGATGTCCCAACCATGTTTACTTTGAATAAGTTTCCATTTATTATGATGATAAACAATGTTTAAAGGGGTATTTTTTTAACTTTGTCTTCATTAAAATATTTTTATTTTCTGATAAATCAATTATCGCTCTTTCATAAATTCCTTTTTTATTTAATCTCATTCCATAAATATCTTTTTTATTTCCTTTTCTTATTAAACCCATCAACAGTTTTCTCTATGACTGTGAATTGGAATAACTTCCTCTTCATCACTATCATCCATTAGTCCAAATTTATTAACACTCATTTTATTAAAGAAAAAAATATATCATCAAATTTCATTCCTTTTGACATTTTAACAAGAAAGTATCAACATAATTGACCACATACAACTTGATCAAAACTTTGTATTTCATAAATATTATATTTCATTTATTCTTCTCCTAGATAAATTTCTATTTCATCAGGATATCTCACACCAAAACTGTCAAAATAATAAATATCATTATTTTTTTTATAATAACAAATCCAATGTGTACCCCGAGTATCTTTACTGTCCGCTAAATTTATTAGTTCACATTCTTTTTTATTTGGTTTAGATGGAAGTTTGTCTCTTAGATAAACACCTCTGAAATTTTTTATTTTCATATCCTTAACAGCCTGAAGAATATCATAATTGGATAAAGATTTATTTTCTAGAATAATACTTTCTACTGAGATATATTTTATATTAACCATTTTTTTACTAATTAAAATGGAAATGATATATTGCGTGAAATGTAGACAAAAAACAGATACAAAGATAAATATCAAACTACAGCAACAAATAATAAAAATATGTTAAAAGGCAAATGTGTTATTTGTAGGACGAATAAATCTAAATTTGCTGGTAAAGGATTGGCAGATAAAATAATTAATAAAATGCCAGATACATAGCCCTGGTTATAATTTTCTAGGGCCTTTTACTAAATTAGATTTAAGACATGATTCTGATAATAGTCCTTTACCTGGTTCAAAACCAATAAATGAAGATGAAATTGCAATGAATCATGATATCTGTCTATATAAAAAGTTTAAAGATAAGAATAAAGTATGTGATAAAAAAAAATGTTGGATAATATGAAAATGTTAAAACGAAAGAGTATTAATGAATGGGTAAATAAAAATTAGTCAGGGAACGATTGGTTTAAAATATGTGAGTGGACGCCAAAGATAGATGACTAACTACGGATCGAGCGAATGAACTCCATAAACCAATTATTAGGAAATTTAAAAAAGAAAAGTAATTGTATATGGTATTGATCAAATATGGGCTGCTGATCTTATAGATATGCAGAAATATTCAACACAAAATAAATACTATAAACATATGTTAACTGTTATAGATATATTTTCAAAATATGCCTGGGTTATACCTTTAAAAAGTAAAACAGGCTTAGAAGTTGCAAATGCTTTTCAAATATTATTTACAGAGAGAAAACCAGAACAAATATGGGTTGATAAGGGAACTGAGTTTTTTAATAAATTATGAGGAATTTACTTAAATCAAATAACATAGAATTGTATACAACACATAATGAAGAAAAGTCCTGTGTTATTGAAAGATTTAACCGAACTCTTAAAGAAAAAATGTTTAAATATTTTACTGCTTATGATACTACTAAATATTATAATGTATTAGAAAAATTAATTAACGAATACAATAACATTTTTCACAATACTATTAAGATGACACCTATTAAAGGAAGTGAAAAAGAAAATGAACAGGATATTTATTCTAGAGTGTTTCAGGATGAATTGTGCGACAAAAAACCTCGATTTAAAGTAGACGATCGAGTGAGAATTACTAAGTTAAAAAACACTTTGAGAAAGGATACACTAGTAACTTCACTAAAGAATTTTTTGTTATTGACGAACTGTTACAAACTAATCCTATTACATATAGAATCCGTGATTTGCGGGGAGAAAATATTACCGGTTCCTTTTATGAGAAAGAATTACACCAAAAAAAACAAAGTTTTAGCAACAACAAAAAACATGGTTTATTTATTTGCAATAATAGAGGTGGTCTCAACAAGTACCCGATAAATGTGCTGTACTGGCGTGCTTTAAAAGCGTTTCGGTTGAGCGCATTTTGAATTATGATTCTATGTCCCAACAGTATTAAAATATGCCCTCCTTTACATAGCGATCATAAACACATGCGTAAACAAGTCCATAGAGAAAGTAAATACATGCGTAAACATGTCCGTAGAGGAGGGAGCCACTTGCATACAGAAAATAAACACACCCATGGATACCAAACTCAATATTCTACTTCTAAACACACATACATGCACATGCATACATACAAATGGCTTAAAATAGAAATAATAATAATAATAGAGGTGATCTCAAGTAGTACAACCTCTATACTACTTACGTGTTAGGTCTTATTATTTATACACTCTATACCATGCATCTGGGACAAATTATTTCCTTACGTGACATGAATTATCATGTATATACGGACTATACACAGCTTTATAAAGCATCCGCCGCATGCAAAACTCTGTCTGTGTCTTCAGGTATAGAGCATTGCTAGTAGCATATCCATCAAACACCGGATGCAAGATCATAAATTAAGGCTAAATGAAAGCAAAACTGAATTATTGGTATGTGCCACAGAGCACGAATTCAGAAATTTAAACGTGAAATACATTACTATTGCTGATAACAACATTCCCTATACATTCAAAGTAAAGAATCTTGGCTTTGTTCTAAACAACTCATTGAGTATGGAACATCAAATAAATAATTTGACAGAAACTATCAATTGGGAAATTACGCAAGATTGCTAAAATGAAAGAATATCTGCTTCCTCAGTTTCTCACAACAGTTGTATCTACCATAGTGTTATCAAAGTTAGATTATTGCAACTTGTTGCTAGTGGGCCTTCCTGGTGCACGGATATATAGACTTCGATGGTTTCAAAGCAAAGCGGCCAGATTGGTTCGCGGAAAAACTCGTTTTGATCTCATTTGCACTATTGATACATTGAGAACCCTTCATTGACTGCCAGTTAGGGCTAGAATCGAATGCAAGATTGCCCTCATGTGTTTGTTCAATGCGCTAAAGTCTTCTTCCGCAACTTACATTCAAGAATAACTCGTTCCCCTTGTCCCTTTTAGACATCTTAGATCTTCTGACTCAAATCTATTAACAGTTCCTAAAACAAAATTGAAAAGCTTTGGCGATAGGTCTTATTCTAAAATTGCACCCTCGTTGAAAAGCTTTGGCAATAGATCTTATTCTAAAATGGCACCCCTCGTTGAAAA
>JAXRKP010000429.1:60000-107500 GCA_037039925.1 Doris montereyensis | reverse complement strand
TGTAGCCCATCCATTAAATGAAGTGAGAGACAAAAAAGAATGTGAAAAGAGTGAAAGCATGTACACTGAATCCACCAGTGCGGTACAATGCTCAGCTTCTTCACGGCTGAACTAATAAGTTGGACACAGGTGTTCAGGGGTCTAAAAAGTAACCAATAATACGGCTAATCGTAGTTAAGTTAACGTAGAGAAGACAACATTTTATTTTCAGTGTGGCTCAAAGTTCTAATCCATAATTCAAAAAGTAAGCCTAATATTTTACGCGATCCTTCAACCGCGTCCCCTTAATGGGGCGGGGGGGGGGGGTTCTGGGAATGCCATAATTTTTGCCGAAAATGGGAAAATCTAGTCTATCCAATGACCTTTTGCCTTACTAAATCAATGAGTCTATCATACTAATGCATGGAGCAGTTCATTCCCGTCACAATGATATAAAAAAATCTCAGTTTCGATTCTTTAAATTTATACGATTTGTTTTAGAAACGATACAGGCCTATCTTTCAACACAGCTATTATATGATATAAACCAGAAACAGTATCTAAAATACGGCAAGTTGGTTTTGATCAGCACAATAAAGGCTATCCAAACAAATCTTATTTGAGGATCTATTATGAATATTGCCTTAGACCGGCGGGAAAATACGGGAGATATTCCGCGCACCTATTATCAAAAGGCACCATCTCAAAATGAATAAAAAAAGTGCTGGTGCACTTGAAACAGAGTCCATAAGAAGTAGTTGAGAGCATCTCAAGGTTTTATGATGTATTATCTATACTTTTCTTAGGTTTACGGGGGAAAATATATTCAAATAACAGAAAATAAGAGCAACATATGATTTTCTCAAAATGTCGTTTTTTGTTCATTACTTTTTTTATTTCTCAAAGTGTCTTGATGAAAGTTGGTATGAATGATGAGTGGTGGAAAGAAAGAAATGATCAGAAGCTTCTTTTTATATGTATTATAGTTTTGGAAAAATTGAATTTTTTGTACAATATTTTTGCATATTTTTGGTTGTTCTCATATGCTATTTTAAAAGAATTCATAAAAACAAAACTTACTAAAAAAACAAAAAATCCGATCGGATCAAATTTAAATATTGTATTAAAGAAGGTGTGTGCCAAATTTGAAAGAAATTTGTTAAATTTTTTTTAAAAACTCTATCGATATTAACTTAGTAAAATTTGGGGCAAAATCCAAGATGGCCGCCGTTTCTATGGCAACCAGAAGCGTCAGAAAAAAACAACGACAAATTTCAACTCAGTACACCATGCGCATATAACACCTATACATAAGATAAGTTGAGAGGTACAAATGGAAAATTTTTCACCCCAGGACCCCCCCACACACACACACTAATAAAAGTTCAGTTCAGTTAACATAGAGAACAGAATATTTTATTGTCAATGTAAGCAAAAGAATTTGGCCTGTATTCTCACATTTAGGTCACAACATGAAAGACGCGATACACATAAAAGCGGCAATGTAGGATACTTTTTTGTGTTCTTACTGTGTTACCACACTATTATTATAGAAACCGCTTTTCCTTGATACAATGAGGCGTTTAGCAAGTTAAATAATCTGCCCTTGTTTCAGAAACAGATTGGTGGTAACTCTTTTGTGTGGAGCATGAAGCCCTTATTTAATTATAGTAAAATACGAGGACAGTAAGTGTCCCACGTCATTATTCATGAATAATTATGCTGTTACAAAAGCAGTATAACTACTGCTACCATTTCTACTCTTGTTAATAATCATTCTAATACTGTAAATAATAATGCTAACATTTGTGGGGTTTTTTTAATGAATAATAAGAGAAGAAGAAGGAGAAGGAACAATATGACCAGTGGTAATGATAATAACAAGAACTAGATCTAGAGTTAGAAATGATAGAGTAGTACATAACATTCTATGTGTTCATACTTTTATAACTTATTGACTATTGCTTATCAAGATTAATATATTATCTATTTTCTTTGTTTGTACTGAGTTACATTGACGCACAGTCTCACATTCTATGTGCAAGTATTATAGGATTTCGCATTGATGAAATGCGGCGACGCAAATGTGTTACCAAGGCCAATTACGTGAGGTTTAGTTGGGAATACCTGAAACGAGGAAACGGCCTGTAATTTTACATTTTGATTCATATTCATAAAATTTAATTTAGTATATTTGTGAAGTCTGTTTTCAGTTCTCAAATTCTCTAACAAACTATTAAATGTCTCAACCTTACTACAAGTTCAAATTGATTCTTCTTTCTTTTCGTGTCCTATTTTTTTCAAGTTGCTTGTTGGACAGAAGAACATCTACATCCAGCACTAGAACCTAATGTAAATAGATCTAAACAGGAGATACAACTTATTTATTTACAAGAGGATATAATAATTTCAATTATTAATTAGATTCTATGTCAACATAATTTAGTCTGACTTAAGCAATCTAGATTTCTGAAGTTCAAAAAGGGTGAAAATACAACTACGAATAAGTAGATCTAGCGCTCTGCTCTCCTGGCTGGCACAGGCAAGAATAAGTCGTGAAATGACACGCATTGGATGTCGAAGATGCCATAACAACTATTTTCCCACAATTGTATGATGTATATATATCTAAATAAATCTCGTCATATATGGTGATATACATGTTTAGATAAACAACATTTAAGTGTTAAATCAGCGCAAACGTCTTCTGCTGTTATTATACAATGAACAGCACTAGTAAAAAAATACAGCTACGCAAAAGAGTTACCACCTAGGAAATCTCAGGTATAGGTAGTTCCAGGTTACCACCGATCTGGGAGATTGCGCAATGCATCATGGGACAGATTGGCAGTAGAAGCTAAACGCCTCATTCACAGCCCACGAGCTGATGCTCTGTTCAGTTTGACGACTAGATCTAGATCTATAGGCCTACTGAAGTGTACCTTAAAAATGGGTTGTATTCCTCTACACTCTTGGCAAAGAGGCTTACGCTTTTTTGCCCCACCTTTCCTTCTATGTTTTGTTGTTGTTGTTTGTTTTGTCTTTGTTGTCTTTTTAACTATTTTTCTTATCTATGCGCACATCATTTTATTCACAAAAGGGCTTTTTGTAACGTACAATAGTAATACCAGAGTATAAATCAATACATTCCGATTTCTGAAAAAAGATCGCTAGTGTATGGATGTAATTAAGGCCATTGCTAAATATATCAGCAGATACATTGACAAAGAAGAAATCCATGGCCATCCCATCTTCAATAATAAATTCATCACCTACAAAGACAAACCCTTACACATAAAAAATACATGCAAAATAATATATTATTCATTAAAGATATCTGCTCTGCAACTGGCATAGCAACAATGAAATAAATGAAATGTAGGTTGTGTCGATATCCAGAACATATTATGTTCGATTACAACGCAATATTCAACAGTATTCCAGTAGCATGGAAATTAATGCTTAACGACTCAAACTCAATATCGATATTAACAAATATTACTTATTGGCTCACACAGCCACCAAGGAATCTAGACTTATATTATTACATTATAAGATATTGCATGACATGTATCCTACATATATCATGTTGCAAAATAGATTTCCAAGAACATTTCTTTGTTCAATGTAAGACCGTGAGAACATTTTAAAAACGCATTGAACTAAAAAATCTTAAACGACTCTAACTTAAACCTTTGACTCAATGATATACATATTTTATTTGGCATTTTGTATGACGAAGTTAATGCAAACAAAAGTACAATCGATAAGATCAATCATATGCTCTTGATAGCTAAATTACGCATTAGCAAACTCAAATATGGAACTGTTAAAAACGTTGAAGCTATATTTGACTTTGAATATCAGCTGAGACAAAAAAAATAATGATGGTAATGCAATTTCTTATTTCTCCTCTAGAACATGCAGCATTTAATGGTCATATGAAATTGTTTTTGTTGGTATGTTTTCTTACGTTCTCAGTAGTACTGCAATCAATAATATGCTAGGTTGCTTTCAGGTTTTTCACTTCTAATTTCAGCCTTTAGATAGACTAGAAACAAACGGTCCTTTATGTTTCGGCAAAAATATCATGTGGCAGCAACTACTAATCTGTGCACCCAAATAGATGTGTACTTACTTTGATAGGACTACTCACACTTGGCTCCGGATGGCAATAGGTTGTGGCTCGACCTCGCATAGTTAGAGTCAAGATAATTCCAACATCAACGGGAACAGGGACATTAGGACTAATGTTAAAAAATCTAGGAGCTGACATAATCACCAGCATGTTTATAACGCTCAACCATGTATAAAACACAATCATAAACATAGCATGAAACAAGATATCGAGATAATTTAGCTCGACAATCATGACTGAATTTTTGTATTAATTTTTTTTATCTATTTATTCAAATCTGTAGATTTGTTTTCTCTATTCATTTATCTTTATCATTTTTTACTTATTTATTTATTTATTTTTTCATTTTATTTTTTTAGTTAGGCTACTGATCCTAAAGATTTAACAATTCAACACACTTACATTTTCTTTTAAAACACACGTAACTAACATAATATCATTTCCTTTTTTATGCACGAAGTATTTATACAAGACCAACAAAGACCACCTAGTTAGGGGGACCGGGAATAAAAAATAAATAAATAATAATAATAAAAAATTAAAAAAAAAAATTTTTTTTTAATTTTATAAGTCTAATGCCTGTCGGTAGAAAAGAATTTAAATATCTTTCAGTTCTAGTCTTAATAGAGATAAATCCGTCGTCTCTTTTTTATATTGATTTAACTATATTGTTCATTGTCGTCTTTTATCAATAATATCTTCTTTAAAGTATTTTTAACAAAAGATTTCATCGATGAGACTAAGATCAGGTGTGAATCTGGCTGTCGGTTTAATTAATCTATCAATTTCATTTTGTCCCCTTTCTGACTGTTTCCTCCCCAACAAGAGATACAAGCAGATGAAATACTCTCTGTAACTGATCTATAAAAAAGTTTATTAATACTTTATCTACATTGAACTGACTCGGTTTCCTAACAAAATAATTTGGAGTGCCCAGTAACAAAACTTCCGTTTTGTCTCCATTGAAAACAAATCTGTTCATATCCATCAATGTTTTATGCAAGAAATACAATTTTTGAAGATGACCCCAGCGAGCGAAAATTTCTGGGAATACTAAGCCATAAATCTGGGTATCGTCAGCATAAAAAGGCTATCCAATTTAGAATTTTTCAATTTCTTTAACTAGGGGCTGTGTGTATAAGGTGAACAGGATTGATCCCAATACGGAGCCTTGGGGCCTCCAAATCTCAGGCTATGACTGTCAGATTGTTACCCATTGATCACTACATTTTGCTGACGGTCAGTGAGATATGATTTGAACCATGCAAGATACTCACTATAGATGACATTGTTCGTGACAGGTGTATATTTTGATAGCAATCTTGCTATACAATCTCATAATATTACCGAAGGTTCTAAAAAGCTGCAAATTTATCATCTGGTGACAATTTTCGAGATAAGATCAATTTTAGATAGTGAAACATCTAAAATGTAAGTTTCTTTGTTCATTCTAAGTAGAATTGATTATTGCAACGCACTTCTTGCAAGCTGTCCCAAATACGCCATTGACAGACTTCAGAAAAATATTAAATAAAGCAGCTCGGCTAGCCACACTAGCAAAACCCTGTGATCACATAATGCAGGACTCAGTAGTAAACAACTTATCTGAAATTTCAAAAAATGCCAGTTAGCACTAGCTGATGCTTTCCAAGTTATCGAAGTCTTAAGTGTAAGATAACTTGGAAAGCATCAGCTAGTGCTAACTGGCATTTTTTGAAAGTTCTGATAAGTTGTTTACTTTCTTCCCTTATTGTATCGATAAATTTGTAATTTATATACATTTCGCACCTTCAGTGTAATTTTTGCCTTGATTGATACTTCCTTCCATTCATTCTCTATGATTTCTTCTTTTGTAGACCCAATGAGATATATATCTAGTCTTATATTTATCCTATTTTTTCGTTCTTGTTTCCCATACTCACACGTCTCTCTCTCCCTTTCTTTCTTCCCTGCCTTTTTTTCTTTCTTGTTCTCTTTCTCTCTTCTCTTTCTCTCTCTCTCTCTCTCTCTCTCTCTCTCTCTCTCTCTCTCTCTCTCTCTCTCTCTCTCTCTCTCTCTCTCTCTCTCTCTCTCTCTCTCTCTCTCTCTCTCTCTCTCTCTCTCTCTCTCTCTCTCTCTCTCTCTCTCTCTCTCTCTCTCTCTCTCTCTCTCTCTCTCTCTCTCTCTCTCTCTCTCTCTCTCTCTCTCTCTCTCTCTCTCTCTCTCTCTCTCTTCTTCTTCTTCTTCTTCTTCTTCTTCTTCTTCTTCTTCTTCTTCTTCTCTCCCTTTTATCTATCTCTTTCTCAATTTTTATTACTTACTTATTTTCATATTTTTATTTCATTTTAGATCTGAACCTTCCACTCTCGCTCATTCTTCACCCCCTCTGCTACGTTTCTTATCATCACTGTCTTTTTCTTTCTTTCTTTCTCCTTTATGTTTTTCTTCTGACATCACATCGTGTGATGCCTGATATAGTACTTAGATCTAGATTCTAGATATTTCTCGTTTGTTCTCTGACGAAGGGTTATACCCTGAGCGCCCGTATTACGTATACGGGCGCTCAGGTTATACCCGAAACGTCACGTGTTTGTTCTGTCTTTATTAGTGGAGTTGTCATTTATTGTCATATTTCACCTTTGACTTCACTCCACTGTTGCTCCTTCGTATTGTTTAAAGTTAATAATAACATTCAACGGATACATGATAATCCATGTTTTAAAGAGATCAATATATTATTAAATGTATTAATTTGCGTGCACGGACCAACAATTATGCAAAAGCTTATGGTTTACCTCGCCAACTGGTCTATTCGGGAATACCCTGTCCCGTGAGCATGAGCCTGAACTGGGCGAAGAATTATGTATATTCATGACAAAAAAACGTAGATTCGTGCCACGGCACTGTAGACAATTCCGAGGACTTCCGGTAGATATGTCAAACAAGAAGGAAAAAAAACGAGTGTTTTTAAAGTGTTTTCTGGACGTCAAACACAAGCCCCAGTACCAGACTTAGTCCCCAGGAGAGACTAAACTTTAAAATCGTATTACTCTTCAGTCACCGACAATCTACTGGGATTTTTCTTTATTTCTGATAAGGTAGATCTAGATCTAGATCTAGTTTCAGTCTATATCCAGATTTCTAACTGATCTTTGTCCGCTAACGAAGAGGAAACTAATTTTCGTTGCAGGATCTCTTCGGTTATCATGAGAGTACAGCATAGTATAGTACATTGTATCTCCAGACTGTAATGTTATTTTACTGTAGCTTATAACCGTAGATTACTATAGTATGATAGTGTATGAAAGCTTAGTATAGTAAAAAAACTCAAATCAGAGATTTAGAATACTGTCCCAGATTCCCACTCACCTTAAGTCTAGCGTTTTTACACCCATGAGAGTTCCAAGTTCCATGAATCATTGTTTATAAGGCATTACGGTCCAAACAATACAACACCATTGCATAGCTAGGGTTTTTACACACTCTACTCGGCACATATTCTTAGAGTTCTTGTTCCTGGATCATTCCAAAGCTACTATTATGACTAAGGCAGGCAAGGGTGTTACCACATTCACTAAAGTAAAGGCAGGAGTTCCAGGGATGAGTTCCATAGTCAGGCTCCACACTCTGATCCTGATAAAAAGATCTTTCTTTACCTCTAGCTGAGTCAAGTGAGGAGAGCAGAGTGAAGTACCTTTCTTTATCTAACCAAGAGTATAAGGTCATGAAAAAGTACCTAAACAACTCACAACACTATGCTTTTGTCACAACGCCTTAGTTATAATACGAACAACTAGATCAGGCTGTAATACCTCTACATGGTGCAACCTTCAAGCATTGACAATACTTGCACTTAATTTTACTTTAATACAACAGTAAAGCTTACAAACTGCCAACAGAAATTAAATTCAACAATGACTTCAAATACAAAATTCATAATATAACATGCCCATTTCTATTTCATTCTTGTACGTATCTCATTTTGGCATTTAATCATACATCACATCACACAATGTTGGCGTCACTTTATAGATAATTAATATATATGCTCGCTTCTGCCTTATATTCATACTTATTCTTGGCGATAGTAAACTTTCTTTCAAATTCAATCATCCCCACCTGTTACCTGCTGGATCATACAAAATGTCCCAGGGTTACTGTAATATTACACAGAGAGGGTAACTTCCTTCTGGTTGACTAGCATTTACTGCTAGTACCAGGATGAACAAAAATTTACAGCTCAAACAGTACAACCACAGACCTTCCATTTCTCCGCCTTTAGGCAGAATGCCGGCAATTTTATCATTTGTCGACATTTCCGACATTTTCCCACTGAACGAAGAAAAAAAATTCTGACATTTGCGATTCGAATGTCGGAAGAAATGAGTTTTAAAATTTTGATTTCCGGCGTTGAAACTTCCGTTTGAGATTGAGATTCAGGCATTGTTCCACTCATGTTTCAGGAATGGGGATTTTCCGGTTTTTCCCGGATTTCAGGGTTTTTTGACACGTCGAAAGGACCTCCAGGATTTTCAGATGAGACTTTCGAGATTTTTAAAGATTCTCAGATGAGACTTCCGAAATTTTTTAAATAGTCGATGTTTCAGGGGAAAAAGGACGCGTCACCGGCCGTTCTCGCAGGCAAGGCCTGAGCCGACACCGTTTCCACCCGACCGACCTCTTACCTGTTGCCTGCAGGCCTATGCTAATTTCATTGGCTCAATAGTATAGCCATTGTCGTAACCCGTATGGGACAGGGATGGGGATTTCCGGTTTTATTGGCACAGAGGAGTTCTCCGTGGTTTTGTCTCATTTTTATACACACACAACCACTAGCCGCCTGGGAAAACATAGGGTCTAAGTCTAATTAGAACGGATGTCTCAAATAGAGAGAGAGTCATTACGGTATCATTTATCGCTGTTTAATGAGAGAGAGAGAGACATTAAAATTAGTAATATTGGTGCGATAAGCCTAGTAATTGTAGTAGTAGTAGTACATCTATATACCTTTAACAGTCAAGATTTCAAGTTTAATCATGCGCTTTTTTGTTGTTGTTTTCTAGAATTATGCCTCATTTACTATTTTACAATTGGTTTTGCCTTTTTTCAAATCGGTTGGTTAAAGCCCATACAGGCAGGACACTTCTGTTCCGTGCTTATAAATAAGAAAGACGCAATCTCTCTCTCTCTTTCTCTCTCTCTCTCTCTCTCTCTCTCTCTCTCTCTCTCTCTCTCTCTCTCTCTCTCTCTCTCTCTCTCTCTCTCTCTCTCTCTCTCTCTCTCCCTCCCTCCCTCCCTCCCTCCCTCCCTCCCTCTCTCTCTCTCTCTCTCTCTCTCACACACACACACGCAGGTATAAATATACATTCTCGCATAGGGTCTACAATGCAGGATTGCTATACAACATCCTGACATACAATACTACACGTGGACTACAATACTACATGAGTATTGATTTTTTTTTCACGGTCGCATGTTATTACTTTAGGGCTAGTCACATATGCTTGGTAGAACGTTTCGGGCTTGACTTGAATTAATGAAGTGAAGCTGCTTTGATTTGAGCTTTTCTTTTAATATCCGAGACTCAATTCCAACTTGGGTGGATAACAGGTCCTGCTGGTAGGTTCTTCATCTTTCCTTTTCCTCTTTTATCTAATCTTTAATCTTGCTCTTTACTTTCACCTGAGATCAATGTATGTATTAGATGGGTTAAACTTCAATAAAACAACAAACAAGTCCAACTGACCTCCACACCTTTTGCGAATCACGCCCTAAAGGGAGATAACTCACACATGTTGACATTTTAAAAAAAACTACTATTGTTTAGCTTGGATTAGGAGTTTTATGGTGTTTTTTGTGTGTGTGTGTTTGAGTAATTATTTGGCTAGAGCCTATCAGGGGAGGGAGGGGGGGCTCACCTTTTTAATAACTGCTATGGAATGTTACTTGCACAACATGCGCATGGCAACTGAAATTTTCCTCATGTTTTATATAATCA
The DNA here is from genome assembly GCA_037039925.1 of Doris montereyensis. Classification (NCBI taxonomy): domain Eukaryota; kingdom Metazoa; phylum Mollusca; class Gastropoda; order Nudibranchia; family Dorididae; genus Doris; species Doris montereyensis. Next base: position 97,406 of record JAXRKP010000429.1, on the reverse strand, counting down.
GAATCAGAGGATGAATAATCTGCAAGACTAATGGCTTGATATACTTTTGAAAAATAAACCCTAACAGTAACATATATAGAGGTAGTTACCACACAGGACTCAAACTCTCTTGCCAGTCCAGCAATGTACTACAGGACTATGATGATAGTGATACAGATCTCTCTTGAATTTTGATTCTAAAACGTTAGCATGTCTGATAACATTGGGTTTTTTTCTATATTGTGACCCTCTTCTTTATATTTCTTGTACTTGCATTTAAATGCAATGCTCTTACGTAATACTATTTTGAAATTTTAAAGGGTGTGATGAAGTTCAGGTTTTTTTTTCAGAGCTTGTCTCCATCTCTGTATTATGTAACAGTGTATGTTTTGTATAATATTGCATAACATTTGGTCCGAGAAATTTTTCAGGCAATTTTGTCAAGGGTGAATGGAAGGTCTGCAGGCAGGAGAATGTGACATATAAGGGAATGAAGATGATCTTGAAATTTCAGGCTTTTTTATTATTAGTAGTAACCAATAGTAGGTACAAAGGATTTTTCCATGAAGTTTCTTTTAGGTCCAGATAAGATATCTGGGAAGCTACATCAAGTCTATCAAATGTAATCATGATTTATAAACGGAAGTCTGGCGATGTAGATATTAGACCTAGATTAGATTCAATTTTTGTAAGTTTATTAAGTGTGTAAATCAAAAATCATTTTGGTGGCAAAACCTTGTATGGCAACCGGAATAAAGTCATCTTTTCTTTCACTCTTGTCTATTTTTTTCTTTCTGATTTTTTCCTTAAATCGTGTTTGTTGTAAAGTGGGTGTGGGGGAAGTTCTAATTAATAAAGAATGAAATGTATTAAGAAGTTGATAATTACTATATATATGTGTCAAAGCTGTTTTTATTTGTACCCCATTTTTTACAGTATTTAAAGATTGTAATCATCTTTAACATTGGAGGACTTATCAAGGAACTGAATTAAATGGCTGGACGTTATGTCTCGAAGAGGAGGTAAACGTCGCCAGGTTGTCCAGCTGGGTTCATCCTCAAGTAATCTTCGTGAGTGGGTTTTAATTGTTAGTGTGTAAATTACATAAATATAAGAAATATGTAGCTATTTGCTGCCAGAGATAAAGGGGCTGAAAATGGTTTTTATGTTATATAACGACATGTAATGTAATACATGTTTGTACATTGTATATGAACAAATACTAATATGTTGTTGATAAAGTGTGTATCAATTTACATAAAATGAGGGCGGGTAGCTCAGTCAGTTGAAGCATCTGACTACCATTCGGGAGTTTTGATTCCCATTCCTGTCAGACTCATCATGGCACTCCTGTCAACCCAGCTGTGAAATGAGTTGCCCGGTTTGTTCGCCAACTCAGTAGAAGTAAAGAAAGCAATGTGGACAGCAATGGCAAACTACAACATTAATGCTGTATGTCTAGAAAAATTTTTTGACTCTACACACAATTCTGGGACGAGTTAACTTTTACTTAAGACTGATAAATATGTATGAGCATTCTCCTATTGACAACTCTTCTCGGGCTCTAATCATACTAGTAAAATTATTGCAGTGACAACTATAGCTTCTTCTGCCTTTTTAACTCGCTGGGAAGCAGAAGCATAGGCCATCAACAAATAATTTCTAATCACTATAACTTGTTGGCATATTTTTTCGTTGTAAATCTAAATTTTGAATTAGAATATATATGTGGCTTTTTGAATATATTTTTTTAGCTATGTCAACATTTCCGACAATAGAAAACCATTCTACTGTAAGGGATGGAACGCCTTCAATACTTGTGTGCTATATATGAATTTTTCAAACCTGCTGTTCTTGGCGTCTGTAAATTTGTGGACATTTCGTTTTATTTCTTGTATTTAAATTTTCTGGTGCTCATCTTTGAGAAGTCAAGTTATTTGCGTTTTCATATTCTGCATGAAATTTTTTTTTTTATCGCCGTCATTGCCAATCGTTACAAATGAAAACAATGCTGTTCAAAGACTTTTCCATAGTAAGAAACAAAATGTATTTTATCAACTGTGTCCAATTTCAGATCGCTATGGCTATTCAAAACACTTTGCATCCATGGACAATGGAGGTAAGTAATGTCATGGTTTTTGTTGAAACTGTAGGAAGTCACATACTCTTGATTTTGACGTTGTTGTAAGGGAAGAAAAGAAATTGTACTGACTCTCTATTTCGGAAAAGTACATGAACAGTTAACAGCTAGTGACATGTTTTGTAACAATTTGGGATTTGTTTGTTTGTTTGCGTGGGCGTGTCTTTTTGGAGGACTTTTTTAAGGGTTGAAAGAATGTTTAACATTGCCAAAATTTATATCTGATGAAGAGAATCTCTGGAACAGGTAGTCCAGTTATGTTGAGCTATCTACTTGTTGAGTTGTGAGAGGCTGATCCGATAATGTTTATTTTTCACTTTTGCTTTTTTTCCAAATGATATGTGAGCGGTGGGTTTTACTGGGGAGGAGAGATGGTTGCTTTCTTTGATATATATATATACTTATATTTTGCCAAGAACTTACGTGGGTGGTTGGCGGGGGGCTGCTGGTAGGTCCTTTTTTCTTTTTCCATTCTTTAACTTATCTCTCATCTTGCTGTTTTCTGTTTTTTAATTCCCCTTATGGTGTACTGGGTAGATTTTCAATTAATCCATCAATCAAGCTTAAAATTACATCATACATCGATTGTAAAATATACGCTACTTGTTTTTTTCCCCTTAATAATGCAGCATCAAGTCTGAAGCTTGTGGGAGATTACTCTGGTTCAGAATCCGATGAAAGTGGGGAAGATGCTGAGAACAATGCTGCCACTGTTGACCATGAAACATTTGTTGATGAGAATGGTAAGAATATTTCATTACTATATTTAAATGCTATTTTTTATTCCTTGCAAAAAGAATCATGATTTTCATACTTAACTGCTATCCTATGTCACAGTGAACTTTTCATTCCCTTGGCTTACGTCAGAACAAAGCCAAGTTTAGTGGTGTATCTGTGCTGCAATAAATGAAGACATTAATCATGTGTAGCTTTTAAGAGTGGTCAGTATCCTTATTGTCATTTAAAAATTCAATGATTGGTGTGTAATTTTTTATGAAAGTGACAGCCCTTTTCAACGTGTTTTGTGATAATTAGCATCTTTGTTGTTGCATGTTGTGGTAACAAGTTTTCAATTTTTAATGATAGCATTAATATATAATTGACATGAAATTGGATCATATAATGCTGAATCAGCTTCTTTTTTTGCAGAACTGAAAATCTTCAAAATAATGAAAAGTTAAAAATTAAATTTTCTTCAAGGCCATTACGGCCCATAGTGCTGGAGTTTATTCCAGTTTCTATAGCATGCAGAACAGGTAATAATAATCATATCCTGGACAGGATGCTAGTCTGACACAGATTTTTACTCCCAAGCTAGTGCTTGTACCCATTTGCACCTTGGTGAAGTGGAGACTGCATGTAAATTGTCTTTCCTAAGGAATACAACATCAGGCCCAGCTTTGCTAGGATTTGAACCCGGGACTGCATGATCCCAAGCCCAGTAACCTAACCACTTGGCCACTGATGCCACACACAGGTGTAGATTTGCATGGGCCTATTTATTTTCATTGATTCAAAAGGTTGCAAAAAACATTATGACCAAAAAAGAAAACAAAAAAACCTGCCGGATTTTAATATTTTTATGAACCGCAAACAAATTGATACAGACACACTTGATTCAAAAGTCAGTCAATTTAAAGGAAGACTCACACAAGAAAGTTGTACAACATGTTAACCTAGATCAAAGTTATATTTAAAAGCATAATAATTTTCCACATATGGAAACTTTTCCTCAGAAACAATATTTTTGGACACACTTATCAACCTGTTGCCTCTATTTTTATCCAATATCGCTCAATGAGTAGGTTACCTGAGTAGTTTACTTCCAACCACTGAATTCCGCCCGTGGTTAAGTGAAACTAACTAGTTGCTTAGGAGCTCATTTGTATTTAAAACTTGCAGGTCCTGAACAAGGAACAAATCTAGTTTATTTTTCTATTGGATGGAGCAGTTCATTCCCTTCACAATTGTACTTTAAAAGAAGCTCAGTATCAATTCCTTGAAGGTACACGTTTTTTTAGAACTACACAGGCCAAACCTTCAACACAACTGTTGTACTTTAAAAATAACAACTTTGTATAAAGCATCATAAGTTGGTACTCATTTTAATCATCACCATGTACTCTATCCAAAATAACTACTTTTGACAATTTGTCCTGAATATTACCTGAGATATGACGGAAATTATGTGACATATTCCGCGCAGCACTTGTGGGGGAAATGCCATCCGACATGAGTATAAAGGAGCGGGGCAGTTGAAATAGTTGACAAGTAGTTAACAACGTTTCATTCAAATAACAGAAAAAGCTATTTCAAATACGATGTTAGTTTTTGACAATGATTTATTAACTTCTCTTTTATTTATAGTCCGATTGCCCACAGATTTTTTCCTTCCCTCAAAGTCTAATGTTATACCATAAATACGTTGAATTTCCTTAAAAGTGTGCTACCATACAATAAATACATTGAACTTCTTTAAAATTGCATTGCTATACCTTAAATACATTGAATTCTGTTAAAATTGCATTGCTATACCTTAAATACATTGAACTTTCTTAAAAGTGTAATTCTTTAACTTGAATAAATGCATTTGTAGAAAGGTGCTTATTTCGGTTTTTATTGCTGTCCAAAAGATGCAGATCAGAAAATGACTCTGTCAGGGATCCTGTCCCTGAGTGAGAAAGTTGATAGTGGAGGAGAAAAAAGACCATGCCATCTGTCATGGATGATGAATTGAAGAACTTTCTCTCTGTAAGTCACAGGATAAGATATGTTGATGAAATATTTCATGTTTATACTTTACTTTTTTAGTTTAAATTGAAACAATTAAGAGTTTTATTGTTGTTTCCCCTTCTTTTTAATTTTTTCTTTTTAATTCGTTTTTATTCGATTATATTGTAATACAAATATATATAAATGTATTCAAGGAGAAATATTCATAATCTGTCTTATTGTAAATAGATGGTTCTCATTCTTGAAAACAAAGCAAAATCCCATGAACTCTTTGAGTCCCATGAGCTGCTACTTGCGGCTTATGAATTTAAACGGTTCTAGTGAAAAGAAAGGTTGACGAAGTTTCCATTTCCTGTATTAACATCCGGGTGCTTTGTACCTTAGATATGACAGATTGGTGTTGTGAGAGCGTGAGTTGTAAATAGTATATTGGGTCTTTTTATGTCCAATTTTGATGCTGTCATGGCCCGTCCGAAAAGGCTTTGTGCCGAAAAGTGATAAAAATGTTTAGATCTTGGGAAGACAATGACAAAGATGAGTCAAATGAAGAGAATGCTAGTTCTTACAGTGAAAGTGAAACTAGATCTTTAAGTAGCTAATAGAGAGAAAAAAACGGCCTCTGCAAACCATGAAAATTGGCCTGGGACTCTAAAAGATAAGAAGTTTCATATTTTCTATGTTAGAAAATATCCAGATGCAATTTGCCAAAATGTTTGGTATGTTCTCTTACTTCTTCACCTTTCATTCTTCTATGAATGGTACAATTGGAAAACATTGGTTGCTTTTTGTCATATTATCTAGGAAACAAATTTAAGACAATGAGGTAAAATAATAGTCTTACGAAAACAAGAATCTGTATGGGGGAAAAGAGAAAAGAATAAATTGAAAATCACTATAGAAGCATAGCTCCTGAGCAGTACATAAAAAATGTATTTAGTATGGGGTTTTTTATACTTTGATTCCATAAGCCTGAATTTACTTTGAAAAGTACATATATATGAGGGCTAACTGTATTTTGTTAGTATGAAACCGTAAGTTAATAGCAGATATTTGGAGAGAGAGAGTAGGTGGAAGTCTGGAGACGTTATTCTGAGTTCACAAAACAACCATTGCACTTGGCCAGAAAGGCCAGGGATCACTGATCAGCAGACTTTTTGTCATTTACCCGAGAGGGGATCACTCCAAGTTATGCGATTTAGAATTAATTTGCACAGTAGCTGTCTTTTTTCCGATTTGATAAGGTTGGCAGCTATATAGAGGACAAGAATGCAGGGAACACTTAAAAAGCATAATTGGGGAATCGCTTTTAAAACAAAAAGACCCAAAGAATGGAAGAAACTACGTTGACATCCAGATGTCCACCTAGCCTCTGTCACTAGGGAGACATCCAAGTATACTATGTCATCATTCACTGAGTGTATCCTTATATAGCTTTTTACGCCAAGAGAAACAGGACAAATGTGTGATATTTCATGTATAGATCTAATCCTTCGCCAGACAACAAACGAGGAATATCTACACACTAATACATCATCACACAGTGTGATGTCAGAAGGAAAAAACAGACAGAAGGAAAAAAGAGTAGGCCAGAAGATAGGACAAAAATCAAGAAAGGGAAAATTTGTTATTATTATGATGTAAATCTACCAGATTCGAGGAAAAGTTGAGACACAATACAATATAGGCCCACTGCATGTGAAAAGGCTACTACTATAGTTAACTGTAGTGCAATGCAGAAGGTAAGTAGGTAGGCCTGACAACACACTACGCATTACACATCCGTCTGGGTTCCAATAACCCTTGACTAAGTGAAGTGAGAGAGGAGTTATGAATTGTGTGTGTGCATAGAGATGCCGCCACGGCTGGTGTCAAAGCTATTTTAAGATAAATGCAAAATGTGGTGACGTAGTATTCTTGGATGTCCTCTAGTGGCAGGCAGAGACTAGGGGGACGTCTGGATGATTACCATAGCTGAAAATAGAACTTGAGAAGTGTTTGTTTTGAGAACGATGATAACCAGTAGTATATGTGACCCAAAAGAGATGGGAATTCCTGATTGACTATCTTTTTTTTGGTTATATTAGAAAGAATGGAAATTTTGACATTTGATGATTATTAAAATGTATGCATTGTTGGACCGTACTGAAATATCTATATGAATATGTTCAGCCTTTCTTATTTAAATACCATTAATGTCATATTTTGTTTATTTCCTGAAAAATTGTCAAATTGAGACTTTAATTCAGTGTCACTGCATCCCACAAAGTACATAATTTTACAGTATAAACTTCTTATCAATTCTGAATAATTATTTTTATCTGCTGTAGAAATCGAAGCCATTCCAATACCAACAGACCTACAACAAGCATCGTCGCAGCCTGAAAGCATAATAGTCCTGAGTCTACCCCTAGCCCAGGCGGGCCGCGGTTGAGCCTCCTGAACCGGTAATGGAGCAAGCTTTGGCCGAGCCGATCAAAGAAGTGGAGAAGAAAACACCAGGCATGTATGCCATGTTTGTCAAAGGAGACACTGAATTTGCGGATCATCCTGAGGCCAAGAAGGATAAGCAAGCAAAAAAAGATGAAAAGAAAGAAGAGTTGGAATTACCCGAAGGTGAAAACATGTTTTGTAACGATGTTTTGTATTCTATTTAAGTAGAGCATCTTATGTTTCTGCGACCCACAATTTTCACCTTCTCAGCCCAAATGGATAGCTTTCAGACTTTTTGGAAACGTAAACGAACGTACTGAAAGAGATACTAAAAGCATAGTGAAATATTGTGAACGCTCTCAGTGGGTGGCATTATTTATGAAATGTCAGGTGTACTTTTATGCGTCGTAAGCTGGATGTGGCCTGTTCATCCGTTTAGAGTCATAAGAGGTAACAGTCCAAATTCTTGTAGTTGAGGGTCATAGAATACCAACTGGAGCTGTCAACGTTTTATATAATGTGGGACTTGCTCTTTGATGCTGTGATTATTGTAACACACTATGGGCTTACTCCTAAATTACATTTTTAACTTTCCTCTTCTTTGTGCTTTTCACATACTAGACAGGTCGTTAGAGGTATGATTAAAGTTAAGGTTCGAGACTTGGAAGGGCAACGATTAGTGTTCATGCTTTTTTTTTTTTCTCAATTTTTTTTTATTATTGAGCAAAGTGTATGTAAGATTTGAAGCATTGTAATTGATGCATTTCGTTTTATGGTTTGGCACCTTTTTAGAAATTTATTTTTGTCAGATGAGATAAACATGAAAAGTTGTCTCAACAGTGGGAAAACTTTGGTGTCTGAACTTTATACCTCTGCCTAGATATTTTAAGTCTCAAACTTTGATTTTACTTTGAAGCACACCTGTTGAAAATTTTATGCCTTTTATGTGTGATTGGTACCATAGCCATTGAATTTGCCTCGTTTGTTCATGTACTGGTTCTTTTGGTTTTTTGCTGCATGACAGAACCAACCTCCACGTGGCAGTTGGTTCAGGACGAAGCAACCCAGTACTACTATTATTGGAACTGGCAAACCAATGAGGTGACGTGGGAAATTCCTGCAGACTACACGCAGTATCTGTTGCTGCATAAAGAGTACGAGGAGAAGATATCAAAGTTCAGTCCTGAGCAAATGGAAGCTTTACGAGAGAGGGCAGCGACGGTATTTCAGAATTTATTTTACTCTGTCCTTTAAAGCTGCTCTCTTTGTTTTAATCTCAAGTAATGTTACAAATAATGAAGACTTGCAAGTTATAAAACATGAGCAATGTAGCTTTATGACAGTATATTTGTCAATACTGTTTTACATAAGGTTCAATTCACATGCTACATAACATACATGTCATGTTTCTATCACACTCTGCACCTGTATTCCTCTCAAAATTGTTGAATATTGCATGAATCTACAGTAGTAATACCAATCATAGAGGCAATTTTCTTACAGTATACAGGTGATAAAAATCTTACTTTGTTGGGTTGTTTAAATTTTTTAAAGGATTGGTATCATATATTTCAGCAGAATTTTCTTTCTCCACCATGCCACTAGTACATTAATTGATCTTTTTTCTTCAGGCAACAAAAAGGAAAATCATCTGACGTTAAAGGTAATGGAATTGGGCCATTGTTTCCCAATGGTGCAATGTCAATGGATCACGAAGAGGATGAGGACAGATATCATGTCAAAAAGAAGAAAAGCCACAAGAAGCACAAGAAAAGAAAGCATAAAGATGAGGATTTCGATAATGAGCAGGATAAGACAACGACAAAATCTTCCAACGAAACTGTAGCGGATAAACCATTGCCTATGCTTTCAAGCATTGTGCCTTATCTGTCCGATGATGAGAATGAAACCCCTAAAGAAAGTTCAACGTCAAAGCCTGAATCGGAAGATGCCATATTTCACGAAGATCTCAAAACAAATTTATCACCAAGGCAGGACAAGGAAGATACAGGTTCCACTGAAACTGAAGGTTCAAAACTCATCGCTGAAGATCTGGAAACTGAAGGTTCAAAACTCATTACTGAAGACGCTGAAACCGAAGGTTCAAAACTCATTACTGAAGACGATGAAACTGAAGGTTCAAAACTCATTACCAAGATGCTGAAACTGAAAGTTCAAAACTCATTACTGAAGACGCTGAAACTGAAGGTTCAAAACTCAGTACTGAAGACGCTGAAACTGAAGGTTCAAAACTCTTTACCAGTGACAGCATTACAGGATCTCCCAGCAAAAAAAAATGATGAAACCACTGACGATGAAGATACCATTTATCCAGTCAAAGAGATTTCACCCTCCACAGAATTAGTCACGTCAAATATAGAAGAGGAGGAAATGGAGAGAGAGCTGAGGAGATTTCAAGAGGAAACGGAAAAACTCATGGAAGTTGATAATCACGTTGATGTGTCTCCCATTTCTCAGAAAGAAGAAAATGAAAAGGAAAACGATAGAGGAGATACAGACTCCTGCGGTTTGTGTGGAAGGTGACAATGTTAAAGCTAATAAACTTTGTGTGGAAGGTGACAATGTTGAAGCTGATAAACTTTGTGAGGGAAGTGACAATATTGAAGCTGATAAACTTTCTGAGGGAGGTGACATTGTTGAAGCTGATAAACATCAGTTGGTCCAACAAGAATCAGACTTAGAGACTGCTGCATCTGGCTCTGGCTGTGGCCAGTTAGATGTGGAAGAGGAGAAATTTCCGACAATAATGATGTAACTTTGAAAAGACTGGAACTCAGTAAGTCTGACTCTGCCTCACCCACTGTTGAGAGCCAGAGAATCGCTTCTTCAAATAAGGACGCGGTGAATCCAAAAACAGTGGCTTGGAATTTGTTAAATCTTATTGGTTATAACAGTGATGAGGATGAAGAAGAAGAAGAAGAGGGAGAGCTAAGAGAAGATATTCCTCATCGAAAGACAAAAGAGCAAAGAATGAATAATGAGATGAAAGATAATTTGTCGGATTCAAAAGATAGAGGAGGGACGGATATTGTGAAACAGTCAACGAATGCCAAGAGCCATAGTGAATTTATTGTGAAAGATAGGACTGGCCCTTCCGAGAAAGTCGATGATCCAATAACGACAAAACAGTGCAACACCTGACAAAGATACAACTTCTGTTGATGTTGATGATGTAGACATTGACTTTGATGATATTGAGGATATTGATCGAGTTCTGGAGATGGCATTGGAAAAGAAGCTTGAGAAAAGAAGGTATGTTACCCTTATGATATTGACATTTAAGGAGATTAAAAACCCACATGTGAAATGTAGTAAATTAAGATTATTTCTTTCTATTACAGTAGTCACTACTTCTTGCATGCAACAGATTTTTTCTTCTTTAATTATCATACCTAAGAGGCAGCTTTGAAAAAACTTCAGTCTGTCTAAGGGACCGGTTTTTCATTTGTCAGAAGGCCAAACGGTGTCCTTAACTCAATGTGATCAAATTAAAATTCAGATCAGTAACGGTATGTTTCACTCTATCTGGAACATGTACATCATGTTGTAGGCTTAGAGATGTCTGGTCCCCTAACTACCCATCCTTTTCCTCCCCCCCAAAAAAAAAAAAAAAGAATAAGAAAAAATGTGGGAGGGAGAGAAAATTAAAAAACATGTTAAAAAGTTGTAACGGTGATCCAAGAATGGGGAAAAAATCAAAAAGAGGCATGTTTGTTTGAACTAAGAGACTAGTAATACAGAAGAGTTTCTTCAAACTTGTTAACTTCAGTTTTGTCATTCTTACCACAGATTGCTGAAGCCACAGGCCAACACGGAAAGTCAACATTGACCTTACGTGCAGACAAAGAAGCTGTAGAGTTAAGCAAAAGAGACCATGGACCAAAGGCTGAAGGTGAGTTTATGATATCTATCTATCTGCCTGTCTATTGATATATTATCTGTTTGTTGATCTATCTTTTTCAATCTATATGTCTGTTTATATGTAGATCTTGAAAGGGAAAGAATCTGTATCAGTGGAAATAGGGTAAAATTCTTTCTTATGATAAATTATCAAGGAGGGAATCCTTTATTAAATTTAATTTATCGTATCTCAGATCAGGTGTGAATAGAAATGACAAATGTCAAAATCTAGAACTTTGTTTGCAACTGCTTATATCAGTGATGATCACTGTATCGTGTGCCATCACAGCAGAATTAGGTTTTGTCTTCAAAGGTTTTATGTTTACACATACTCTGTTTAAAAAAAAGAGAAGAATGAAAAATTTCTTGTAAGAATAACTTAACAGCCTTCCAGCAACATAAAGAAGTGGAAACTTGAAATATTTTGGGCACATAAATAAATATGAAAAATGGAAAAAATAAATTTTAGAAGTAAAAATGGAGGACAAACATCTGGTCCTAAGGAATAATTTAAACTTAACCCAAAGGCCCGTTCTTCAAGTAATTTGTTTTTTTGTTGTTGCTCTTTTATGGCGGGCATTTTGGGGGTGGTGCTTGTAGATCCTAGCTTATCTTTCATCTTGCTGTTTTCTTTGAATTCACCCTGAGATGACCGCAATGGTGGACAGGGTAAATTTCAATGAAACAAATAAACAAATCTCTTTTATGTACTTTTTTGTTGTATCAATATGCTTTTTGTTTACATTGTTTTGCCTTTATTCATCACAGAAACTACGGAAAAAACGAATCCAGACAAACAGGGTTTGAGTTCCAAGGATACAGATGATCTCAAGGTATAGTGTTCTGTTAAATAGTTTTGAGCGATTTACGTAGAGGCTGCAGCTTTCGGATGCAAAGCTGCCAGCTGTTACATGAAACCATATTTTTTTCTGATTTTTAGACATGAATGCGGGTGAAAGGTGCTGTTCAATTTATGTTAACTCACAGGCTCAGAGGCCAATTCTAAGTTAAGAGGTTGGTTTGGGTTTTTGGGGGGGGGCAAAGTGAAGGCTGTTCGTTCACTTTTGACCCGTGAAATTTTTTTGATAAGAAGAGTTGAAATTTTTCTTCTTCTTTGATAGATAGCTATGTTTGGAAATTGATAGCATGAACAGGGGATCAACAAGGAATAAATGCTCTAAACTCTTCAGATGTGGGTAATTGACTGGTCTGCTGGAAGATCCTTCTTGCTTTTCACTCTTTTACATGCCTCTCCTCACGCTGTTTCTCCTCAATTCACTCTGAGATCATCACATATTATGATGGATGACATAAATTCTGGTGACACAAGAAGCTGTCCCCAGCTTTCTAATTCCATTTGATTTTACCTAGTATTTTAAATGATATTGTGTATGTCTAAAGTCCATTGTAATTTTATTTAACAATCATTTATTGTGATAAGAAAATTTATGTTTTTAATATTGTTTTGCTCTTTTTGCTTCTTTTTATTGTTTGGCACCTTTAAATTTTGCTGTTGTTTTTTTTAACATTTATTGGAGGTTCTTCAAAGTGATAATGAATATTTTGTACCCATTGTTTTAAATGGATAACTAGTATGCTATTTAAAAAAATCTTTTTGGTATCCTCCTTTGTTCCTTGATTTAAATTTTGAATATGTTGTTTACCAGTTTTTAAAGGAGTAATTTAAAAACAGGGTGAAAATAATCTCTAGTTTTATAATGTACTGTTTGGTTAAACAGACATTGTCCACAATGTTTAATTGAATTTTGATAAATTGTGATTACAACATAATGTAGGTCCTACTTCTTTCTTGTCCCTCTTTCACTTATCTTACATCTTGTTCTTTCCTCTTTGTTCAACCTGAGAGTTAGCGGTCCAGCTTCTTTCTTGTCCACTTATCTTACATCTTGTTCTTTCCTCTTTGTTCAACCTGAGAGTTGGCAGTCCAGCCAGCTTCTTTCTTGTCCCTCTTTCACTTATCTTACATCTTGTTCTTTCCTCTTTGTTCAACCTGAGAGTTGGCAGTGCCAGTAGGTCCAGCTTCTTTCTTGTCCCTCTTTCACTTATCTTACTTGTTCTTTCCTCTTTGTTCAACCTGAGAGTCTTGTCCAGCTTCTTTCTTGTCCCTCTTCCTCTTCATCTTGTTCAACCTGAGAGTTGGCGGTGCCAGTAGGTCCAGCTTCTTTCTTTTCCCTTTTTCACTTATTTTCACCTTGCTGTTTCCTCTGAGATCACCACATTTGGTGGATAGGATAAACTTCAACGAAACAAACAGACAAGTTGTAAAACTCAAAACTTCTTTTCAACAGCCATCATGTTTCAACTTGTTCCACTCACTTACTCGGCCTTCTCTTCTTGTATATCAAATTTCAGACTACAATAAAAGCCATGTCGGATCTGGCCTCAACAAGTTGGACTTTCTGGAAGTTGGAGCCAAAGTTTGTCAACACTGCAGGTTCTTTGTGGAGTTGCAGGTAGGAAGGTTTTCTTTCCACTAGCATGGCGGTGGGTGGTTGCATGGAGGGGGTTGGCTGGAGCTGCTAGAAACCTATTGGTAGATCTTACCTCTTTTCATTTTACTCTCCTTGACATCTTTCTTTCATCTTGCTGTTTCCTCTTGTGTGTGGGGGGCACCTGAAGTGATTTTTTTGTGCTTTTGAGTCTAGATTTTCGCTTTTAGTATGCACATGAGTAACTGTCAAAATACAGTCATCCTATATCATTGAAAGGTTTGTAGTGTCCTTGGTTGCCATAGAAACGGCCGCCATCTTGGATTTTGACTCATTTTCAAAATCTATCACCTCCCTTAGTTGTGAATAAAATCACTCCAAAACCTGTGCAAATCATCTTTTCCATTCAATATCTAAAGATTGACGTTGGGTTTTTTCGATATTTTGGACAGTTTTTTTTATGAATTTTCGGAAAATACTATATATCGTGAATGTACAAAAACAGCGTTTTTATTACAATAAAATTCTCAAAAAGTTTACAATATATAAAAAACCGACGTCATTCTATTAACATTGACAAGAGGAACCTGTGTGCCAAATATAATACAAATCGTTTGGTAAATGGCGGAGGAGATAGAATTTTAATGTGGAAAAATTACATTTCGAGAAAAATGCAAGTAAAAATCAATAGAAAATAACAAAACAAACGCTTCAGACGGGTTTCTCTTGTTGTAGCAGCCCCCTTACTCTTTCGACAGTCTCTGGCATTGTTACATATGTAAATAGGATTATAAATCTAGGTTTAGATGTGCACTGTTGTGAAAACAGATGTCGAAAATGACCAGTTTATTGTTTTTTCCTCTATATCCTATGCTTGTGCGCCGTGTTTACATACACACTGATGCGCAACACCTCTTATATCACACAACGATGGGAGATGTGTAGATCGGTGTCTGCAAAACGAGGTCAAATTGTGTGTTGCCACATTTGGTGATTAACCACCAATATACGGGTTTTTACTGCCATTTTCTCAGTCAGTGTTAGGGTAAGTTATGTCAAAATTTTGATTGTTTTTACACCCTCGCCTACAAATATTTTGTAACAAAAAAATTATAGGTGATATGGACATTTTTTTGCCATGATTGTTCTAATCGAATATGCAAAGGACAGAATATCAACCTTTTGGTCCAAAACTCGCCAGTCCAGAGGTGCCCCCTTTCCATCCTGAGATCCATGCGGTGGGTGTCGATGCAGAGGTTGCGGGTTTGATTCTTAGTCTAGTGCCCAAATATTTTTTTTTTTTTTATTTCTTTGTCTTTTATCTCGCCTTTGTTTTTATGAGGCTTCAATATTTATTTATTTCATGACCATATTAATTACCTTTGTCATGATTTCTCCCTTTCATATTAAATTGTCAAAAAGATTTTTTTTTTTTTTTTTTTTTTACGCTTGAAACATTTTAATGCTTTCATGTGGAACAAAGAACTGGGCTGCGGGCGGCCCCTTTCTAAAATTTGTCATGAAGCAATATTGAACTCCTTGGGTGTGTCAATGGGACAGGTATGAAATGGAATTGTCAACTTTGCCTCATCCGATTTTTTTTTTTTACCAGCATCTTCTTGAATCTTGGACATTTTTTGAATGACTTTCAGGGCATGTAGACTCACATTTAGGAGGGGTGGTGGGTGGGGGGTGGTGGGTGGGGGGGGCAATGTGGAAAAGCGATAATAGAAAGTAGCACATTCAACATCAGACAGATCTATGGGTGATCAATTATCTGCTTTAAGGACTCCCTCCCTCTCTACCTCCCTCCCTCTCTATCTCTTCTCTCTCTCTCTCTCTCTCTCTCGCTCTCTCTCTCTCTCGCTTTCTCTCTCTCGCTCTCTCTCTCTCTCTCTCTCTCTCTCTCTCTCTCTCTCTCTCTCTCTCTCTCTCTCTCTCTCTCTCTCTCTGTCTGGCTGTCTGCTCTCTCTCTCTCTCTTGCTGAGCTCCCTCTCCCTCTTTGCTCATCTCTACCTCTCTCTCTCTTCTTTTGTTTGATTATTTGTAGCTCTCGTTCTCTCTCCTCTCTCTCGCTCTCTCTCTTTATAGATCTTTCTCTGTCTGTGTGTGTGTGTGTCTCTCTCTCTCTCTCTCTCTCTCTCTCTCTCTCTCTCTCTCTCTCTCTCTCTCTCTCTCTCTCTCTCTCTCTCCCTCTCTCTCTCTCTCTCTCTCTCTCTCACTCTCTCTGTCTCTCTCTCTCTCTCTCTCACTCTCTCTCTCTCTCTCTCTCTCTCTCTCTCTCTCTCTCTCTCTGTCTCTCTCTCTCTCTCTCTCTCACTCTCTGTCTCTCTCTCTCTCTCTCTCTCTCTCTCTCTGTCTCTCTCTCTCTCTCTCTCTCTCTGTCTCTCTCTCTCTCTCTCTCTCTCTCTCTCTCTCTCTCTCTCTCTCTCTCTCTCTCTCTCCTCCTCTATCATATTTAATAGTTTATTATATTCTTGGTGTCTGGAGCCAAACTCTAGATTATAGCTGGAGATTCAAAAGTTTGCAGAATGTCAATAGTGTCTTAAATCTGTTTAAATGACAGATGAAACCGCTAGTACTGAGCAGCAATATTGCATGGCCCTCTTTCTATGGGTATGTAGGATGGGGTAATTTTCAATGACACAAGACCTCCTTAAGAGAGGTGTGAAATTCTGTAAAAATTTTTGTAGTCTTAGAAAGCGCGAATGATGGAAATGTTTGTTTTGAACGTCACAAATATTTTACCTCAAATTAAGTTTTAAAGTTTTCAATATGTCACGGAAAGATATAAGATTGGCAGCTGTGGCTCTTTACCGACTTTTTAATACAATCCGTTTATGGACATCTTGTGACCGTTATAAATGCTTTTATCATAAGGAAGCAATTTAGATATTTAACTAAAGATATGTATATCAGTCAAAAGAAAACTAGCTGTTGGTTCAGTACACCAACAGCTTTGAGAGATAAATTGATAGTTCCTTGTGTTTAAGTGTTGGTAGCATAATGGAGAGGATTACATGGAGTGAGTCTACAGTTGGCGGGCTTTGCTGGTAGGTCCCTATATCTTTCCTTTCAATCTTTCGCTTGTATTTCATCTTGCGGTTTCTTCTTAATTCACCCTGAAATCATTCTATATAGAGGATGCGGTGAATTTCAATCGAACAAACAAACATGGAATGAGATGTGCATTCTCATTGATACATTTACAGAAAGAAAAGAATAATTGGCTTTTAGGTGCCTTCATAATTGTACTTATTTCATTATAGGACTGTCTGAAAATTGAATTGGCTTCTCCTAGATTTTAGATATCTTTTAATGTGCCCCTTTCAAAAGCATTTCAGGACATCCTTCGTCTTTAAAAATAAGAAACTCATTATTGTCAAGTCAATGTTGAGATTTAGATAAAAGATAAAAAACCCAGAATTGTCTAATTGACGTTTGCCATAAGATGATATTAAATACCGAGCGAGACTAGAAAAATAGCAATAGTGGGTGCTGGAACAGTTTCACAAAATGTGTGGGTTTTTTCTCAGAATTTGGAAAGGCAAATCTTGTGGAATTTTTTCGTTTTTTAAGTTATAGCTTTTAACTTCCCATGGGCAAAGCAATTGAAAATGGTTAACTTAAAGATTTTATTTTTCATTTGTCACATTGCAGAGAAAAAATTTCTGTGCTTAGACTCAGCGCTTAGTATTATGAAAACTGATTTTCAAAAAGATTTTGATCTCATTATTTATCACTTTCACAACATGACTCACTTAGGTATCATTAATTATATTATGAAGCAGTTATTATGAAGCAGTTATTATGAAGCAGTTATTATGAAGCTGTTATTATGAAGGTTTTATTGACAGTGACACACATTGAATTTATCAATATGTTGACAATAGAAACAATTCTATAAGTGAAACATTGATACAAGACTTAGTGATTGCCTTAGATTTAGTATTTAAAATAGATATTGAAATAAGCTAGCTAGGTCTACACTCCATGTTCCCATGTTGATACTCAAACACACACACACATACAGAGACACTCACCTCTGCGAACTAAGACTTAAAATTTTTTTCATAAATCATTCTGCAGTTATCGTTACATTATTTCCAAGTGGACTTAATCTATAGCCAGATTGAAATTAATGTACTGTACTGTTCTATTAACATTGCCTGTCACCAGAGTGAAATTCACACAGTTTTTTTTAGGTTTTGTTGTTTGTTTGTTTTTGTTCCCGTGCCCAATCTATTCTAATGACGTCAACCGATTAGTATAAGATGAGTATTCCACATAAAATGGATGAAAAAGAACTTGACCACACCATAACGTTTCACACAAGCACACATTTGACATATAGATCTACTGCAATTCCCCTTCCCGCTCCCTATTGAGGCGACCATGGTAGTGTCGTCACCAATTTTTGCCAAAAGGTTGCATCCAGTGTTGATTAAACAGACGACATTGTATTAGTTTGTCCTGACCTATTTGGGGTAAGGCTATCTATTTCTATAAATATAGAGATAATTAAGTATATAGATAAATTAATGAAACCAACAACTTAATCAAAAGTTAAATAATTAACTTATTCTATTAATCAAATAACAAAATAAAAATGAAAAAAAGAAGCAGAAAAATGTAAAAACTTCTGTCAAAGACCCTGTGTTGAGTACATCCATAAATAGATTAATATATAAAGATTAAAACAAAAAATAGTTGTAGTGGACCCATCTTTGGTATTGTATGTTCGATTAGGTTTGAGATAGACAAGTACCCAGCAGACTGCTTAGCAAATCACATATTGGGTCGGGTATCACTACTAGAAAATTTATGCTGATGTAGCAATAGGTTTGATTAGGTTTGAGATACACAAGTACCCAGCAGACTACTTAGAGGTTTTGTTATTTACTTTTTTGAAAATGGAACTTTGCCCGTCACCAGATTGAATTTCAAATAGTTTTTTGTATATTCTTTTATGAAACATTGCCTGTCACCAGATTGAAGTTTTGGGTTGGTTTTTAAAAAAAGTTTTTTATGAACCTTTTCCTGTAGCTTTGTTGAAATTTAAATAACTATATACCAGTCTTTGCCTGTCCTAAACTGATTTTTAGAGCTGGTCCTTTCAAGCCTAGTCTCACATTCAGGTAGTTGGGTCAATGGTTTAAGTCCAGCCCTGCCATTGCTTTACTCCCATGACTTGATTAGGCTTAAAAATGAACTAAAGCATACAGCTTGTGATGTAGGCGATGAATGTCTTGAACATTTTTGGTATTGTGTGAACTGTGAAATGAAATTAAGCAGCAGGCATTTGCTGACATAGACAGCTGTGGTTAAAGATTCAGCCTGTGTTCAGCTGAAGGAAATTTTCTGGACTTTGGAAGCAACTGTAGCAGTGGTGACCCAACTCATTCTGCAAGACAAGCAAGGCGGGTAAAAACTTTTGCAATGAAAGTAAGTCTTCTCTCTCTCTCTCTTTTTGTTTTTTTTTGTTTTGACTTTTTTTTAAAATGGGATTTGTCAATCATCATCTTTGATGTTCAAAGAGGATTTGACATAGTGATGGCAAAGGGAATGTTAAGCCTTACACGCTCCATTGTAATTTTTCAATAGGGTCCTTACAACTGTAACTGCTACTGCAATTATCACTATAGCTATTACTGCTGCTAATGCTGCTATAGCTACTACTACATCTACTATGTATATTACTATTGCTGTTACTACTACTAAGACTACTACTACATTTACTACTCTTACTACTACTACTACTACTACTACTACTACTACTACTACTACTACTACTACTACTACTACTACTGCTGCTGTTACTAGTATTACTACTACTACTACTACTACTATTTCTACTACTGCTGCAGCTACTACTATGACTACTACTACTACTACTACTGCTACTACTACTTCTAATTCTACTTCTATTGCTACTACTAAATATCACTGCTAGCGTCACTACCACTATTACTACTACTATTACTGCTACTATTATGTAGTGTCATTGTGTGGAAAAGGCAATACAAGTTCAAGTCATGCCTTAGACAGGACACTTATTCTGTTACATACTTTACTTCCAGCTGCAACTAGTTCTGGTACTCATTTACATCTGGGTTGAGGAAATGAAAATAATTGTGAATGTTTTCACCAAACATTCTTAGTCCTATTGAAGCAAGGTTTTGAACCCACTATCTCCTAGTCTCAAATCTGATTGTTTATCACTAGATCACCACAGCCGCTCATTTGTAGTAATAGAGTATGGATCATACCATGAAAATTTTATCTAAAAAAACATAAAATGTCAAGACAGATGTGATAGACGAGCATATCTCTACATAAGTTGACTAGGAGGGAAGTCATTCCTCTCAATTCACTGCATAGCATTCCCTACAGCTGCTTTTGAGGTGTGTCATAATGTTTACATTTCTCAGCTTCTTGCAAGATGTTCCTTCACACCTTGGGTCAAACAAGGAAAGCAGAGCCAAAGTTTACATCTGGGTCAATTGCCAAAAGTGAAGCTAAGGATTTGTCTCCTGTGTGCATGCAGATAACGAAACAAATGACTGAACCAGCCTTTGAATAAACATCCTGGCGATTTCAAACCCAGAAACCACTCCGTTTGTAGGACTATTACTCCCTCTCATAGTAGAAGAAATTGAAAAAGTATTTGCCCTGAGTAGGAAAATAGACCTCAGTGACATAATCACTCGAGAGGAAAGAGAAAACCCACAGCTGATTTGTATTGCAGGAGAAGATTCCAGGATTGGGAAATTGGTTTGTACAGCGGAATTGCATCATTGGGTCTTGGGATTTTAACCATATGATTTGATATGGATGTTGCAAGAGCTGAAAATTATGAAAAAAGCGACAAATACCAATATGTACAAATATAGTAATAAATCTAGAAACCTTTGGTCGATGGTTTAATAAATGTTGTTGGCAGACTATATATTTTTTCCCCCAAGGGTTGCTGACGCCAGGAGCTTTCATTTGTTTTATCTTCCCAAATGATGGCCAAAGGCAGGGTGCTATGATCATTATTTTGATTATGAAATAATAGTAAATAAAGCCAATTCAGAATTTGGAAACCAGTGGTTTCTCTACAATTTGAGAGCTTTATCAGGCAAAAAGTACTTAGTGAAGAGGGGGTGGGGGGGGGGGGGTGTTTACTCAAAAGGCAGAAATGATTTCAATTGTCAGTGAGGATAAAAATATAAAGGCTTGATGCTGTGCAGGTTTTATCTGCTGATAAGAACAATCGTGGTTTTATGGACTTTCATCATTAATATAATTCTTATTCTTATTATTATTAATATCTGAACAGACTTGTTTATTTCAGGTCATGTTTTGACTGTCAGCAATGACTGATGTGGATCAATCATCAAGCTAGCTGGCTAAACCTGTTTCTACAGCAAAAGCAATTTCTTTAAAGCAAGAGATTTTTTTATGGATAAGCAATGTTCACTTCTTTTCTGTCTTCGTTTTTCATCATGGTAAAACGAAAGTCGCTAGAATTTGATTTTTGACGTATGACGTCAGTGTTTGGCATTTCAATTTGAAAGAGAACTTATCAGTTTATGGTGTGATTGTTATGGCATTTTGTGTTCATCTTTTTATTTCTTATCTCCAAGTGTCATGTTTTTATTGTATTTTTTCATACATGTAGTGTTTCTGTGTATTATAAATCAAAAAGGGGTGACAGTTGATTTCTAGTCAGTTTGGGAGAAATGTTTTGTCCCTTTTTTGTTGTTGCCATAAATATGTGTATAATGTCACGCTCTTGTTTGGAAGTCGGGGTTTTAAGGTCTGCAAAAAATACCTTGGGGGGAGGGGGATTGAAAAGGAGGGGGTGTTGTTAGTTTTTTGTCTTGTGCTTTTTTTTTATATGATATTTACAACAACACCGCGGGTGGTTTGCGGGAGCTACTGGTAGGTTCTACATCTTGCCTTTTACTCTTTCACTTCTCTTTCATCTTGCTGTTTTCTCTTAATTGACCCTGAGATCACCACAATGGTGGACAGGGTAAATTTTAATTAAAAAACAAACAAAGCATCATCACCAATTATTTGTTTTATTCCATTTATTTTAAAGATGTAGATAACAAGAAAACCAAAACCTGTTTATTGTATAGTTTCAGCAATGTAGATTTTCATATGTAGTGTCAACATCAAATAAAGACTGTTTACCCTTTTAGTCGGGTGGGAGGCTTTTAGTCAACATATTGAAGGGGATTAGGTTGTGATGTGACCTTCTTTTGTCATTATTTTTCTATGTTTCTTTGTTTGAAGGGAGAATGATTATTAGATATTTGTTCAGCTTTGATTTGTAGTGGTGTGTACGTTGGTTAGTATTTGTTTGTATGGTTACGGTTATCTATATTTGTTATATATTTTGTCTCACAACCAGACCGCAATGTAGTCAATGAAAGCCCTGTTTTCTGGGTTGGCATCCGTTTTCTCCTTCAGTTTTCGATCGATTCTGGGATGCCATGTTAGATGGATGGTTATGACATGAAATGGTATTTGTGTTGTTTGATTGTGTGATGGATTTGGTTGTTGGTGTTTTGTTATTGTTTTGGGGGTTTTCTTGAATTGTTCTACTGCTAAAAAAAACAAAAAACAAAGGAGAAGGGGGGGGGGAAATCCCAAAAAGACATTGAGTCATGTTTGCTCCTTTCAATTTCCAGTGTCATGTTCATGCACCTAATGAAAACGTTTTTGTCTCTGCTGTTTTCACCAAATGAACATATATGCACACCAAACCAACCACACAATTAAAAAAGACTAATTATATAAATATTTGACCCCTCCCCTCCTGTCCCAGGAAGAGACGTCTAGAATAAGATAGTCATCCAGTGTTTGTTTTTTTCTCGATCTCTCTGCTCTGGACCAACAGGACCAAGCACCGCTACTATTACCGCAATAATACGACCAATCAGACCCAACTGGAGTACCCGCAAACAGAGAAAAAGACCAGCAGCAAGGAGGAGAAGAAGAGTGGTGAAACGAAGGCGACGAGAAAGGGAGGGCAGTGACGTTGAAGACAGCCACAAGCAACACAGTAGTAGTAGTCGCAGTAGTCGCCATCGGAAGAAGGACGAGAAGGACCGAGGTAAGAGATCGAAATCATTTTGTCACTAGGGCATATATGCATTTTATATTGATTATAAAATGATTGCTGTGCTTTCTTTATTCTTTTCAAAGGAAAATGTGATAGACTTGATTCAGTATGGGTTTTTTTAAGTAATACGATTGGAGAAATTTACAGTCAAGAGTCAAATTTTACCTCATATTTATAATGTTGCCAAGCATGAGACAATGACATCACACAAACATGACATTAAGTGAAAGGGGAAATCTATTGTTGTTAATGTATGCACTAAGTAAAGAAATTTTGTATAATTACAAATTACATGTATGACATGAATGGAAGTATTAAGATTCTAGATTCTTATAAGATATCGGTCTTTGCTAAATCTTTTTCTCGGTTTTATCAAATGGAATTAATCTTCAGAAATATAGGGTTGATGGGATCTTCTAAAATATCTATAATCATTTTACATATTCTTTTTGTGTGAATAACCTTTTTGTCTTATTGACACTTTCTAAAACTGAAAAGAAAATGTTTAAATGAGTTTTTCAAATTAACTATTATTAAATTAAGCTATTTTTTGATCTTGATTGCCTATGTAACTCATGTCTTTCTCCCCTGTCTTTCATTAAGGCAAACATGACCGTCGAAGCAGTGACCGTCATAGAAAAAAAACCGTCGGCGACGCACTCATAGCAGTAGCAGTGAAAGCAGCAATGAAACTTCCCACGTCATCATCATAAAAGTAAAAGGAAAAAGAAAACGAAAGTCAGAGAGGTCGCCAAGCGTTGAAGTCCTCGGTGACGGAGAACATGTGAGATGAGCGTTCTGTTAAATATACCCATGTTTTTCTTTTTTTGTTTTACAAACGTATTTGTAATCTATTAATCTATCAACAATGAATAAACTGTATTAAAATTCCAAGTCACAACTTATGTGCCTGAATTCAAGGATGATCTTTTATTGACTTATATATCTTGAATCAGATAGACTGTTGACATTGTATCAAACAAACATTTTAGAAATATATATTAAGCACTGAAAGAGTCTCACAAAGCAATAGACAGCGTATGTCGTGAAAACCACCTAAACACTTTAAAAAAAATGTTTTGTTCACATTTCTCAAAGTTTTTGTTTTTTTATTTCTAGATCTACTCAATGACTTTTATCAAGTACATTTGTAATAGATGTATTACTTACTCTAAAACCATGCAAAACTTTTCCTGTCATAATTTAGTACAATACAGTGTGAATGTAACTACAAGTGTACGTTTCTATTTTATCTCATAGGATGAGGTATATCTTTCAATGAAATAATGCTCTTTCAACGTGTTTGAAAGTAATTATCAAGGAGTAAGAGAGCAAGAACAGTCTTAAAGTGCATGTAGTAATTTGCAATCCCATGATGTTGGGTAAATTGTATTTTGTGAAACACAACTTGAAACATGTTAAGTCATATTAATTAGAGATAACCTTGTTTGTCTCCCTTGATTCAAATCATGATTTACATGGAAATGACTTTTGATTTCAGGTTGCACACGTTATTGAAGACAGTCCTCCTCAGCTCCCAGCATTTCTGCCGTGTCCTTGATACATATGATAGACGAGAACAGCGTTGACGGCTCGAATGCAAACACTCTTAAGGATGAACCAATATTCTCTAAAAATCAAGTTGGTTGCAGATTATTTATCTGGGACGGACAGAGATCAGGCAGAAGGAGAAACGGACAAACCTGAGAGTGAGATTGATGGCATGAAAATAGACGAAGAGAAGCCCAGGTGGAGGAGGATGGGGCCGAGAGGATCAGACCAGAGAGGATCAGACCAGAGTAGAAGAGGAAAATAGTTCGGCTGTCATCTCTAAACCCCCACAGATTATTGTCCCCCACACGTAGTGGCCATGAATCCAGTAAGTCGTTTTTACAAAGGTGTCCCGCAACGTGGGAAAGTCAGAGATATGTCACATTCTAGTATACTTAAGTCCGAAAGATGGCAAAAGGTCAGAAAGAAGAATAAAGGGGGGTGTGAACATGTGGCTATGGCAGTAAAAGAAATGCTGAAATATTAATAATTTGCAGCAAAGTGTTAAAAAGTTAAAGAAATATTTTATTTCAGTGAGGTGCCCTAGAAAGCTTTCAATGACGATTTGAATTGATATTTCTGATTGAACACATCAAGTTTCTAATTTTTGCATTGAAATATATGCGCTTTTCTTTCTTCTTTTTTTTTATGCGTAGGAGATTGTTTCATTTCTTAGGCAGGATTTTTTCCATCGATGTAGGAAATTTGAAGTTAAATTTTTGCTGGACACCTGTTGACATACACTAGAAGAATGATTCTTTGAGTAATCATTCACTGTCATCCTCAAAAGCATTTATCTCAGGTTTCTTTAGTTAACCAATTGGTGGAGAAGGATAGTAAAATGATATGATATTTATAAGAAACTAGTAGTTTCTTGGGCAAGATGAAAAATATTTTAATTAGTGCCACTGCAAGGGCACTGAAAGGTGTCCTGACTGGCATTCCAATTTCTTTAGAGAAAGAAACATAGACTATCATTGAGGCTTACACTTTCTACACTAATGCAACAGGAGTCACCTATGTTGTCCAAGTGAACAATTTAGGTAAATTTTCTTGCTGAAGGTAACAAATGATATGCCTAAGGTGGAGCTCAAACCCAGTACCTCTGAGCAATAGTACGATGCCTTTAGCCACTCAGCCATCTCGTCCCACCAAGATAACCCTTCAGAAATAGAGCAAACTGTATTATGTTGGTTCCTTTGCAAGAAATGTAAATCTAAATCTAGTTACAATTGTCTAGTGCTGTGATTGTGACATGTAGGTCTCTTCTTTCTTTCTTTCTTTATCAGTTCCCATTCTACCTTTTGGTCTATGAGTTCAGATGCCCTAGATGATCTTTCTCCAGGATGCCCTGTCCTGGCATTTTCTGTTTCCTTCCAAAAAAGTTATATTTCTGTGCTTCAATGCCTCTTTGATATCTTCTTCCCACTTTCTCAGAGGTGTGCCTTTTAGGTCTTTTACCTTGGGCTTTAGCACTGTATACTGATTTAGCTATTCTATTGTCATTCATTCTGTTTACATGCCCAAACCATCTCAATTGATTTGTTTTTTATCTTAGTTTTTATGCCATCTGCTTTGGTTTTTATCTCTTACTGTTGTGTTTCTGATTTTGTCTCTTTTAGTTTTCCCTATTACTCTTCTTAGATATTTCATTTCAGCTGCCTGCACTCTACTGTATTCCCTACTGTCTACAGTCCAAGTTTCGCTGTCATAGAGGAGAGTAGGACAATAAACTGTATTGTATAATGCCATTTTGGTTTTGTTGACAATTCTTGCTTGCCTACAAATGCCTTTCCTAGATGGTTGTATATTGCACTTCTCTTAGTCTTCCCTCTGAGTTAATCATTACTCCTAGGTAATTGTAGCTCTGAGCTTGTTCTTAATTCTCCCTGCCCAATTTAAGATTTTGTGTTTTAGCTTCCTAGTTACTAGCATTGTTTTGCTTTTCTTTGCATTTACTCTCATTCCTCTTTTATTTAGTTCATTGTTCATAATGTTGATATTCGAATGAAGGCCACTTTCTGATTTTCCAAACAAAACTAAATCATTGGCAAATGAAAGCATTAATACATTTACTAGTTTGAGCTTCCACATACCTACATTCATTTTCTTCATTTTTGAGGATGTGTTTTGCGACTGAATCCATACCTGTGATAAGCAAAAGAGGACTTAGGATACAACCCTGTCTAACTCCTATATCTACATCAAATTCTGTAGATATGTTTCCAGCTACTCTCACTGCACAAGTTGGTTTATTGTAAAAGCCTATAATGGCTTCTATTAAATTTTGCTCTACATTGTGTTCTTTTAGAATGCCATAGTTCATCCCTCCTCACAGTGTCAAATGCCTTTTCTAAGTCAATAAAACCCAGGTGCAAGTCAATGTTTCTCTCAAGGAATTTTTCTATTATTAGTCTAATTGTAAATATGTGGTCTTGTACATTTCTTCCTGGTGTAAATCCACTTTGATGCTCTTCAATATGACCCTCTATTCTTTTCCTTCGTGTCATTTTCAGTATCCTGGCATATACTTTTCCTGGAACGCTAAGTACTGATATCCTTCTATACTTTGAATATTCCATAGTTGATCCTTTCTTATGTATTGGTACTACCGTTCCCTTTTTCCAGTTGTCTGGCACCTGTTTGGACTTCCATGCTTGTTGGCATATTGCATGTAGTAGTTTGTCTGCCTCTGTCCCTGGCTTTTAATCATTTCTGGATAAACTTGATCTGCTCCTGGGGCTTTTCCTAATTTCACTTTTCTTCTATAGCTGTTTGGATTTCTTCCATTGATATATCTATATCTTCAGCTGTCTTCTCTGGATTACTTGTTGCTCTTACTCTTTACTCCTTGTTTCATACGTTCTGGAGGGATTATATAATTAGTGAAAATGCTTTCTCCATGTTTCCATGATTTCGCTGTCTTCTTTCATTATTTCTCCTTTGGCATTTTTAATTTGTCATATTGTGCATGCTTTAGTCTTTCTCATGCTCTTCATTGCCCCCAGAACAGCTTTTCATTTCCTTGATAGTTTTTTGAAGTCTTTGTCCAAACTTTTCCCATTGTCCATGTTTTGCTTTCCTCACTGATCCATCTGTCTTTCACTGATAAATCTTTTTATCCTGGATTGGTATACCTCTTTTACTACTGGTTTATTTAGGTTTTTTTTGCAATGTCGTTTTTAGTAACAACTGAATGCTTAATATAGAATTAGAAACTGTACTCTAGATCAGGTTCCCAATTTTTCAAGTGTGTAACTTTTTAGCCTTTGAATAATGTTTTATTCCTGTGAATGGATCAGGAAACAATGAGCACGTTTTTTAAGCAAAATAGAGTCGGAGTTTATCCCGGTTTTTTATAGTATGAAGCGGAACAGATGATAATAATCACTTTCTAAACAGGACACTAGTCTGTCACAGGTTTTTACTCCCAAGCTGTTGTTGGTACCCATTTGTACGTGGGTTGAATGGGGACGATGCATGTTAAATATTTTTCCCAAGGATCATTACGTCGCACCTAGCAGGACCTCATGATCCCTTTGACCAACGTACATAAACAATGATGATAATAATGTTCATTGAATTTTTGTACCTTAATTCCCATAATTCATCTTGTGCATTACAGCCTGAACTATATTCAGCACTTCCACCTGTCACCACTAGCACCGTAACAGCTTTACCGACCTCTCAGTCCACATCAACCCAAGAAAACTTGGAAGAAATGCATCCCAAAACAGAAGAAGGTGACAAAGGTGGAAAAAAAAGAAGAAAGAAAAGTCAGGAAAAGAGGTAAACTGTGATTGAAATTAGATTCACACTAGTGTATCATATATTATGAATCAACACTTGACAATCTTTTGCTTGTCACATAATTTGGAGATACAAATAAAGATGGACTTAATGTTGGTGTCCCTACACAAAATGCAGGCTTGTTGGTTTTACAACCTCTATTCCCCCAGCAGGTTATTCTCGTTCAGTCTTTTTTCAACTCCATTTCGAGATACAGTAAGGCTGCTTGTTAAGTGCATCATATTAACCCTCTTAAGTTCTTTTTTTCTGCCTATAAGTGGATACTCCTTTACACTTGCATCAAGTGAGGAAAGCAGAGTTAAGTATCTTTTTTGAGAGAACAGTGTCGTGAAAAAAGTCCTCGATCAGCTAGGGTTTTAAACCAATGTTGTCATGATTACAAACCCACATCACTGTCAATTGCGCCCACGATGCCTCTCACAGAAAGGGCAAAGAATACATTTATATATATATACATTCATGGGACAATAGACCAGCTTACTACAGTCCATACACTTTGATAAGGATTAAATTGAATACCCACATTAAAGATGACTGGTTGAAATAATGTATTCCAAAATAATGGTTATGTTATGGATTCTAACAATAGTCCACTTTATTTTCTTAACGTGTGTTTAGCAATAAATATAGAGCAAAAGTATCATGTAAGAGTGAAGTTGACTTTGATTATTTGGAAGAGAAGTAAATAAACAAGGAGAATACTGATCATGTTAGATGTCATAGCTTGGTGAAATTGGTACAAGCGAGGGGACTCGGTAGTCCCAAGGCAAGGCGTCGGCCTCTCAACCTAAAGGTCGTTGTTTCAAGCTCTGACAAGTTGCAAAGTTTTCTCAAGTTTTTCCCGGTTTCTATAGCTGAAAGCAGAATAGGTGGTAATAATCACCTCTTTGACAGGACGCTAGTCTGACATAGGTACCCATTTGCACTAGGGTCAAGTGGGGAAAACACGTGTAAACCCTTTCCTGCCGAATGCATCTGAGTGTGACATACCGGGGTCCTGCCTAATGTGACTGAATGCGACATACCGGGGTCTTGCCTAATGCGCCCTTGTGTGACATGGAACACTAACAACTCCACTTGTTGTTTTGTATCTCCTCTACAAAGGAATTCCAGTCAACGTGCCAGTTTAGTATCGATACTACAGGAAAGCTCAAGAGTCAAACTGCATGGGTCTATCTGCTTTCATTTTTACACTACAGTCAAACAATGAACAATATATTTCTCGCATTGATTTTTTTATCAAAATGCCTGAACGAAATAGGCACTGCTTTCAGTGTGCACTAGGAAGACTAGCTAGTTGTCCTTTGTGCGGTGTTCATCTCCATGGAGAGAATTGCTATTCAAAGTTTCACGACAATTTAATAGATAAGTAATTCGCCCACAAGTGTTAAAAAAGAAATATATTGAAGAAACAGTGAATTTTTTGGGGGATATTTCAGCTATATTTTCACCTTTAAATGTTTATTTTTCCTATAACATGTGTACATTTTCTGAAAATGCATTCAATTGTCTATATTTTGATGTCCTTGTTTTAACAATATATTGATAATTAATTGCATCAGAATTTTTTTCTAAAAGTTAGTAAAAGGGTAGGTACGTTTTGCGATTTGAGTTATTTCCCCTTTGTTAAGCATCTGAGGGTGGTTACTGTGGACCCAGCTAGGCAGAGAACACACGACTTGTGGACTTGTTTTAGGCAAGAAAGGGTTAAATATCTTTTCCAAGGAACACAACGTGGGATCTAGCTTTGTTAAGATTTGAACCTGGGACCCCTCTGGCAGCCTAACACCTCAGCCATCAACAACACGGGTGCCTGATAGTATTGATGGAAAAGCATAAAATTGACTGCAAAATGTATATCTTGAAAGGGTTTTGAGTGAAAGACACCATAACATATTTATGTATAATAAAATATATTGTCATGCTTATTTTTAATAAGTTTTGTGCAAACTTATCATTTTGTACTTACTATATTCGTAATTCAATCCTTTAAACAATCTTTCATTCTTTTTTGTCCCATCAGAAATCACTGAGTACTGGCTCTAGTCTGATGATGAAAAAGAAGCGAGTTTCTTCCATGGTCCAGAAATGGCAGCGTGTCAAGAAGGAAGTGGAGAAAGAAGACCTGGCCAGAGCTGCGCCAGGCAGCCATCAGAGAGCAGATCAATCAGCTCAAGTAGATTTCTGTCCCAAGATTGACAAGTTTACAAGACTATTAACAGTTTATCAACATTTCCTGAATGCTATTCAGCTGAAATTGATTTCCAATGCCATAATGATTCATTAATGACAGATGTGACTCATCCATATTCAAAATGTGTCATGATTGATTGATATGATGAGAATAAATGATAGAGGAGAAGAAAGGATTGTTCAGGTACATCCAAAATTTGTGCAGTTTTATTTTATTTTTTTAAAGATTGACAGAATGATGTAATGAGAAGAATTGACAAAGTTGACTGAAATTTCTGTTGTAAAGTGTACGTCACTTGTTAAAAAAGAATTGATAAATTAGTAGAGGAAGAGTCTTGCTCGATCGATACCAAAAGAAAACTAATGTTAGTTATTGTTGACCTCTGTCAGAAACTTAATATGGCCCCAAGAGAAAAACAGATGCAGTTAATGTGAAAATATTCAATTGAACTCAAAGTGGGTCTTGTGATGGCTGAAAGAGGATTTCCATCTGACCCAGGTATGATGTGAAGTTGGCGTTTGAACGGAAGATTGCAAAACTATATCGAAAATTGTTGTATGGTCCACAAGTCATGTTGTTTTTTGTTGTTTTTTAATGTAATGAGTGATAATATTATCCAATCGGAAGTTGGCTCCAGCATACATTCAATTGTAATAATATATCTTCTGTATATGAAGGGTCCATGGTAAAAATGATCATAGTCACATTCTCAAGACAATGTCATCATCTCAATCTTAAAAAGAAATCTTTTTCTTTGCTATGAAAGTTACAAAACTTTAAATCAACAAGACAAAACTGACACTACTTTCTTGCGATATTAGAATTAAAATTTCTCCAGATTATCGTTTTGTCCCATGAACTCTTCATGTGCAAACTGGCAGGTATACAGACTCTGGCTATCAAAGAAGGGAGTTCATAAGTTGGCTATCAAAGAAGGGAGTTCATAAGTCATTAATTGCTGATTGAATAGTTTCTTTGATCTTCTTTTCCAATGAGGGGAGTTTTGAAGTTCATCATCTTGATGGATTCAGAGGCAAATTTTACATGTCTCCCCAATTGTCCATTTATGTTATCTTCTTATGTTCCAACTTGACTTGTTTCACATTTCTAAAATTTGTAATTCAAAATTGTTAATGCTGTTTGAAATGGGCTTGTAAGATCTTTAATTTTTTACATTCATTGTAAAATCACGTGGGCCAAAGTTTGTGTTTTCAATAAGGTTTGTAATAGGCTTCAGAAATTTTGAGAAGTATTTTAAAACAAGAAAGTTAAAGGTATTTGATAAGCCTTGAAATCTCATTAATTTCCCTTGTAAAAAAAAAATTCTTTGAAAACCATTGAAAATCTTGTTTTTGGTAACAAAATATTATTGATTAGCATCTAAAATATATGTCATATTCTCTCCATCATTTTTTGTGTAAACTTCTTTCATACATCTTAAATGTATTCGTAGGACAGTTTTATGTAATGACTGTGGGATGGACTTTAACTTTAAACTTTAACCTTTCTCAATAGTAGTGGACGATGCTACTGCTAGGCCCTACTTCTTTTTATTTCAATCTTTCCCATGTCTGTCATCTTGCTGTTTCCTCTTATTCTTAACTCTTTGTGTGATCACCATGTATGGTGGACGGGGTAATTGCATCGAAACGAAACAAATCCTTAATAGTGGTTATAGTGTTCAGCCTCAGAATAGTGCATGGACTATATTGATCTACTACTACTTCTACTACTACTACTACCACCAGTTATAATGTTGCAGATTGAACTAGACAAAAATGCTAAAGATATATGATTCATCCGCCGGTATATTTCTATTGTGTCATTTGTACAATCGGTGCTGTCATGAGATAAAATTAATGCCTTTGCTGTTTGTCAGTGTTAGAGAGATTGAGCATAAGATGACTGGGTAATGTTTATGTAAATCTTGAATGCATGTTCCAGAAAGTGTTTAGCAACTAGCTTGAGCGTGAGATGTTTGTGTTTCTTAATGGACATGTCATTGTTGTCGTTGTGTTGAATTTATTTGTTTTCCTTGCATTTAATGACCCCCCATCAGTCACCCACATCATTCATACATACGTAGTCGTAATTTAAATTGTGGCATTTGTGCCTCTCCTCTTGGTTGAATTGGATATTAATGTAAATAGAATGATTCATTAAAGCTTAAATAGCAAAAAAAATAATTTTGCAGTGGGTTTTTTCTGTGATCTTTACTTGATGTGATGTGTGTCCCAGTTGTTTTTCTCTGGGCTGTGGGCGGTAATCCGGTGCCACTGGTAGGCCCATCTTGTCTCCTCTTTCTTTGCTTTCTTTCACTCACAGCCTGAGATCACCACATATGATGGATGGGATATTTTTCAATGAGACATGCAAAAATTTCCTCTGCCTTGTGCTGGCAATATCTTATACCAGGAATTGATTATTCTCGCATTTTTTTTTCTTTTTTTTTTTTTGGAAGGAGGTATGATATGGGTCTTTTGGTATTTGTGGTTTTAAGGGGTTTTTTTTGTTGTCTTTTTGTTGTGTTCCCCTGAGATCACCGCCATGGTGGACAGGGCTACTTCAAAGAAACAAAAGTCTTTTTGTTGAGATTTTTTTGTTTTTGTCCTTTTTGTGTTTATTGAAGGTAGTTGGGGTTTGGTAATGTATGGGACTTGGATAAGTTCTACGTCTTTTCTTTCCTCCCTGAGATCATCGCATATCATGGACGGGTTAAAAGCAAACGAAATTTGATCCTGTGTTGAGTGGAAGAAAATATGTTTTCATTGTCCGTCCTTGAAGGAATGCAAGGTTGGGCCCAGCATTGCAATAGCCAGGATGACGTCACGATCCCAAGTACAGCTTTTGTTTGTTTCATTGACATTTGCCCCCTCCACAATTGCGGTGGCCTCGGCGTGAATTAAGAAGAAACGGCTTGAAGAAAGATAAGTGAAAGAAGTAAAGGAAATAGGTAGGATCCACCATCAGTGATCGCTAAAGTAACCGCCCACCCAAAGTACAGCAGCCTTTTACCACTTGGTCCATTCTATTCAATACTACAATGGGTAGTTGGTGGGCACCACTACTGTAGTAGGTCTTATTTCTTTCCTTTCCCTCTTTCATTTATCTTTCGTATTGTTGTTTCCTCTTAACTTCCCCTGAGATGGCTGCAATGGTGTATGGGGAAAATTTCAATGAAACCCCAAAAAAAGCTCAAAAGCTGTTTCCTTTTAATTCACTCCAAGATTGCTGCATAATAATTAATATAGGTTCAAGGTCATTTAGTGAACATAATTTTTCTTTCTCTATATTGATGTTTTGTATGTTTTGTTTTGCTCTTGTTTCAATTGTGTGTCCTAATGTGAATTTGTTAAATGTGAATTAACGATAATACATGTAATAATAAAAATTATAATAATGATAATAGTAGTAATACTAATATTGATAATAGTAATGTTAATCCATGTAATAAAAGAAGGCACTTCTCCATACTGAAAGGGAAAGTAGGATGTTGATATGTGATAATTTTTCTTAAGTTAAAGTTAAGGAAGGAGTTGGGGTATAAGTAAGTGTAAGGCAAGAGGAGACAGAAAAAGTTAGGCATTAACTTTAAGCACCCATTAATAACACTATGTGAGAATTTTTTAATCTCCCTTTTTTTATATCGTTATTATTAGGGATGTGTAGAAGTTTCCTTATGTAAGCTGTCTCAGAAACGATCAACAACATTTTTTTATAAAACCTGGCATTTTCCTTGGAAAATGATTGGTGAGATATCTCACTAGTAACATGACACTGTTTTTACACACATAGGGTCTTCGAAATCTGTGCCAGTCCTAGTCTTGGTATTTGCCTGAAGTGCTGGTGATCACTGTCAGTGGTGGGAGGTTGACGGGCGTTGCTGGTAGGTCCTATTTCTTTCCTTTCCTTTTTTCTCTTGTCTCTCATCTTGCTGTTTCCTCTTAATTCACCCTGAGATCACCGCAATGGTGGATGAGTACATTTCAATGAAACAAACAAACATCATTGTCAATGGCCAAGTGGTTAAGCTGCTAGAATTGGGATTAGGAGTTGTGCATTCCAATCCTGACATCTACTGACAATGCTTGGTCCACTGTTATGACACTCACTTATACCCCCTCTCTCCCCTCATCTAGGTGCACATGGGTACCAGCATTACTTTGAGAGTAAAATCTTGCGACAGACTAGTGTCCTGTTCAGGAGATGATATATTGTCACCTGTTTCACTTCATATTTCATGCCATAGAAAGTGGGATAGACTCTGGCTACAAAGGTGTAACAACAGCCTTGAATTTGAAAGAATATGACTTCTTTTGGGTTTTTTACTCAAACTCAAACGGATAAAGAAAACCCATTGGAGAAATATTATATTTAAAGACGTTAGATGATTGAACAAATGTACAGAATGTCAATGTCAGCCAAAAAATGGACACAGAAAGCCAGGACGACCACCAAGATGACATGATGATTGATGATGACGACTTAAAAAACTGCATGGACGCAATGTGGCAGAGGACAGCAAAGAACAGAGAACTCACTGGAAGGTATCTGCGGAGGCTATATCCTGCAGTAGATGGACGATGGATGATGCCTAATCATCATCATTCCAAATCAGGTTAAAATTATACTTATCTTGCATTCCACAGTTCAACGAATGGTAGAAAGGTGAAACTTGGTTGTGCAGCATTTTCATTTACATGACAGAATCACTTCAATGTTATGACGATCACAGAAATACAAAAGAAAGTTGGGGAAGGGGGCGGATATGTGTTTTGTTGTACATTGTATGCCCCCCTCCCCCCACCTTCTTTCTTTCTTTCTATTTTCTCAGAATTTCATGTCTTTACTAGAATTAGAATCTTTCGACTTTAACCATTGATAAGAAAGATAACTCATTTATTGGTTTATATTTTGTAACTAACACAGTTATCGTTACGATTAATATACGACAGCTACCACAATACATGTAGTACATATTGTACTACTTGTGTTGTTACAAATGTACTACATGTACTATTACTACTACTTTTAATACTACTATTACTACTACTACTACTACTACTACTACTACTACTACTACTACTTCTTCTTCTACTACTGCTACTACTACTACTACTACTACTGCTACTGCTGTTGCTGCTCCTATTACTCCTACTACTACTTATGCTGCTGCTGCTGCTGTTACTACTACTACTACTACTACTACTACTACTACTTCTACTACTACTACTACTACTACTACTACTACTACTACTACCACTACTACTACTACTGCTACTACTGCTGCTATTGCTACTGCTACTACTACTGTGATGATGATAATAACAATAGTAATAATAACAACAACAATTATAATTACAATAACGAGATACAGACTTTCGAATCTCTGACACTGCATGTATTATTGTTATCGATAAGAACTCTTTTTTGGAAAACAATTCACAAAGGGATACACTGTATGACGTCATCGCTTTGATTTTGTTGAAATGATAATTGCTGGGCATCATTGTCACATGGAAAGTAGTGAACAAGTATCACGCTCACGTTGGACTCCAGTTGGACATTAGATCTACATGAAGTTATCCGTCACCACAAGGCAGTCGTCCACGTCATCAACTCAACCCCTCAACCATTCATTTGAGTCAATGACTCAAGGCTCAATGTCCTCGCGACAATGAAAGAGAATTAATCGACTCCATTAAAGTTAAAGAATATAATCTTCAAATTACGACAGATGAGAATGATGATAGCACACTATTCATCGTGTGTAGGTGGGGCTCGTGATAATCAGGGGCAAGGTGTCGGCCTCTCAACCCAAAGGCCGTGGGTTCAAGCCCCGCTGACGGTTGAACAATTTTCTCGTTATTTCGTGTAATAGTAATATCTACACTACAGGTGGCTCGAGCCTTGGAATTGAAATTCGAGGATCTCTGCAGTACGGCAAGGTGGTAAGATTTTAGTTTTAAAAAGGATATATATATATATATATATATATATATATATATATATATATATATATAGAGATAGAGAGAGATAGACAGAGAGAGAGAGAGAGAGAGAGACAGACAGACAGACAGACAGACAGACAGACAGACAGACAGACAGAGACAGAGACAGAGAGAGACAGAGACAGAGAGAGAGACAGAGATAGAGAGAGACAGAGATAGAGAGAGACAGAGAGAGAGACAGACAGAGAGAGACAGAGAGAGAGAGAGAGAGAGAGAGAGAGAGAGAGAGAGAGAGAGAGAGAGAGAGAGAGAGAGAGAGAGAGAGAGAGAGAGAGAGAGAGAGAGAGAGAGAGAGAGAGAGAGTATTACACGTAGTTTGTTCCGTTTGTTCACCTCTTATCTCCACCAAAAGGGATGATGTCATAGGTTACAATTTTGCCCTGGCAGCCCTTTCAGTTTCAGTAAGCTTATATCTAAGTTAAGTGAACGCAATAAACGAATCGGGAACCTATTTATGAAGTGTGCAAGGATTTTCTAACGCTCTACAACGATATACTGAAAATAATATTTGTTAGCATCCAGTTTGCTCATGAGGGTAGTTTTTTGCTGTGTTGTTTTGTTTTTCGTATTGAAATTTAACACGTCCACCATAAATGCGGTGATCTCAAAATGAATTAAGAGAAAGAGGGAACGGCAAGATGGAAGATAAGTGAAAGGCTAAAGGGCAAGAAGTGGAACCTCAGACACCAACTGGCCACTGTTCATGAGGATTACTCGGGGATATTATAGATAATATACAGGGTGTCCGTAAAAAAGGTGCCCATTATGAATGTGAATAAAATCTTAACCTTGAACTCAATTCTATCGACATTTTAACACGTATAGAGCATTTAAAGGTTCTATAGAAACAATCTTTCAAAATGTCAAAATGACCGGAAACGGAAACAGAACTTTTCTTGTAAGATAACCCATTTTGATTGGTATTGTAATAATCAATGTACCGTAACCCAAAAGATAGATTTCCTCAAATTTAAAGAAAATAAATCACTGGAATGTATGGAATTTTTAGATAAACTGCCTCAATAACTAAAACAAACAAAATTTTGAAGAAAAAGGTGGACAAAAA
>JAXRKP010000429.1:22500-55000 GCA_037039925.1 Doris montereyensis | reverse complement strand
AACCACGCAAGGACAAAGGAATGCCTATTCCCTCCTAATTTTGGCGCACATTTTTCTTGATGAAAGATAAACAACTGGTCTAGCAACATAGGGGCTGTACTAAGGCTACGAAATCATCCCAAGGCGGGTAAAACACAAAAGAAAAGAGAAACCACGGACAGATAAAGAAAGAAAGAAAGAAGTGCATTGAACTGCAGCATGTGTGATAGCAGTGCCGAAATGAATGAGAGGGCAGAAAAAGAAAAAAAAAAACAACTGATGTTAGAGGCAATGCTATCATGTGTCCCTCTTGATTTCCGAGGTTTTCTGTCTGCTTAAAAAAATATATACAATATCTTTCTAACATGACCTGTATTTGGCCTATTGGTTCATGAAGTTCCACCCCTCTTCCCATCAATATTGCCTGATACACCTTTACCCTCTCCCACCTCAGACTAATCTTTATCGTGTCTTTCTTTTTCCGGGTGTGAAACTCTTCTTTGCCGGGAGGCATAAAAACAATTGGCTCTGACCAGAAGCTGGCAGACAGACCGACTGGTCGTTATTGTACTGCATCGTAATAAACCTCATTTTGTGTTACTGTTCATCACCTTTCAAGAGCGGATACTAATTAACAAGGTGTTTCGAGTGAATATCCAATGACGGAGTATAAACTGGTGGTTGTAGGAGGTAAGTCTAGCTGTTACATTAGCAACCACTGTTTGTTACGCGATTACTTCTAGATCTATGCTCTAGAATCTAGCACCTGTCCCGGGGCTTTTTCTTTTCTGCTCTGCCTCTTCCTCCTTTCAATTCAATCCATGAATGACCCCAAAACACAGTTATCTGTTGATATATATATTGTTTTTAGTAAATTAGAACTTTAAGAGTATTCTACAGAACACCGTATAAGTGAAAAACACGAGATGGGAACCGCTATTCTGGTTATTTTTTAGTCTAGGCCTAATAGTAATATAAATCTAGATCAAAATCTCCGCCTCCTGAGTCATAGTACTCATCATAGGCCTGTTATGAGCTGATCCATGACAGTGCTGTGATGCCCATCTGGGTGATCTAGCTCTAGATCTAGACATATAGAAATCTTTAGAAATCTAGATCTATAATCTAGATATTTAGCTCTAGTCTAGATAGAAATCAAGGCCTATTGAAGTGATAGAATATAGATCTAGATCTAGTTATTTATAGAGTAGAGGTCTAGATTAAGATGGCAGTTGAGTAACCACTCTTGGGAAGGAATGCTGGAATATGTCATTATTGACATTGTTGTCAGGACCCTGCCATTATTTTTAACGCCTGTTCTGTGCGCTTCCCGGCCTACCCACGGTGTCCTACTTTGTCACTGTACGATGGTGCCTATCAGGTAACTGTTGGTCAAACTGCTTATGTACGAGAGTGCCCCATCAGCTGAATGAAAATGAATTGCTAATTGTTGTTGTAATGTCAATAGCAATAGGTTCCTTCACACCAATTTCACTCAATGCTAATGACTCACGATGAACCAAAATAATATGCAGTAATCGTAGATTACAAGTCTGCATTCTCTGGAAATCAAAAGAAATCAAGTGGCTTTTCCTCACAAGACATTTAATGTCAGTGAGTATCCTTAGCAAAGGCCTCGAAAAATAATGACATTGAAAGGAATAATGTTGTGACTAGATTCTCTAGTTTACAAGATACACTACCTTCTGAAGCACTCTTAAAATGAAAATAATGGCTGGAATGAAAGAATCACACAATACAAAACACATCTTTATTGATATTTGTGGTGCAAAAATGAGACAGTTTCGATGCTAGACATGAATTTATCAAATTCAAAGTAATTCGTTTATTTACAATTTTCCTTTAATTTATTGGAGTGACTATTTTCACCGATATCATACCAGGCTATTATCACCGTACGGTGATAATAGTTTGGTAGGCTATTTTCATCGTATATGTATCAGCCAATCAGAAGCCGGGAAAGAAACTGTGACTGGAGGGACTTCATTTTGTATCTTTTGAAATAATGGCCAAAAGTGCATTGCAAAGTCAAGATTTGACAAGACAAGAGAATTCACTAGGAGGATGGATACTTCTTTAGACAATATGTGTCGTATTTTTATAAAATCTGTTCAAAATCATATACATTTTTTTGATGATGTTATTTACTTGACTTCTAAAGGAAAGATCTGAATCAATGAACACCCCTTAAGTCTTTTACAACGTCGTTAAAAGGAATTTTACTATTGCCAAAGTTGATTGGCATACAATACAATACATACATACACGCATATATATATATCACACACACACATACACCTTTTCGTTTGAACTTGACAACTGTTAATCCTCTCTACTCCTCTCATGCTTCTGTTTCCTTTTCATTCTTCCACTATAATTCGTATAAAAATATTAGAAGTAAATAATAACAGCATTTTAAAAGTAAAACATAGAAAGGCAAAATATCACCAACATGATGATGTAAAATTTAGGTATTTTAAGTTATCTAAGGGTCTAAAACATCTAGGCAACATAATATAATAATGTGACAGTTCGGTGGAAACACCCTTCCAAACTTCACCTCACTGTACGGTGAAAATAGCCTACCTAACTATTATCACCGTACGGTGAAAATAGCCTACCAAACTATTATCACCGTACGGTGAAAATCGCATCATCCTTAATTTATAGGAAAGAGCCGAGCAGTATTTACTGAAATATCATTGGTCGATTAACATCGATTGCTTACGAGGATTAAATGGTACTAATCTGGAAAATTCATGTAGGCACGGGTCAACAGGAGGCGAATCCTAACACACCAGGTGGATGTAAAAATACTGACCCCACAGACGAGTGTTGGCCATCCGGCACAGGTATAGATACTAACCCTGCACTCATCTAATGTTATATGATTGACACAGAGTGTTGTAAAATACCAACCCCGCAGATAAGAGTTGACGTCTATCACCATTCCTGACAGTGACACAGTAAATATAGGCAGATAGTATCAAGATTTGAGCCAGTCTATTTGAGATATAGTAAGGAGGCCTTGATCTAGGCTCTTGTAAAAGCCTAAAATCTAGTATAGGCATATTCTCTAGTAATGAAATAGTTCGTAGATCTGTACAGTACAGCCAACATAGAATTAAATGTAAGATATATATATTTAATATAAATATATAATTTTTTAACAAAGTGCTACTTTATATTATAAACATGACCTAGGCCTATACGATGTAGACCAGAGAATACATTCTTAGGCAAGAAATTTGTGTCTTGCCAAATGGATTGCTTACAAACCCTTTTCTAGGGAATTCTTACAGGAGAGGATACTCTTTAACAACTAAAATAATTTTGTAGGTGAGCCTTATATTAGAATGCCTTTTATAAAATAAAAACAATCAAATGATTCAAATTACTAATT
The DNA here is from genome assembly GCA_037039925.1 of Doris montereyensis. Lineage (NCBI taxonomy): Eukaryota > Metazoa > Mollusca > Gastropoda > Nudibranchia > Dorididae > Doris > Doris montereyensis. Next base: position 51,597 of record JAXRKP010000429.1, on the reverse strand, counting down.
TTTATGAATTCATAAATTATCCATTGAACGTCTTGAGCTGTAAGGGCACCATCACCATTTGGTTTTCTCTGTCGGTTTCTGAAAACGGGACCAAAAATGGGAAATTGGGATGAAAAATAAAAAGTTCTTACAGAAGTCTAAACAACATGTATTGTAATGTAAGTAAAATCAAATCGTGCCTGTTCTGAAGCAGTTTTACTTCAGAGAAGATAGGCCATTGATCCGGGATAAGACACCAAGATGCTTGGCAAGCGCTCCCAATGAAAGGATTTAATGTGCTTGCCAATTTTTTATTGTTTTTTACTGGGTTGAGAGGATCTCTATGTTTTGTTTAAAATTATATTTAATTATAATCATTTTTGTTTTTAATTACAAACACATTGTTTATAAATGCATGTAACTGACACATTAAAAAGTATATATTTCACAATGTAAATCTGTTTTTATGCAGTGTATTAAATACAAATTAGTTAACACAATTTCACGTTGAGAAATATGATCATAATATTATAATGTGAGTATTTGGAAGGCATTCACTGTCGATTTAAATATAATATATATATAGTGTCTCAAAAGGCCAAGATGCCAGCAGAATGGTTTGTCCCAGTCTGATTATATAATATAATATATATTATATATATATATATATATATATATATATATATATATATATATATATATAATATATATATATATATATGCACACTGTCCATCATCTTTGACCATTTAAACTCCATTAAAAAATCAGTCCATTGTTATGAGTCTGACACTGTCAGATTGGCTAAATAATGTTTTATATATAACCAGTCTCACCGTATTCCGTGCAATAGTATTTAACAACTTTAAACCTTATAATATAATTTATATCCACTGTTTCTTTCTTCTCTTTCTTCTAACCCCCCCCAAAAACCAAGCGCCAACTTTCTATGATCTTTCCCCTTTGAGAGAAATTTTTTATGATGTCTATTGGGCGTGCGCTATTTATCATTTATGATAATTATTTATAAAGTATGTTGTATATTATATTACTTTTTAGGCTTCTCAGGGAAACTTTGTCATTATTTATAAAAATATAACATATAAAGGAAGGTCAAATTTGTCGTTTCATTCAGACTTAGTAGCTCCGTTGACATGAGTACACACTTTGAAATGGCACCTACTGTTCCCAAGATATGAATCCAGCTACCAACAAAATATTTTTTTAAGCAGATCTCATTGTATCTTAGAATTAATTCAGGGTAGCTAAAAGAAATAAAATAGAAAGACAGACAGCGACATAAAATCAGTATAAATACTTTTTTTGTTGGATCTGAGCAAATAGAACTCTTCTTCATGTATGACATAATCATGATATTCTGGTCGTAGCATTAGCATTCTCTTGATTGTTTAACTTGATTTATGAATGATGCAAGATTGGCTGGGAACTTGACTCTTAAAAATAAAAGTTCTAGTGCTGTATGATTTTTGTCAGTAATAGCTATTAATACAAGGAGATGGTATTGTATAAAATGAATCTCTAACAACTTGAAGAATTCATTGGCTGCTTCAAAGATTGTATTTTTGAGTGAGTTTATAACAGCTTGTTTGTAACACATAATTTTCCTTGTTTCCTGGATGGTGTTGATACAAGTCTGTTTAAGAATGCCTCTATATGACTGAAACAGTGCAAGTCTATTTTTGCATAATTTTTCCTTTAAAAAAAGTATTATGACTGGAATAAAATATCTCTAGAGACTTTTACATTTTTACTAAAAGAATCTTAATGAATACAGGAAAAGAAATGTACAGGACATGTAAATGAGGGAAAGAAAAGAAAAGATGTAAATGAGCAAAATTAAAGTGTAGTGTAAAGTAAAGAAACTAAATTAAATAAATGATACTACTGAGAGGATATTATAAACTTTGATTACTACTAAGGATAGATACCTTTAATGTGCAATTTGATGAAACTATATAAAACTGAGCGTGCTTTCAGAACGTTAATGATCAAATAATGGGTGAATTTGACTTAACTGAAGCGAATTTTTTATTTATCTTGGTTTGAAATTAAGTCACTTTTGAGCAACAAAAATATACAGCTTAGTGGTAAAATGCCATTCTAATAATTTAATTCATTAAAGCAGTGGTTGAGATGATTTTTTTACTTAATTAACTTTGTTCTTTAAAAAGACCAAAATAAACTGTCCCTCGCCTTTTTGAAGGAAGGTATTGTATTATGATTGCATGAGAAAAAAAATACCACGTTATAAACATGGAATTTATGTTGTTTTTTTAAAGACCCAGTGAGCCTTGGTATTTAGGGGTCAGCACAGCACCCAATGTGCTTGTTCATTGTGCAGCACCCAATGTGCTAGTTCATTGTGTTGCACTTAATATTTATGATTGTTCATTGTGCAGTACCCACTATGCGCTAGTTCATTGAGCAACACTCAGTGTGGAGTCTGGAGTAAGGGTACCATGTCTGATTTCATTAAAGATGACTAGACTTGCTTTTATAACAATTCTTCATGTCATCCTGTGAATGGTCCACTGACACTTATTGTTGAGTTTGGTTTAAAACCCACATTTGCAATGCAGACAGTCATGGTTATTCTTTGGATATCGATATTAAAATGCCCAAAAATACTCTCATGACAGTGGTGATCCAGAGGTAGGTCTGCTCTCAAGCAAAAGGTCGTGGGTTCATGCCCCGACAGGTTGGACATTTTATCAAGCATTTAGGGTAAAACCCACCACCGGTCGAGATAGGCATATCGGCACATATTCCCGGATGGTCAACAGGAGGTACCCTGTGCGGGTCACACCACTTTGTACACCACGTTAAAAAAATCCCATGGCTGTTTACAGAGCAGTCCTGCAGAGCTGGAAAAAGAAAATTCTACCAAAACCCGAAATCACCTTAGTTCTGGATCTCAGTAATATCAAATCAAACGCTTGACAGTTTCCTGAAGATGTGTCTAAATTACATATTTGTGTGTATGTGTACGATATCATCGTCTGCATTATAATACATTTGTATCCAATAATTTGGCAATAATAATGAAAGAAAAATATATGTTTTATGTCCAAACGGTATTTTTCCTTTTCCCTTTTCCCTTTCATTTAAATCAGCTTTTATCCTCTTACACACTGATGATTGAAAGAATTTCAGAGGGAAAATGTAGTGAACTATATCTAAGGTCATTCATTTTCTTTAGATCTATTTAATGCAATTATGTGCTAGCACGATTCATTTGCTCCTACAGATTTCATTTAAAGCTTTTTTTTTCACACACGCTGCTAGTAACTGATCATAGACATTAAACACACACACACACACACACACACAACATGTTCAAGTAGAGTTTTAAACTGAAATTATGTACAACTTCCCATTTTTTCCAAACTTTTTTATTGTGTTGTTCATAAATGAACATTGAAAGAAAACCAGAATAAAACATTATCGCATTTTTTTAAAAGATCAAATGTACTGTTGCTTTTTAGATATTTCATGACATATTGCCTTTAAAGTAAGAGTGTTATTTTAAAAAATGAATTATTATTATTATTATTATTATTACCATCACTTCGGCTGTAACATGTTGGTATAATTAACGTCTCCTGGTCTTGCTCGCTATTAATTTTAACGTGTTTCGGTTAAAACGAAGCTCAGCATGAAAACATGAAAACGACTAGCCACGAAAAGGCTAGATATTGATCTTGTTCCTACACCTGTAACGGTGTACGTGAGGTTAACCCCGAAGACAGGAATTTGTAACAGGTGTAGTGGAAGTGCTCACACCGTGGGGCAAAGCCTAGAACAAACGTAACGAGATGGTTAGTATAGGGAGGTACGCGTTTCTGTCAGCAGTGCTGGACGTCAGTAACACTTGCCTGAGTGTTGACAAGCGGGAGGGCTGGGGTTCGAATCGTCTCAGAACAAAATTGCGTAAATGCCACTGTTATTTGTGTTCTGCCACTCTTATCTCTCTCTCTCTCTCTCTCTCTCTCTCTCTCTCTCTCTCTCTCTCTCTCTCTCTCTCTCTCTCTCTCTCTCTCTCTCTCTCGCTCTCTCTCGCATCTCATGCATTTGCCAATGTATAACATGTATTTACTTCTTTTGTTTCCTTTCTACCAGACACCCCTGTGATAATCTTAGTTGTGGATGTGGGTAAATCAAACAAAAACAAAAAACCTTTCCAGATTATAATAAGAATATTGTATAGCTAGGACAATATAATTACTGAGTTGAGGGTGATCTGAACAGAGTCGGTAATTAATAATACAGTACGTGACGTCTGCTAGAGGTTCTTTGGTGCACTTTAGACATTTTGTTAGCAATTCTCGCTGCCCAGTTCCAAGCCATGAGATTGCTGCCTATGGCAGACAAAGACATGGATGAAGCCCAAATCAATACCCTGTAGAAGGTACTAATCGACCATGACCGTGATGGGAGGATGCTACACTGCATGAGAGCATTCGCTTGTCGCATTCCACTGACGATATAGGTCGCCCTATTTCAATAAAACCAACACCGTTGCAGTTTGTTTCTTTGTTTTGTCAGCAGACAGAAGGAATTGACAATTTTACCATACTTTGTCACTGCTCTCTCCAGCAACAGTCGGATCGCGATGGAGACCTCGATTTAGACTGTAATTTAATAATACATATTTGTGATCTCTAAAATATTGTGTGTGTGTGTGTGTGTCTCTCTCTCTCTCTCTCTCTCTCTCTCTCTCTCTCTCTCTCTCTCTCTCTCTCTCTCTCTCTCTCTCTCTCTGTCTATCTCTCTCTCTCTCTCTCTCTCTCTCTCTCTCTCTCTCTCTCTCTCTCTCTCTCTCTCTCTCTCTCTCTCTCTCTCTCTCTCTCTCTCTCTTGCAAACCTATTTGTTTTATACATTTCTTTCTCATTACTTTACATAGCTAGCTGAGGCATGTTGCCTTTCTAATTTGACCGTGCTTTCAAAGTGTAAATACCGGAACGTTTATATCTACACCGCCACCACGTACATGTGTTTTCCTTCGTGTGTATGCCGGGCATTGCTCATAAAACCTAGTAAAAATGCACTGTATATAATTACATGTGAGTCACAATGGACGTGAGTCATGACCAAGTGACCTTTGGCATACATTCCCAAGGACTGCGCTTGCAAATGATTATTATAACTTACAATCTTATTACAAATTCAAGGTCGCTGATGGTAGATCAGACAGCTCGCGCTTTTACTCTCTATTGTTCTGTTGTTGTTTTTTAACGTTTTGTGTGTGTGGTCTTTCCAAGGGGAGAAACGTATTCTTCTTCTTCTTCTTCTTCTTCTTCTTCTTCTTCTTCTTCTTCTTCTTCTTCTTCTTCTTCTTCTTCTTCTTCTTCTTTCTTCTTCTTCTTCTTCTTCTTATTATTATTATTATTATTATTATTATTATTAGGCGATGAATGCTGTTCGTAGAGGTCGCGGGTTTTGATTCTAGCCATGCCCAACGATTTCCCCCGTCTATTACTTTTTATTTGTCTTGACTTTGTTCATGAGTGGGGGGGGGGGGGGGGACTCGGTAGTCCAGAGGTAAGGTGTCGGCCTCTCAACCCAAAGGTCGTGGGTTCAAGCCCCGCCAACAGTTGAATAGTTTTTTCGAGTAAAATCTACTTGCCTGGTCCAGGTAGGTGGATGGACTCTAGTCCCATCGTAGACGGACGATAAGAATGAAGTCCCGTGTGCAGATCACAACATTCTGTGCAAGATAAATATCCATTGGCTGTTTACAAGGCAGTTCGGGCAAAATTAAAAATCCTACCAAAAACTCCGAGTTCACCTTAGTTGTGGATGTGGGTAAATCAAATCAAATTAAAAGAACACCCATATAATACATTTGTACCAGCCCGTTTAACTTGCAATCTCTCTTTGTATTTCTTTTGTTGTTAGTTTTGTTTTGTGTGGTTTTTCGTGTGCTCTAAAAAAGAAAGAAAAAGCAAACGAACCAGTTTAGATGTTATGGTCTTATCTGTGCCACAGTGTAATTTGAGTGCAAAGTGAGCTGGGCGATTGTTTGGAAGGAGGTGGATTACATGGCTGTTTGCGTACTAGGAATAAAGGAAGGACCACGGTTATGTGTCATGTACGTGCGCTTGGGCAGTTGGCGGGGTATACTGGTGGATCCTACTTCTTTCCTTCTGCCACTTATCTTTCATCTCGCTGTTTTTCTCTTAATTCAATGGTGGACGGGGTAAATATCAATGAAACATAAAACAGTTGGCGGTTGTTACTGGTAGGTCTTGCAACCAAACAAAATTTTAATGTATAAACGCACATATGTAGATATTTACAAAGCGATATCATACGTCGATGCATATTGCATATATATATATATATATATATATATATATATATATATATATATATATATATATATATATATATATATATATATATATATATATATATATATATTATTGTATTATATATATATATATATATATATATATATATATATATATATATATATATATATATATATATATATACATATATTTAATATATGTAGTATGTATGTATGCATTTGTTTGCGATTGACAGATGGTGTTTATCTGTACTCGCGTCATTGAATTAACAAGAATATATATATATATATATATATATATATATATTATAAGCAAAATAGATATATTCAAGTTCGACATCAAAGATAACAAAGAAAGCTTAAAATAGAAAAAAGAAGTTACTCAATTACATTTAAAAAAGGACCGGAACCTATCAGTACCAAGTCTCGAAACTACTTTATCTTTGTATCTTTTTTGTGCTACTGTTAGTTTTGCATTCCTTCGAATAGTGCCATTTATTGTGTTCACTTTTCTTCCCCCCCCCCCCCATTTATTTTAATGTGTTAACGTGTGCAATTTTCCAGGCCTTTATCGTGCCAGTGTTGGTGTTGTTCTTTGGTTGTTTGTGTGTTGGTGTTGTTCCCTTTAACGCTGTTAACTGGTGCTGCCTGCTGCTGCCCCCATGCAGTCAGCAGCGTAATGAAACCAATTACACTTACAGACAGACGTACGTACGTACTCCCGTAAGAGACAGGAGTAGATAATTATATAGATGCAGAGGTAGATAAGTACAAATGAGGAAGAGAAGAAGGAAGGCAGGCAGGCACACATAGACTAGAGTGTAAAAGAAGTAGCAGAAGGCAAAATTCATAATGCAGCCGGGGGGGGGGGGATATAAAAAAATAAAAGTAACAACGAGAACCCCCTCCCCCCTCCCCCTACCAAGGAGAACCTGGAGATGAATAGCGGCATGAGGTGTAGGCCCATGTGTGGTGGTAGTGGTATGAGCATTGGTTGGATGTGGTGCTTGCCTGTGGTTGAACGGAATGCTATGAAATCCACATGTCGTGTTCAAATTAGTGTCAGCTCTCCTCGGTGTTTGTCGGCTGATAGACCCGCATCTCCAGTAATTTCCCCAATAATGTATCATTGTATCCGATCTTTCGTTTCTATCTTAGTTTTTTTTTTTTCTCCGTTTATTTGTTTGTTATGTTATTTCCTTTTTTTGGGGTGTTTTTATCTTTTCTTTCGTGAAAACTAGGATTTGAAGTTCTTTTGTTGTTTTTGATTTGTGGGCGGATGCTACTTGTAGGTCTTACGTCCTTTCTTTCACCTATCTTCTATCTTGCATTTTTCTTGTAATTCAACGTGAGATCACGGCATAAAGTACCCGAGTTAAATTTTGATCAATCGATCAATCAATCAATTGGTTTGATTTACTAAAATATTTGTTCGTGGTTATTGGCAACTGAAATAGTAGGTGTACTTTGCATAGTGTCAGCTGTTGGTAAACAAGCAGCTTCTTTCCTCCCTTGTATTGTTGTTGCTGTAATTTTGAATCTTTTTATTATTACTATTATTAGTATGATCATGAGCAGAAGCAGTAATGGTTGTATTAACTTCTTTAGCGTGTCTTCGCCAATATGATGGCGTGGGTAAATTCCGATGGCATAAATATAAATTTAAACAACTTCACCATTACAATCCGCACGCACTAAAGTCACATCTCATATATATATATATATAGACTGTTTCCACCATACATTTATTTATCTACTTACACAAAGGGGAATGATAGAACGTGTAACAAAAACTCAACTTGCGGAATTCTGTAAAAACTCTGAAAGTTTTGTACGGGGTGGTAACAGTCTTCCCCACTTCCATTTTCAACGATTTCCCATGCCTTTTCCCATCTGTTTTCTTTTTTGTGGGTTTGGAAAGCGGAAAATCATTGCTAAATCATCCATCTAGCTCATCCAGAACATCAAAACTCTTGTTTTTACATAATCTTTTGCACGTCTGTGGACATCTGCTCTTACGTTTAGTCACTTCATCAGGAGTGTTCCTGACGCACGAGGGGGTGCGTCGACTAGAATAGATAACGTTCGTCTCAGCTGCGTAGATTAGAATAGGCCAAGGCTGTTCTCTCTTTCTTTCATTCATCTCTTCTCAAACACCCCCCCCTTTTTCCCTTTTGCCCACTCTCCCCACCATTTTTTGTTTGCGCATATTACATTGTTGATGTAACGTTCTTTGGATATTTTCCATTTCATGTGATGGCTATTCGATGTATATATTAATTTATTCCGGTCAATGTCGAAATGACGTGACTACGATGACGTGTCACATCGTCTCTTGATGGCGGGTATCAAGGATTATTGTTGCCCTCGGCGCGTTCCATAAATCAACGTAAAATCTAGATCTAGATCTATTTGCTTTAGTGTTCATCGTAATGTTTGATTTGACTTTCCATTGGTATCGTTTATCCAAAAGCGTGTTAGAGTCATACTTTCAAATCGCCAGTTTCTGCGTGTATGCGTTTCACAGTGAAACCGATAACGATGTGTGTATGTGTGTGTGTGTGTGTGAGAGAGAGAGAGAGAGAGAGAGAGAGAGAGAGAGAGAGAGAGAGAGAGAGAGAGAGAGAGAGAGAGAGAGAGAGAGAGAGAGAGAGAGAGAGAGAGAGAGAGAGAGAGAGAGAGAGAGACAGAGAGAGAGAGAGACAGAGAGAGAGTGAGAGTGAGTACAGTATTATATTTTTCTCTTGGTTTCGCAAAGGCAAATTTTAGTATGTCTATCATTATAGTTGCCAGAGGCGGTATTATGTAGACTTGAGACTCGGATGCAGAGCCCATCCTATAAAGTGGTAGATTTCGTCATCAGAGTCTGTACATGTTTGTGGGTGGTTAACGAGGCCTGGATTGGTGGTGGGGTACGTTCGTTCTGGTACCTCTTCTGCTATTCTTATGTTTGTTTAGAGTTACGTGTTCCTCTCTTTATCCAACTGCTCCAAGCACCGAAACCAGCAATGATAAACGATCACGGAGTGCCCTATGCATAGAACACTGTTATGGACTTCCCTCGAGATTGCCTCACGCTCAATTATGAGGATGGAACTTGCTTTACTTTACTTTACTATGTCAATGTTCACAAGTAAAATTAACGAAGCCCATTGTGACCCACGTCTCAAATCTTTACTAGCTTAAGAAATACTTTTTTCTTCTCGGTACTGAGATTCATAATACGTATCATTGGTTGTTTTGTGACAAGGACCCAACTCAACTTACCCATCCCCTCCCCAGGGCCTTGATTTGAAATCTTGGGAACAGTAACTTTTAGCGCACGACTACCGGTAGTTAATGAGAAACGCTAGAAAACACCAAATCCCCTTAGACATAACACACCCAAGACATAGCATGCTGTGTACCAGAGACTTTGGACTTTGAGTGCCAGGTCCCATGACAGGTCACGCGGTTGTAAAAGTCACATTTTTAAGGTGAAGAAATGTCACCAGACATCTATCACTGCTGTGAGGGTTGTACATCGGCAACTGTCTTTGTTTGCATGGATCGGTCGAACGCAAGTCAGAGAGAGAGAGAGAGAGAGAGAGAGGGGGGGTAAGTAGGGAATGAGATAGAGATAGATAGATGGACGCAAGTCAGAGAGTTAGAGAGGGGGGGCGGGGTAAGTAGGGAATGAGATATATATATATATATATATATATATATATATATATATATATATATATATATATATATATATATATATATATATATATATATAGAGAGAGAGAGAGAGAGAGAGAGAGAGAGAGAGAGAGAGAGAGAGAGAGAGAGAGAGAGACACAGACAGACAGACAGACAGACAGAGACAGACAGACAGAGACAGAGAGCGCAACAACGATACCGTTCTTAATGTCAGACAGCTTACAAAAGTTAATCAAATTTGACTCAATTTTTAAAAATTTTGTTGGTGTCCTTGTAAGTGAACAATTTCCTACTCACAACGCATCCGCGCGGGCACACATACGCACACGCACACACACGCGTACCGAAAAACACACACACACACACATTCAAGCGCACATTCCGTGAATCACGTATCGATATACATATTTGTGACCGTAGACCAACTCTAGATCAGAGATCATGACTTTGTGGTGTTATACAATAACCTGACCCGCCCTGTTGCTTACTGACTACCCGGTATGACATGCTCGGATTACCCGGTATGACATGCTCGGATTAAGGACGTAATGAACAATTTGGTTGGAGACTATACACGTATAAATATAGAATGCTCACGTCATTCAGTGGTACATCCGTTCACTATCAGAGAATAATGTTTGATTTGATTTCACCCTCATCCACAACTAAGGTGATCTCGGGAGGCCGACGCCTTGCCTCAGTACCACCGAGTGCCGCCCTCTATCAGATAAGACCTAAATCATCTAAGATTGGGGGGGGGGGAGAGACAAACAGACAGACATAAGTATATAATAAGACAGACATCATTGTCCGAAAAGGCACATCATTTTCGTTGGCGTTGCACTATTCTCATTTTTTTTAATTCTCTCCTTCATTCATTTCTGTTTCGTTTTGTTGAAGACATTTCAGGACTTTCTAGACATTCCAATACGTAAATAGAAAACGACATTAATAGAATAACTGCTAGGCCAATGGCCATGGCGAAATTGGCGAGTAAAGGCATGCCCTAGAGTCGGCGGTTGGAGGGTACTGCTGGTAGGTTCTACTTCTTTGCGTTCACCCTTTCACTTCTCTTTGTCTTGCTTTCCTCTTGCACAGACGGTGGACGGGGGAATTTGCCATTAATTAAATAAACTGGTAGGTCCTACTTCTTTCCTTAATATCATGTCTTTGTTTCATCTTACTGCATCCTCTTCGTTCTCCCTGAGATGACCGCATATTAGGATGGACGAGTTCATTCAATTCCAATCAAACCAAACCAAATCCTTTCGTTCTTCCAAACATCTATATATATATATATATATATATATATATATATATATATATATATATATATATATATATATATATATATATATATATATATATATATATATATATATTTACGTACTTTCATCACAGTGTTTCCTTTTGATTCACCCTGAGATCACCGCATAGCATAGTATGGTGGACATGTTAAATTCAATGAAACCCAATCGATAATTAAGAGGAGTCCTTTTGTATGACGGAGCTGCCGGCATTCATCTCTAAATGCATGTGTACCTCGTCGCCGCACCCTAATAATAAACAAATAGAGTGTTTACATTGAACATGCATACGTCTACCTATCTGTCCCATGGCGGAGGCCGTTAGGGCGCTACCGATGACCAAATAACCAGTCTTCTCCACTCTTTCCTGTCCCCCGCCCGTCTCATCAGCTCACTTAGATTCAGGCCCGTCCATTCAGTGATATTGTCCTCCCATCTCTTCTTTTGTCTGCCTCTTCTCCTGCTTCCTCTGGTAGTTCATTGAAGCACGGTTTTTGGAAGCCCCCTTCTTCTCACCAAGTGTCCAAAAACCATTTCATTTTGCGCCTTTTGACAGTGGTGAGGAGGTCTTCGTAAGGACCAATGGTTTGTCTTATTCTGTCTCTTGACTTCTTCATTGTTGATATGGTCTTTGTGAGAGATACCGCTAAAGCACCTCATTTCATGCATACGTGTAGACAGGTAAATAGAGACTAGATCAATATTCAATGTACACACAGATACATCAACAAAGCGAATGTTGTAATCATGCGTACTTGACCGATATTTATGCCTATTACGTATTTAAGTATACATTATAAACCAAGTCCACAGAGGCAATTAAACAAATAGGCATTAAAATAATTTTAGTAAATGGTTGGATAAGTGCATACAACACCTACCCACTGAAGAGACAACCTGAATTATACGCGGCATGCATATTTACACACATGTATTGAATATCACACACGTACACATACGCATATATATAATAATTACACTTTGCATTTCAGTATTAAACGCATGCATGATATTTAATACAAGCATGTTACACCCCGGATGGTACATGTACCAAATACGATTTATTAAATCGGGTAGGTATTCAATTCTGAGGAGACGCAGGTAGGCGTAAAGGTATTATTTCCACTTTTTAATTACTCGGTATAACCTGTTCAAAATGGCGGGCTAACTGAATATAAATGATACCCACAAAGACGAGGAAACAATGAAGTTTACATTAATTCAAAGTCATTTTTGGCAGAATGTTTTCTCAAACAAAAACGATCTGGGGATGATTTAAAGCCTACTTACAAAATATGTTTACTCTTATTGGCCTATCAACAGTCTTTGGTGAACAAAGATCGACCAACTCATAATTATTATTTATATAAGCCTTTGATTGTGTATATATGACGTACCTGCTAGTGAATAGACAACCCCCCCCCCCCCCGGGTTGAGCAGCAATGACTCTACCAGTATCGTGTATATCTCTATCAGTGTCATGTATGTCTATCAAAATAAAAATAAAATGTCTTCCACTCTTTACACATTCAATTGATTTATTGAGGTAAAACAGTTGTTTAGTCTGATTTTAAAGTAAGTAATGAAAAAGCATATTGAAGATATAAAATGAATTGATAAAGAAATAAAACATATAAACTGAATGGACAAAGTGAAATAGATGAATAGTTGATGAGATACAAACATGACATACAAGTAAATACATTTAATGCCTTTAAACATAGGAGTTTAGTAGATAGACAAATAAGGGAATTTAATTACTTTTTTAAACAAGCAAACTGAAAATACAAAGATGGCGGCCATCGTTTCATCGGAAACTTCGAAGGAAGCACGTAGTGTGTCGTCTTGTTCAGTATTTTGTCTAACGGCAGTTGAAGTGAAGGCGGCAAAGTTGCTCTGACATAATTATCTGCTGGCCTGGTGCAATGTTTGTCACCCTGTTTGATTTTGTCGCCATGACACATTTCATCGTCTGCAAAGACACATAGCGGCAATGTTTTTCGTGTTGTTCCTGCTGCTCTTCCTGTTTAGTGTTTATCTATTGCTGTCTTCTCACCAGCTTTGGTGTAGTTCGGTTCGATACTTTTTTTTCTGTTATCGTCATAGTTATATTATAGCGTAGCTTTTTTCTCTCCTTTTTTTCCGTTTGGCGGGTGCTGCTTCTTTCCTTTCGCACTTTTGCTAATGATGTTTCATGTTTCTGTTTCCACTTTATTCACGCTGGCATCACCGCATATGGTGGACCGGATAATTTTCAACGAAACTAAAAAGTTCACTCTGAAATCGCCACACATGGTGTGAAGTTCAATGAATTGATTAACCATTGTCCTACTTGGTAGCATAGCATAGCTGTCAACCCAACACACCCCGTATTTAGTACGTTTTCTTGGCCTTGGGTCCGTAAGTCTGTATTTGCATTGGAAAGTATGCATATTATATGATAGTGTATTGTGTTTTTATTTTTAAGAAACCCCAAAGACAGCGGCAAAGACTCAGAGATCAGAGAGATTGGGATGAAAGTCCAGAAACGCCATTCCGAGTTTGCGAACAATACCGTCACATTTCGTCACAAAGGCCCAGCGCTGGGTGGGCTTTGTGTTATTTACTGTAAAGGGGGCTAATTCAAGTTACATAATCTTTTTTCTTCTAAAGGGATGTTACGGGCCGGCGTACAAGTTAATATTATTTCGCACGGTCAAAGTCTGTTTTTCGATTTGAAATGGTTGGCAGCTATGATAATATAGTATCGCCACTACCCATTTTTTTTGTTTACCTGGGAAGCACTGTCCTTAATGGGAAGTCGTTTTCCATTAGTCTGTTATCTACTCAAAATGGGCGATTGGCGAGAGATACCGGCAAGTCCTGCTTCTTTTCACTTTTTGCACACATTTTTCCTCTTGCTATATATAGTATCTTTTTTATTTATTCACGCAACACATAGTATGGTTGACGGGATTTATTCCAAATGGATTAAATTCATGCATAATTTTTCACCTTGCAGTGTCCTTTTCAATTCACCCCGAGACCACGGCATGGTTTCCGTTCTCTCTATCGCCTATCTTTCGTCTTGATACATCTTAATCACCCTGCATGGTGGGCACAGTACATTTCAACCAACCAAACAGGCGGGCTCACCGACTACCAGCAGACAAATTCATTCAAAGAAAAAGTAAAGTTCCTTTAAGGTCGTCACGGCGCATAGAACCGGATCTTATCCCAGTTTCTGTAGCTTGAATATAATCACCCCTAGACAGGACGCTAGTCTGATGCAGGTTTTACTCTTAAGCTAGTGCTTGTACCCATTTGCACCTTAGTCGAGTGATGAAAATGAATGTTACGTGTCTTTTTCAAGAAACAACAACAGCGGAACTAGCTTTGCTAGGATTCGATTCCGGTCCTCACGATCTCAAGTCCGACAAGTCTAACCACTCGGCTACCGCCGCCACAATTCATTCAAAAGGGAACCTTAACTTTTTTGGGGGAGGGGCGGACACAAGGAACAGCTGCCTGCTTTGTTAGGCCTCTTATACTGGCACTCTTGTTTCGTCTCTGCCTATAGTTGGGTACTCGTTTACAAGTGAATTAAGCAAGGAAAGCAGAGTGAATTACCAAAAGAGAAACTACCCAACCCTGGGTTTGAACGAGTGTCGTTGCAATTAGGAGCTACCAACACTAGTTTTTCGCCACAGCGCCTCAAGCATTATTTGAAGTCGATTTTGACCCTGTGGCATGTCCTCGGAAATTATCGGTTTGTACGTGCCGACCTAGCAGAAGTCGGAGCCGTCAAAATAATGTCACGACGTGACGTCATATCGACTGACGCCAGAGTTGACTAAAAACTTGGCCCTGACAACGTTTGCGTAACGAGGTCACGGTTCAAGATTATGATTTTCTTTCTTTCTTTTTTTTTGGCCTTGTCACGACGGCTTGTTTGCAACATACGTTTCTTATTGTGTATTATGATAATATTACGTCACGTGGGATCTTTGATTTGGCTGATGAATATACGAATATCATAATATGATTTATAAATACATACATACATGCTTACGGTTAATCAAGGTTATTTTTGTTTACATTGAAACCGATCCGGATGGCTACGCTTAACTGTGTTCAAATTTGGTGCCGATTGATGCATTACAAACAAATTATGAACATTTCTTAGGGTTTAATGTTTCAGTGATCACCTGGTACATACGTGTATACATACACATACATACATACATACATACATACATACATACATACATACATACATATATACATATACATACATATACATACACACACACATGCACATATACACACACATACATACATACACATACATACATACGGTCATATAACCAGTCAACGACGAGTGAGGGTAGGGAGTTGAAACTACATAATATGTACATAGATTGGGATGCATATTACCGCGCGCAACTCGCTCGGCCGATTCCTCCGTTGACACATGTCATACGTCGGCCCCTCGCCTGCAGGCTCGGATCATGGATGCATATGTGATGTGGGATAGATGCGCATGACTCATACATACATACATAGAGACACCACCTTGTCAATAACTATGCTAACATGGTTGGTTTGCATTGCAATCTAGGCGACCTGATTGATAGCTGTTTGCGCTGAATGCACTGTCGTCATGATAACTACACTATGTCAACGACGAGTGAGACGCGTAGGGAGTTGAATTAACTTAATATGTTATTATTAATCATTATGTAGATATGGGATGCCGTGGTTAGTTTCCTGTTGGCATATTGTACGTCATTTCAGATGATTATCCTTGCTCTATGGTTGAACAACAACAACATGTTTTTATATCTGTGCGGTCATACGATCCCTTCCCAATCATCTACATTCTTCATGAACGTTTTTAGAATTCTCTTTCTGACTGTCTGATGTCATTATCGTCGGCCCGCTCGCCTGCAGGCTCGGATCGGATCATTGGATGCTCGCATACATTATGTTAGACACACCACATATATTATTATGTTTTATATAATAATGATAGTAGATAATAATAATGATGATAATGGTAATAATCATATACATTTTTACTTTATTTGTTTGTTGGTTGCATGAGAATTAATGCTAATGTTAACTTGTTCCCTCGCTTGAATTGAGGAAAATAAGAAAAGAAAGCGTAATTTTCCTCCAGGCGCTGACATAAATCACCTCAATAGGGAAACCGGAGAGTTGGAAGTATACCACTACGCATCACCCCCCCCCCACACACACACACACAGAGGCACACCACCACCATTCTCCTCTCGAGCACTCCATATTTTCGAAACCGTCTACGTTGTTCACATATGAAAGGATAACTTTACGTTATTATAATATTATATCTATTTCTGCGGGTACGTTTAGAGAAGATCACCATTTTTATGTAACCAAATACTGTCAACAGATTATCACTATATTCATAACCAATTCTAGATGTCATCTATAAAGGCATTGGTTTAATTAGATCTGCCATTGCAGCTCAATTGCTAGAGCGACCTGATTGATAGCTGTTTGCGGTCACGCTGAATGCAGACTTTGGGTCGCTGTTACAGAACCGCAGGTAGCTCTCGGTAGAGCATGATACTACTTTCCACACTATGTGGTTGAGACACGGTCAACGTCATCCTGTAATTGAGACGCGGGGTTTCATCTTTTCTTCTTTTTACTCTCTCTGAGGGGGCGGGGGTAAATTGTACAAAGTCTATGGACAGTCTGTGACCTCAATAATGATGCAACAACTCATGCTCCGTTACTACCGTAGATGTATGTTATTGTTATGCAGACGGTGAAAACCTTGTTATAATTATTATTATTATTTTGTTATTATTAATCATTATGTACGATATTACCCCAAGGTCTCCGAATGGCAAATTAAAAGGAAACTTTTAGATAAAGACAAAGCGTTTCAATTTAAACAAACAAAAAGAAATCATTTGAGGTGTTCGATGTGTCCATTTTGTTTTTTGTTTGTTGGCATATTATCTGATGTCATTGCGTCAACTCTACCAGATCATCCTCTAATAGTTTCTCTATGTCTTTGATTTAATGCTAGTTAGTAGTATTCCATACCATCCCCACAAAAAGAAAAGAAAAAAGATTAAACAAAACAATGAAAAGCCCCAAAAACAAAAGACCCAACCCCTTACACTATCCTTGCTCTTTGATTTGGTTGAACCAGATAACAACAACATGTTTTTATATCTGTTTGTCGGTCATGGAGCATTGTTTTGAACCAACCTCCATGGGGGGGTGGTGGTGGTGTTCTTCCCTATTCAGAATCATCTTTTCAGTTTTGTTTATTTGACATTAACTTCATAACGTTTTTTTCCTTTTAGTGCTGAATTTCTTCTTTCTTGTCTGTCTGTCTGTCTGTCTGTCTGTCTGTCTGTCTCTCCCTTCCCTATCCCTCCGTCTGTCTATCTGTTGCTCGTCTATCCCCCCGCCCTCTTTCATTCTCAAGATGCTCTTTAATAAGTCTATCTCATTTAGATACGACCACTTAGCAGGCGTTTACAGTCATCATAGATTTGCATGCCCCCTGGCTTTTCGTAAGCTCTCTCACCATTATACTATTGTGCCTGAGTATGTGATTCTTGCCTGCATACATTTACGGACACATTGATGTTTCTTATGACACGTTTGATTTTAAATGGGGATTTTGCACTGCAGAGTTTTGCACGACATTCAAGATGGGATATTTGGCGACACTGGGCTTATTTTCGACGCTTTCAGTTAAGGCAAAAAGTGACATCATCTCACTGTGGGTTACGGCTATTTTGCATACGAGTTGGATCTCTAGGAGGGACAAAAGGCTCAAGTGAACGCTATGCCTAACGACTGAAAATGACGCCTTACTGTGGAATTACGAGCGATGCTAGAAAAACTACTGTGTGGTGTTGGTGGCCGAATGGTTAGGCTGTTGGACTGGAGATCATGAGATTTCGAGTTCGAATCCCGACAAAACCGGGCCGAAGTTGTGTTCCGTGGGAAGACACTCAACACGCATTTATATAATAATGATAAACATCTGCGTAGTAATAATACCATAATGATGATAATGGTAATAATCAAAGTATACATTTTTAACTTTATTTTCTCGTTTTTGTACTGTTGTTTCATTGCTCTTCAACTGAGAATTAATAGTTATTAATCTAATGTTTTAATTATCTTGTTTTTTCCCTCGCTTGAATTGGAGGAAAATAAGAAAAGAAACAAGCCTGCTAATTTTCCGATACCAGTGCGTCTTGTCGTACATAAATCAATGAGCCATTAATAGGGAAACGTGACGGAAATCGAGTTGAAGTCATACTGACCTACGTCCTGTTATCACTTCTCTAAGACCCACTGCCTGGTAAATGGGCTATTCAGGTCGGCCGCACACAATAACTCGAGGCACACCACCACCATTCACCTCCTCGCATCTTTGTGCTTTACCCATATTTTCGAAACACGTCACTATTTTTGTTGTTTGTTTTGTCACATATGAAAGTCCTCGATAACATTTACGTCTGTTTTGATTATAATATTACAAACTGCATTTTCATATCTATTTCTGGCTGCATTTTCCCTTTCATTTCACTACCCTTTTAGCACACGTATGATTTTTTTTTAGCGTTTAGTAGAGGGTCAATGTAAGAATCGATCGAGGCTTATTTTGTCTTCGTTTATTTTTATGTAACCAAATAGGGGTTAAAAAACTGTAGCAACAGATTATCACCACTGATATTCAAATAACCAGATTGTTTTCATTAAAAACAATTTGAAGGATAACCATAGCCTGAAAACATTGTAGTCATCTATAAAGGCATTGGCTTTAATTAGATCTGCCATTGGTTGGATAATAAAATCAGCGTTAAACAGTACGTTGTAGGTATAGCACTGTATTTATTATAATATATAAAAAAAAGCTGCCTCCTGATTGCTGAAATCCATGAGCAAACAGTTAATTAAACATCGTGGATTAGGAAGAGAGAAGGCGAGTTAGATAGGGATGATGCGGTTTAGAAAAATAGAGAGAGAGAGAGTCGAACGAATAGCGCATCGCCTTGTTGGTCACGCTGTCCAAGTCGAAATGACAGAGTATCGTTTGGGTTGAAATTCGGCGTTTACAGTACTGTTAATCCTATCGAAAACCCCTGATATTATAATACGTTTTGGTAGAAGATATTCCTCGTTGACTCAAATCCCACGTCAGAGTCTTTCTTCTTGTCTTTCAGAGCATCTTAATTCTATGTTGTGGACGGCATGTCACTGTATAAGAAGAAGAAAGGTTCCACCACCCAGACAGAGACAGTATTTTGTGTATGTGATCGTATGTAAGTATACGGATGCTAAAAAAAGAGTTTGGGATTTGACGGTTGTAAAATTATAACTTTTTTGGTTAGTCGGAGGTTTACCGCATTCTTTGTCGTCTTTCGTCTCCTTCACCCTCGGCATCCATTTAGGAGCCAGGCCGCCCCTCCCCATCCCAGAGCAATTAATTATGGTCAAGGGCGGTGACTGTGTATACAGCAGGCACGACGTATACATCCGGACAATGTAGGGGTATGGTAGTAATATGATGGTAGTGGGTGCAAGCGATGCAGTTCTAGCAGTAGCACGGTCAGCCGGATCTCTAGTATTATTGTTATGGACCACGTAGCCAGTCAGTTGCCGGCCGCTTTGCGGTAACCGAATACCCGTGGGAAAATGGCTGGGACGTGTTGAGTTCGTTTTTACTCAGGCGGTATTTATTTCAGCTTCGTCTCATAGTATTAATATATATATATATATATATATATATATATATATATATATATATATATATATATATATATATATTTTTTTTATTTTTTATTTTTGTATTTAAAAAAAAATAATTTTTTTAAATTTATTTTAAAAAAAAATTTATGTGCAAGTTACGATTCATCGGAATAGAATATAACGTAAGGTCTTATTAGTGTGGTCCGTTTTTAGTCGCTAGTCCAATGGAGAGACTGTTTTTAAGTGCAAGGTCTACACGAATATGATAAGATAAACTAATAAAAAAAGCAACAACAAAAAAACACAACAAAAAAACACCCCAAAACAACAAAGTACAACAAACAAATCCAAGGGAGAGAATATAAACAATGAATAAGATAAAGTACAACATGGTAAATGGCGGAATATAAACAATGCATAAGATAAAGTACAACATGGTAAATGGCGGAATATAAACAATGAATAAGATAAAGTACAACATGGTAAATGGAGGAATGTAAGCAATGAATTAGATATATTAGATAAAGTACAACATGGTAAATGAAGGAATATAAAAACAATGAATTAGATATATTAGATAAAGTACAACATGGTAAATGAAGGAATATAAAAACAATGAATTAGATATATTAGATAAAGTACAACATGGTAAATGAAGGAATATAAGTAATGAATTAGATATATTAGATAAAGTACAACATGGTAAATGAAGGAATGTAAGCAATGAATTGGATATATTAGATAAAGTACAACATGGTAAATGAAGGAATGTAAGCAATGAATTAGATATATTAGATAAAGTACAACATGGTAAATGGAGGAATATAAAAACAATGAATTAGATAAAGTACAACATGGTCAATTGCGGTTGAGATGAAAGAATTGATAATCGACTAAAAAGATTAAAAAAGAAGATGAAAGATACATAATTTTAAAAAGGCATGATATGATAGAATAGGCATACATATTATAAATAAGAAAAAACCGATGAAAGATATATGCCAAGGTAGATAAAAGGATAAGGCACACACTGAACTGGTCAATTTCACGATGAGACGAATGAAACAAGGCACATTAGGAAGGAATGAGACAAAAGGAAGGGTAAAAATACTAAAAGAATTTGACTAGAGAAAATTTGATAGTATAATACAAGATAGCTATTAGTAGACTAATGCAAGATAAAGAAAATTTTAAGAAATATAAAGAAATGAGACATACATTCCTGTTACTGCAAGGTGATCTATGCCGATTGTGAAGCTACTCAGTCATTCGAAACCCGCCTATTACATTTGGTTTGTTTTGTTTTTATTCATGTCCGTCTACACTTGCATTAATTTCATCCGCATGTCAGACTATCAATTAATTATGTCAAATCATAACAGAACTGGGGTTTTTTCCCTCTCTCTCACACGATTACTATCTAAAGGTTTGCATATTACGTGTGCTTCCTTTTCACTTTCATTTCATGGGCACGTCAAGTTATTGAACGGGGGTCAAACTGTCAATAGCCGGCATTCTCACATTTTACGGCGAAATGAAAGTAAAATGATGGGACTGATTGCAAGAAAAAATAGGGGAAAAGAAAGTTGTGTGGATATCGCTTAGTTCTAAAATTAGACTTGAATCCTTTGTTTCTCCCTTATTTGTCTCTGAACATAGAATCTATAAGTGGTATGGTAAAAAGTGATACATGTATGACAACATATCATACAAAGACCGTAACCATTGTTCTGGCAGTAATACACAGGAATTGAGTTGGTCAGCTATTATGAAGAACAAGAATAAGAATTGCCCCCCTGCCATATAATTCAAAACATATACATTATACAGCTGATGAACTAACATAAACATAGCACAAACACAAATATCGCATTATACTATGTGATCAATGTTTACACATCTAGCAAGATATATATATATATATATATATTATTTATTTACCTATCTAAACATAAATCTATCTATCCATTTTTAATAGTTTTAACTGTTTAATTCTTGTTTCTCATTGTTTTACTTTTCTTCCATTTCAGCGGGTGGTGTAGGAAAAGCGCTCTCACCATCCAGCTCATCCAGAACCAGTAAGTTGACTTGTTGTTCTCCTCCGGCTGTCTTGCTTTCATCTTTCTGCTACGTTTCGATTGACAGAATGGCATAAAGGACCGGACGGGGTCAGATCAGATCGCATTAGACCGGACATAATAAAAGGAATAATGTATTTATGTTTCGGGGACATTTTTTCTACGGGTGTATTATATATACAATTCAAAGCATTATGATTCTCATTGAAGATTGGATCTATAGTATGAAAGAAACTCCCTAAAGCCTCTGCTATCGGAGCTGTGGGAAGAGATATAACACACACACACGCACGCACACACACACACACACACAAAGGATGTTCATATATGGGTTTGACATAGATGCCCGTTCGCACATGTTTACCACCCCATCACCGCTAGGTTTTATTGCCCCATAAAATCGCAACTTCCTTTAGGGTATAGACTAGGATATAGTATAGTACCCCGATGACGTCATTCTATTATCCTAAGCATATTATCCACTGTCCATATAATAGTCATGTGCTGTCTTACTTACGCCTTGAGGTTAAATGGAGCCAGTCGTTAGGATAGGGATGTGTGTGTATGCTTTGTATGTGTGTGTATGTGTGAGAGATAGAGTTTGTGTGTGTGTGTGTATTTATTATGTATTCATTTTTCCATTCATGCATTTATTTATGTCTAAATATATCGTATGTCGTGCAATCAGCTGTAACTGTAAGGTATCATTTATCTTCCAGGTGATATCGATTTCCCTTGGTGTCTCATTGTTTTACGTTGACATTCAACCTTCTCTTTAATTTTTTTTTTCCCGAGAGGGCAAAGCAAATGGAACAATTTGATAGTCGGAAATTACATCAATTTTTCTTAGCATGTGTGTGTGTGTGTGTGCGCGTGCGCGCAAGGCTTTGTTAACAGCTGAGAGTACATTGTGTTTCTTGTATCGTTATTTAAGTGGTTTTGAATGACAGGCGCAAACAACGTGGTGCATGTGACTGTGCAGGCACGTCCGAGTGCAATGCTTTCTTTTGGGTTTTTTTTTTATTCAAAGAGGGGTTCATAGATAGATTTGTAGCCTGTGTCCCCTCACAAATACAGGCTCACAGACTTTACGTCGTTTACCTCCCGGAAGGCCACTTCATTCAAAAGTCCCTCTACTGGGAGCAGCTACTGCTATGCGCTTCATGCTAACGTTTTGACAGGATCTTTGTTTGTCTATAGCTTACTACTCATTCACATTATAATATAAAATATATGAGTTAAGGGAGGAAATCAGATTGTAGTACCGGTACCTTTTCTAAGCGGATTGGAGTACCGGTACCTTTTCTAAGGGATTGGAATACCGGTACCTTTTCTAATCGGATTGGAGTACCGGTACCTTTTCTGAGAACACAACTTCGTGCGAGAAAGGAAATCAGCAAACCTGGCCCGGCTGTATTTTTTGAGCCCGTGTCATCGTGGTTACAAACTCACACTGTTATCAATTCCACACAATTTCTCACGTTTTCAAAACAAACAAGGAAAATTTTTTTTTTAAGTGGTCGAGGGCTTTGTTTTTTTGTTTGTTTTTTTTTGTTTGTTTGTTGGTTTCATTGAAATGTACTCTGTCCAGCACATACGTTGACCTCCGGGTGATTAAAGAAGAAACAACAACATTGAAAAATAATTTAATCCTGGGTTTGCAAACGCACTCCACGGTTTCAGTCCGGACGTGGGCATGCACATCTTTACGTAAGTTCTATTTCCGGTAAAGGGTAAAGATCCCAAACCAGTATTTACGTGTATGGTCCTTTGCAGAATTTGTAGTTTTTGAAACCCGAAAGTTGAAGCATGTTCTTCTCTTCATTGTGTTAATAATAATAACCAACATGGAATTTTCTTTTCCCGTCCCCAGTTTCGTTGAAGAATATGATCCCACAATTGGTGAGTAGCGTTTACCTTTTTACTTTGTTTAGATGTCATTAAGCACGCACACACTCACACTCACACACACACACACACACACACACACACACGCACGCACACACGCATGCACAAATACCGCCAAATACATGGGCGCACGCACACACACACACACACTCACATGCATGCAGCACAATAAAAAACAAAACACAAACAAAGACAAAGAAAAATTACACACCAGTACATTATCTGTCAACGACTTCTACTTTTCTACTTCTTCTTTTGAGCGTGTGCGTGTTGTTGTTTTTTGTTGTTGCTTTTTATAGACCTCAACGTAGTAATATTTGTTATGAGAAATAATGAATATGTAGATGAGTAACATTCACATATTATTATGTATCATTATAATGTTTTTATATATATGCGAGAGTTTGCATCGATGACAGACGTTCTGAGTGGATGTTTCAGACGGATATTATTTAACATTATTTAAATCACAGTAAGCGTCATGCATTAGGCATTACATTGGCATTATGCAGTAACATGTGTAATGCATACATAGAAAAACTATGCAACGATGCAATTAACCTATGTAACACCTAATAGTTATATATGCATGAGGGTCAAAATCTAAACCACCTTACTATACTGAGGCTCAGGTAAAAATTACAATAGTCATAGTAAGTCGTGAATGTACATGACAATGGGCACACAATGCAGCGTGGTTAAATGGGACGTATTACTGCCACAGAGCTGCAATATAACACTACTGCATTTATGCAATTGTGTACGTTGAATTATCCAAGGCAATTAATTTATGCATGAGAACAGTGCAGACATTTCTCTGGCCATAACAATACATTGTAAAAAAAAAAAAAGAAAGAAGAATTCCTTCGAGGCCATTACGGCCCGTGGAACTGGAGCGTATCCCGGTTTCTATAGAACACATGATAATAATGACCTCTTGGACAGGACACGAGTCTGATGCAAGTTTTAAAATAAAATATTTCGAAGCTAATGTTGGACCATTTTCACCTTGGTCGAGTGAGGAAAATGCATGTAACGTTTGTTTCCCACGAACACAGCTTCGGGGCTAGTTTTCTAGGTTTCGAACCCGGGACCTCATGATGCCCAGTCCAACAGCCTAACCACTCGAACGTGGACAGGCTATTGGCATCGTTGGCCTATTGGTTAGGGGTTACCGGACTTGGTATCATGAGGTGCCGGGTTCAAATCCTAGCAATGGTAGGTCCGAAGTTGTGTTCCTTGGGAAAGGCACATAACACGCATCTTCTCCACTCGACCAAGGTGAAAATGGGTACAAGCATCAATCGGCTTGAGAGTCAAAAAAATATCTGCGACAAACCAGCGTCCTGTTCAGGATGTGATTGATTTTTTTTATCATCCGTTCCGCGTCACGCTATAGAGATCGGGATAAGCTGCGGCTGTGTGGGCTGGAATGGCCATGAAGGAACGTTACTACTTTCTACAATACGGGCAGGTACTTGGAAAGTTCCGATTGAAAGTTGTGTACTATCTGTGGCTATGGTGCTCTACTAAGCTCGTGTAGGTGGTTGGCGGGGGCTCCTGGTGCGGTCCCTACTTCTTTCCTTTCACTCTTTCCTGTTGCTTCCATCTTGCTGTTTCCACTTAATTCACACTGAGATCACCATATATGATGAACGGGGGAAATTTCAAATAAAACAAAGCTCCAGGCTTATCGGCCAAATCGACTTCGACGCTTTTTGTGGGACGCGCGACGCCACGTGGCGCTTGGGTGTGTTGAGTATTTTTGTTGTTGTTACATTGTTACATCACGGGAATCTGTTTGTCATGGGTTTTTTTTTGTCAGTGCACAATGTGTATGCTTTTGTTATGTTTTTGTCAACACACCACACACACACATGTGGATGTGTTTGGAATGTTTTGTGTTGTTACAGGTGTGTTTGTTATGTTTTGTGTTATTATGTGTGTATTTGTGTGTGTGTGTGTGTGTTTGCTATGTTTTGTGTAATTACATGCGTATTAACACATAATGTGTGTGTGTGTGTGTATTTTGTTAGTACATGTCGTGGATGTGTTTGTTGTGGGGGTTTTTTTGTCATCACATGCGTGTTTGTGTGTGTGTTTGTTTTGTTATGTGTTGCTACCTGCAGGTGTATTTGTGTTTTTAGTTTTCTCGTACACCTTGATTCTGAACGTACATCTGAGTAAAGGAATCAAATGAACATTATATATAATAATATGTATCATAGAAAGTTCTGAAAGAAACAGGGCTTTGTGTATTGGTTTATTTGTGTCTGTATGTGTGTGATTGAACTCGGGAGTGGGGAAAAATCTAAGCGAAGCACATCTATATAGTCAAAGCAGGTCGAAATGAGTGATACATGTAATGTGAAATGATAATATCAGATGATGCAAAACATAATTAAAATTTTAATATAATCAATATTTTGGCCGTGTTTACTTCTTTCTGGACTTTCTTTTCTTTTCTTTTATTTTCTTTCCTTTCTTTTCTCTTTTTTCTTTTCTTTGTTTTTTCTTTCTTTTTCTTCTTCTTTTTTTATTATTTTTATAACTATGTCGACTTTTATCCATTTATGATATCCATCAGGTCAAGTCCCCAATATTATAGCCGTATTCTATTGGCTTAATGCATTATTTGAAATATAAATTTAAACTATACCCTTGTATGTATCACGACTTCGACTTCGGTAATGCGTGGATGTAAGTACGATTTAAAACAAAATTGTCTGAAGCACTAACTAGCTGATTTGGTGATAAGCCTATCTGCACCCTCCTCTAGTGTACAAATAGTTACGGTTTGAACGATGGGGTGAAAGGTTGTATAAGGGACATGGTGGGAAGAGGGGAAGAGGAGGGAGGTGGGGGTGTCTTGTGTGTGAATTAAAGCTGTATAGACATGATGTTGGTCGGCGCTATTGATCGGGGTGGGGGTGGGGTGGTGGTGGTGGTGTCACGTTGCATGAATCATGAACTCATGGCCTGTGATCGATGCCATGAGCCCACCGTGGAAAGTTAATGAAATTAAACGCCTTATCGGAATCAATAGACCCCAGCCTGCACAGTCCTCTCTCAGTGTGTCGACCTGTCTGTCTGGCAAGCTAAGCTGGCCAGGCAGAGCATTGAATGATGGCGGGGTTCGAATCCCGTCAAAGCAGCCAGGTGTTTATTGATGTGGAGTAGTTGTTCAATCCATAGGGTGATGTTGAGAGAGAGAGAGAGAGAGAGAGAGAGAGAGAGAGAGAGAGAGAGAGAGAGAGAGAGAGAGAGAGAGAGAGAGGGGGGGAGGGAGGGAGGGAGGGAGGAAGGAAGGGAGGAAGAGAGAGAAAGAGAGGGAGGGAGGGAGGAAGAGAGAGAAAGAGAGAGAGAGAGAAAGAGAGCGAGAGGGGGAGGGAGGGAGGGAGCGAAAGAGAGAGAGAGAGAGAGAGAGAGAGAGAGAGAGAGAGAGAGAGAGAGAGAGAGAGAGAGAGAGAGAGAGAGAGAGAGAGAGAGAGAGAGAGAGACAGAGAGAGAGAGAGAGAGAGAGAGAGAGAGAGAGAGAGAGAGAGAGAGAGAGAGAGAGAGGGAGGGAGGAGAGGAGGGAGGAGGGAGGGAGGGAGGGAGGGAGGGAGGGAGGGAGGGAGAGAGGGAGAGAGAGAGAGAGAGAGAGAGAGAGAGAGAGAGAGAGAGAGAGAGAGAGAGAGAGAGGGGGTGAAGAAGAAATTAATCAAGTGTTTCATTGATATTCCATGAAAGAGGAGTATTTAACAGCTCGTCATGTCATTAGTAAATACATGCATAAGCATATCGATAATGATAATAATAATAACAGTAATAATGATAATAATATAAATGATAATAATGATGATAGTAATGATAATAATAATAATAAGGATAATAATAATAATAGTAATAACAAAACATGATGCTGATAGGTAAATGATAATACAATATTTATGATATCATTAGGGAATATGACTGATACTATTGATAATAAGTTTTTATTTATTTTTTTATAAATTTGAAAAAAAAAGCAACAAAACATGTAAAGAGCAAAGAGCTAGATGTGATGTCATTAAACATTGTAATAATGATATAATTTGATTACCGAGTAATGTTTAAGAGGGCTGACACCTATCAGATATTTACAATATGGATACTTTTTCACAGCCATATCTTCAAAAGTTAGCCCTTAAAAAAACGAAAAAAAGAAAACATCCAAAACAAAACAACAACTATTTGATACCATGCCCTGTCTCTTTACATAAATAATAGCCCCTTTTCTCACACTACCTGATAGCACTGTCTTGCCCATAATATTTATATGTCCTGTCACTGTATGTGCAATGATCGATTTCAACAGAGGATTCCTACAGAAAGCAAGTGGTTATTGATGGGGAAACATGCCTGTTGGATATCCTAGACACGGCAGGGCAAGAGGAATACAGGTACTTCATCTATATATGCATTTTTTAAAAATGGTTGGGGTAATGTCACTGAATTCAACTTGATTTTCTTTCGCAGAGGACTCCTACCGCAAACAGGTAGTCATAGATGGAGAGACATGTTTGTTAGACATCCTCGACACAGCGGGTCAAGAAGAGTATAGGTAGGATGATGATGATGGCTGTTGGAGATTTAGTGTATTAGATTTATAAGTGTAAAGACACACAGTGAAGCAAGGGGCATGTCGAAAGTGATGAATGAGGACATGAAGTAATATTAAAGCCCTGTAGGTATGAAAACAAGACTAATACAAATACGTAGGACAAGAAGTTTGGGCATCAAATTAAGAAGCGTAATTAGCTTGGTTGGTAGAGTGCTCTCTTTTCATTGTGAGGTGATGGGTGTCGGTGCAGAGGTTGGCTTCAATTCTGTTGATGCTCAAAGACATTTGTTCTATATAGTCCTTTATATTTGCCTTGTCTTATTAACTTCAGGGTTTTGATGCTTACTATTATTTTGTGTCCTTATTCATCATTGGAGATTAAGTGGAAATATTAAAATGCTAATAGCAGTAGTAGTAGACACCTCTATTATATGTGCAATATGGCTGGATGGTGGGAAGGAGTTACTGG